>PVLD010000684.1:0-186330 GCA_004027595.1 Dinomys branickii
GGGACTTTCCCACGTCTCGCCCTGGCAGCCTGGTCCGCCCTACCACATCTCCCCCGGCATCTCAGAGAAATACGCCCAGTTTAAACTTCCCAGCCGAGGTTCCGGCATTCACGCTCACCAAGTCTGTCTCGAGCTGGTGGTGTTTATTAAGGAGGTTCGCTCCCTTGCTGCTCACCCGGTCGCCATCTTCCCCGGATCACTTGTGGCTTCTTTTCATACAGAAAAAACAATTTTTAAAAAAAAATTTGGCCCCTTTGTATGAAGAAAAAAGCTTGAGAATGAAAACTTTAGATAAAATAGGACCTAAGTGCAAACACAAATTTGGTCACTATTCTCGAGCATAGCATTTTTTCAGAGCCATAAAAGTGAAGAATAAATGTAGCATAAGACAGATTTTGTTATTTTGTTCAAGGCAATAGACTAGTTCTTATTTTCTGTTTTTTTTTTTTTAATCACTCGCAAGTGTTCCTGGTCTACTAACTGTTTGCTTGTGTCAGAAAAGTCTGAGGCAATCTCATTTCAAAATGTGTCAATGTATCTTCCCTTTGATAATTTTCTATATTTTCTAATGAGAACAAAATCTTTCTAAGTGCACTCTGAGATACTAAAAACTGTTCTACCTTTTTGGAGTCTGAATTTTATTCATAACATAACTGTACCAATTCATGGAGAAGCCATTGAAATTCTAAATGTTTATGCGCTTCAATCCTTGCTTTAAAATTGTGATGTCAAACTTGACAGACTTGAAAGGAGATAGTAATACTCCTTCCTTGGTAATTACAGAACATGAATACCAAAAAATCAGTAAAAATGTCATAATCCTAGCACACTGGGAGGCAGAGGCAGCAGGATCACAAGTCTGAGCTCAGCCTGGACAACTTGGTAACTTAGTGTGCTGATCTGGGGGTTTTTTTTGCAAGGGGAACAATATAATACAGGACATATATTTTACAAGATTATTTATAATAGTCACCCTAAGAATCATATAAAAGAGAGTATAGGAAATCTGTCCACATGCTATAGACCAAGAAATCTAGCTGAAGGCCTGGATCCACACTGCGTGAGTCCAGCTGAATACCTAGAGCCCATAACAATGCCTCCCACGAGTCCAGCTGAAGGCCCAGAGTCCATAACAATATCCCATGCAGGCCTGTTTCACAGATCTGCACTGGGAAGGCCCAAAGGTCAGTGGTAGAATCGAGAAATTTTGTACCAGCAGGATAAAAATTCTGTGCTAGCAGGCTGAGGGATTTACACCGGATCCAGGAAGTGATGTGCAAAGTAAGAACCCGAGATCCCCTGAAAAGTGCCACAGCTGTCCTCAGCAGCTGTGAGGTCCCAAGCTCCTCCATTGGTGAAGACAGCTGAGTTCCCATCAGGGGAGCCAATTAAGCAAGCTTCTCCAGGATACTGGCAGTGCACCATCTTCCCCTCTGGAGCCAGGAAGTGATGCTCAGAGTGAGGACCAGAGCTCCCCCAAAGTGAACTGAAGCTATTCTCTGTGCCAACAAGGTCCCAAGCTCCTCAGAGGAGGCAAACAGGCAAGGTCATCAGGAAAGCCAGCATGACGAGCTCCTCCAACAGGACCAACAGCTCCTTACAGCTTCTACCAGCTCCCGACAGCCTTTTCTTGGCTCCCAAGAGCCTCACTTCTTCTCCAGGTCTGCCTCTTACGCTGCTGGCAACAGTCCACAGGTGGGCCTCCCACACCCAGCACCACTTTTACTCAGTTCAGCTGCGGGTTGTAAGTTGACCACCAGTTGTCAATCTACTACAGCTAGTAAGATGTTTTCGGGGAAAAAAAATTAAAGGGGGTGGGGACTGGGGATATAGCTCAGGGTAAAGGTACTGGATTCAATCCCTAGTACTAAAAAAAAAAAAAAAAGATACAGAAGAAGAGAACAAGTTTAACAGCCAAACTCACTTACTTTGTATTTGTAAAAGTGAGCAAACAACTGAATATTTGCTCTGGTTTCTGTGTGTCCCTCAGAATTCGTGTGCTGGAAATTTATTTTTCGTATTCATATTTAATGGTGTTTAGAGGTAGGGTCCTTGGGAAGTAATTAGGATTTGCTGAGATGTTGAGGGTGGGACCTCCGTGACTTCGTAGTGGTTCTACAAGGAGAGAAAAAGACCAGAGCTCACACACTGGCTTTGTCTTGGCCAGGGGTTCCATCTCCCACAGCACAATGCAGAAAGAAGGCCCTTGCTATAGGACTAGCAAAGGTTGGTCCATTGTCCTGAACTTTTCAGCCTCCAGAAGAGTAACCTAAAAAAACTTTTATTCTTTATAAGTTACTGAGAGTGTAGGTTTTTGTTATACGGTGTGAAGCAGACTAACACACATTCTTCTTAGCACATGATGGAACATTTCCCAATAGAGATCCAGTGCAACAATATAAGCAGGTACCATGGGTCAAAAAAAAAAAAATCACCAGAAAATACTTTTAATGAATGATAATGATAGCACAGTATGTTTGTAGAATGCTGCTAAATTGGTATGCATAAGAAAATTATGGCTTTAATCACATTTAAAAAGATGAATGATTTAAAACCTGAGAAGAAAAAGAAATTTAAATACAAAATAATCAGAAGAAAGAAAATGATAAAGTTGAAGAATACAGAAAATTGGCAAATCTGAAGTTTAGTCCTTTGAAAAAGTTAATTAATGGTCCTCTCAAAATTGATCCAGGAAAAAAGAATACTTAGGTACCAGTACAAGGAAGGAAATGAATATCACTATAAATCTGACAGACATGAAATGATTGAAACACAAAAAATAAAATATTAAAATGATAAAAAGTACATTAGCTATTAGATGAAAATAGCTACACATCTTGTGACAATAACTTACTGTAAGTGATACAGACTTCAAAGAAAATATGATAGAGACTTATCTTTGGGAAACTGTCATTAAATACCTCTGTACAAAGAAAACCAAAAACTTAAATAGCCTTGCTGGAAAATCCCACTAAAGAAGGGAAAAAGAATATCAATTTTACATGAACAGTTTCAGAAACCAGCAGAAATATCTCATTTGCTAATTTATTTTATAGGAAAAGTATAAACTGGAAAGCAACTAGGGAGTGACATTGAATAAAAAAGTATTATGGACCTATCTCCTTTATGAACCTCCACTTCAAATTCTCACCAAATTATTAACAAACATAATCCAGCAACATGTATAAGAATTAATATATTAATACCAAGTATAACTTATCTATAAGTGTGAGGTTGACTTAACATGAAACAACTGTATTTAATTCTTCACCACAGTAACAAAACAAACGTAATCTAATGGCCATTTCAATAGACATGAAGTATGATTTGAGTCTTCCACATCCGTATTTGACAATCCAGCAAAGTAGGAATAGAATAAAACATCTTCAATTGGTAAGCAGGAAAAAACTTACAGCAGAAATTGTATTTAATGACAAAGTATAGAATTAAATTATACTTAATGGTAGAGTTCTTTTCTAATGGGCTGGTAGTACAGTGAGAATGTTTATTTCTTCATTTAAGTTAAAACTTATGTTTGAAGTCTTCCTCACTGCAAAAACGTGGGACCAGAAGAAAAGACAAAACTATTGAAAAAGGTTATAAAATTGCCTTAGTATATGTCATAATGGTGTTTGTAGATTCAGTAATCTATGAAAATGAAAGAACAAATAAGCGTACAAGACACAAGCACAATATGCAAAAATCAATTGTTTAAAAACCAGCAATGAGTAAATAGTACATAAATATTTCAATATTCACAAAAGCATAAAAAAGTAGTAAACAACTTAATGAAAAGTGTACAGGAATCTATATACTAAAATGTACATGATATTATTTAAAATATGTCTAAGTAACTGGCAATATTTGCCGTGTTCATAGTTTGGAACACTTGCCACTGTTAAAGTGTTAATCATTTCTACCTTGTTCTAAACATTGAGCAGTCAATAAATCTACCAGCATTTTTCTGTAGAACTTGATAAGCTGATTTTAAAACATATAAGAAAATGCAAAATTAATTCTGGAAAAAATGGAGTTGGAAGTTACTCTACCTGGTGTTAAGACTTAGTATAAAACTGTAGCAATCAAAGTACTACAGCGTTTGCATAAACACAAAGCAGTCACTAGGACAGAAGAGATGCCAGTGTCAGGCGCCTTCCTAGTCAACTGAATTTTGACAAGAAGCCCAAAGAATTCAGTGAAGCAGGAAATTCATTTTGACAAATGATGTGGGAACCTTAGATATCCATGTGGAGAAAGAGAATTGAGAAGGATACAGTATAGGTTAATACATCAAAATTTATTATTTATTTATTAGGAAATTAATGGTGGCTGTATTACATATTGATATGTTCAAATCGGTTACTCAGATAGCCAAATATAGGTATGTAAGATTGATCAGTTAAACATTAACTGTTCCTTTCAATAAAGTAATAGAAATCAGTAGTACAACTATCTTAGCTGTCCTGTGTATACCTCCATACATATTTTTCCTTCTTTCTTTCTTTTCTCTTTTCCCTCATCCCAGCTGTTCCTTCCTCTGAGCAGTTTCTTTCCCTTTCATACTATCTATTGTACCTTTTAGATTTTATTCACTCTTTCCGGTTCTTGCACTAGTGAGACAATATGGTGTTTACACATGCAGGTTTGATTTGTTTCACTTATGAATATGGCCTCTAGTTGTGACCATTTACCTTTAAAAGCCCCTAGTTTATCTTTCTTTATAGCAGAGTAATATTCCATTATATAAAAATACCACAGCTTTTTGATCCATTTCTCAGTGGATGGGTATTTGGGTTGCTTCTACGACTTAGCTATTGCAAATTGTGCTGCTATAAACATGGGTGCACATATATCGCTCTGATACGATGTTTTCAGTTCTTCTGGAAAAATATCCACAAGAGAAATAGCTGGGTTGAATGGGAGCTCTAATCCTAGTTTACTGAGGAATCTCCAGACTGATCTCCACAGTGGTTTCACCAGTCTACACTCCCACAAGTTGTGGAGAAGGGTTCATTTTTACCCAACACATCAAAATTTAAAAAGTGGTAAATTCAACAATTAATTCCAAAAGTGTGTTTTTAAAGTAGAGGTAAAATATACAAAGAAATTAATAAAGCACAATAAAATGGAAGGAGTGCACAAATATAAACAGACCTTACACTGGCAAAAGTGATAGCTTATTCAGAAAAAAAGGCCCCACACAGTAGTCAAAAGATAATACTTTATTAATTTGTGAAAAGTAATGTGAACACCTGTATTAACAGAGGATTTTCCAGTGGCTCCAATTGCCTCAGAAGACATAGGAAATTTAATAGTCTAATCTACACAGAAAAGCTACTGAGGGATTTTTTCTGTTTTTCCAATGCACTAACCAGACAATACCATAGATGTATTTTTTCAAACCTTTAAGAACCAGATAAAATTGTCTCAGAAGGGACAGATAGTATTTGAATTCATTTTGAAAGCTACTATTACAGTGATTATAAAATCTGAACATATAACACAAAAAAGAAAAGCAAAGAACAACCTTACATAGATTAATGTTCACATAAAAACCTAAAATTAAAGAGCAAAGACTAGATTTCTGCAATAATTATAGATTTTAAAAATGCCCTCTTATCAATTGCCACTCATTCCAGTAAGACAGTTCAACATTAGAAACTCAAAGATGTCAATGGTGGGATATTCTTATTATGGAAAAAAAAGAAAGTGATTGTTGTGACAGGTACCAACAATGTTTTTGAAAAAATTTAACTCTTATTATATCAGGAATGGGTGTATATTAAGTGCTAAAATTAGTATCGGTGTATCTAACAGTTTATGTTCAGTGGTAATTTTAGCAGGTCCATCATCCACAGAGATGAGACAAAGGGTCACTCTGTTAGTTTGCCAGCATCATTCTGGTTGCATGAGAAAGTGCACGGAGATGAAAGAAACAGCAGGAATAACATTTAAAGGGAAGTAAAATCATCTTTATTTATACACGGCTATTTTACCTCCAAGGATCCCAAGAGAATAAAGCAAAAATTAAAAGAAAACTAGTAGAAATCAGAGAGTTGATTTTGACCAGTTCTTAAGTTAACATTTTAAAAACCAACAGTGTCCCTCATAAATAACCAGGGGGAAACACAGCAGAAGAAAAGATCTATTTAGAAAAGAGTAAGACTAGATGTGACATATATGATTAATGTGAAGGTTGTGTTAAATTCTTCTGAAAGCCCTGAAAAATATATTAATGGAAAAAGAGTTCTGTTCTCACAAAAATAAACATTTGTATCATAAAAATATAAATGATCTCTTAGTAAATTAATTCAGTCCCAATAGATACAGTATAGTAGTGTAAAGACTTTGTTGCAAATTAACACAAGATGATTTAGAATCTTAATTACAAAAATTTCAGATGAATACATTTTTTAAAAGAATTTTCATGAGTTTGATAGAATTTGCCTTATCAGACATACAAATATATTGTATTTTCATTTCTATATCATTAAAGCTGATACTGAGTCACAAATAAAAATATCAAATAAGTAAAGAGTTTATACATACATCAAAATGCATTTGGTAACTTAGTTCAATGGTGTTATGGTATATTATATAGGAGGAATAAATTACTTGGGAAATGAGGTAGGAATAATTGATAAACAACCTGGGAAGAAAATACCTAAATCATTACCTCATTCCAAAGTAAATTCCAAACAGATCAGAAATTTAGATGTGAAAAATATAGGCTTGAAAACAGTAGAGGAAAAGTGGAAATTTTTGTTAACCCAGCAATTCTTCTTTTAGAAATGTACGCTAAAGATAAATTTTATCTGCAATAATAAAGTGTGTATCCTAGTATATTTATTACAATTGCAGCCCTCTTATGAATTAGTGAAAGACTGCGTGTCTGACGTATATCAGCAGACATCAAACAAGGATTTAGTGTTTACTATATTGGAAGCAATTTGGCTCTGAAAAGAACACAGCAAAAACACATACATATTTCTCTCACTGTTTAGTAACACTCAAATAGATGTTAATGTCCTTTGGGATGTAAGTAGAAAGTAGGTCTAAATGTAACCATGTGAATGTTTTTTAAACTTGCAGATAAATTGAAGAGCATAGATGATGATATGCTTATGTATGCGTTAAAATTTTATGAATGTATATCAGAGACTTTTAGTTATGAGTCTCTAGGGAAGAACTGGAGTTTTGGTTTGGGAAGTGGACTTTCGTTCTGTAATCATCACTTCTGCTTCATCTGAGTACTTTTAAAAACGTATTTTATAAGACTTGGCTTTCTGAATGGGGAGTTAGAGTTTCATTCTACAGTATTTACTTCTGTATCATAAACTGAAAGCATTTGGGGTCTCCTGAAATTGAATAAAAAGTATGACATTTGTTTAGGCTACATCTGAATTTTTAAAAATTTAATTCTAGGGCTTTATTCTGTTTTTCTGCCTTGTTTGTAGTAGTATTCCAAGTAGGCCAACTTATTGGACAAGTCATTTCAAATAACTATAATTACTGTACTTCACCACATTATGACACATTTCAAGGCTCCAGTGTAGCTTTCAGAAAATTAAATGCTCGTTTATTCAACAAATCATTACTGAAGGCCTACTGTGCATAAACTGGCATCCCTTAGGCATAGGAGCACAAAGGAAAATGAAATGTGAGAGTACAACATGCAGATCCACATACTGCAGTGGAAGCTTCTGAGGTAGGATATATGTGTGCTTTGAGAGATTTCACATAACCACATTCAAGATCTACCAGATGCAGTTCACATTTGTTTAAGAAAGCAAATCCACACTATTTATTAAGCATAAATTTTGGGGTGGAGATAGATAACAATTGACATTAAAGAGAAGACATGCCTTTGCATACAAATTATGGCATTATAGAACATACTAAATAGAGTTTATTAAATAGTTGCTGGTAGACACAAAGGGCAACTTCGCTTGGAAGCAGATTTGTTTGGAAGTTCTTGTAAAGTTAAATATACAGCCTGTGTTGTTCAGCTTTACTATCCCTGGGACAAAATAACCAACAATTACAACAGAGAGGAGGACAGGGTTAATTGGCTCTTGGTTTCCAAGGGTTCAGTCTGTAGTTAAGGGTTCCCAAGGCAGGAGCAGCAGGGTGGAAAGGCACAGCAGGGCAAAGGTGCTTAGTTCACGATGACTATCGCACTTCACCTTTCCTCAGCTTGACATCTTGTTTTTAAATTAATTGTTCATTGGTACATTTTAAATATACATAATTACCACTTTCATATAGGGACTTTGTACCTCTATGTGACTAACCTCAATTCATCTTCCTTCCCCATTCTGTTATCCTTGTTTCAATCCTTCCTCCCCTCCTCATTTACAAAAGCTTCATTGCCATTTCTTCTTTTCTCTTCTTTCTTTTCCCTTTCTTCCTTCCCTTTCTCCCTTCCCTAGTTCTCATTCTCAGCTGAGTGTTTTCTTCCTATTTCCTAATACCAAGTATGCATTCTGATCCTTATTTATGCTAACAGTTTCTCACGCCAGAGAAACAATGTGATATTTACATGTGTGTCCAATTTATTTCACTTAAGTATGGTCTCGAGGTCCACCCATTTACCTAGGAATGTCTTAAATTTATCTTCTTTATGGCTGAGTAATACTCCATTGCACTAAACAAAGCACATCATCTCTATCCATTCATAGGTTGGTGGACATCTGGGCTCTTTCCAAGATTTAGCTATTAGAAACTGTACCGCTATAAACTTGGGTGAGTATACATTGCTGTGGTGTGATGTTTTTAATTCTTTCAGGAAGATACAGCTAAAATAATTGTACTATTAATTTCCATTGGTTTACTGAAAGGAACAGTTAATTCTTAATTTTTTCATCAATTTTGCATGCCTAGATGTGGTAATCTGACAAACTACTTTGAAAATAACAATACGCAATACAACAACCACTGTTGATTTCCTATTATCTTGTTTTGAAATTCTGTATTTTTAAAATGTTTTTTAAAACATTTTATTCTCTTTAACAAAGAAGAGGAACAGCCAGGTCAAATGGAACCTCTAGTTTTAGTTTTTAAAGGGATCTCCACACTATGTTCCACAATGGTTGCATCAGTCTGCATTTCCACCAAAAATGGAGAAGTGTTTCTTTTTCCCCACATCCCCACCAGCATTTGTTATTGGTTTCTTGATAACTGGCATTCTTTTTGGAGTGAGATAAAAATCTCTGCATTGTTTTAATTTCCATCTTTCCAATAACCAATGATATTCAACATTTTTTCATTTATTTATCCACCATTTCTACTTTATCTAAGAGGGGCTGGAGATATAGCTTAGTGGAATAAGCGCTTGCCTAGCAAGCCCAGGGTCCTGAGTTCGATCCCCAGTACCGCAAAAAAAAAAAAAAAAAAAAAAAAAATCCAAATCTACTTCATCTAAGAAATATCTAATCATTTCAGATGTCAGTTTTTGGATTGGGTCTTTAAATTGGGAGGGATCCTATGTTTTTGTGTTCTATATATATTCTAGATATTAGTCCCTTTTCTGAGGAATAGATGGCAAAAATGTTTTCCCACTCAGTGAGTTGTTTCTTCCCTCTGTTGATGATTTCCTTTGCTGTGAAAAAGCTTTGTGAGAAGATGAGATTCCATTTGTTGATTCATTGTAATATTTTTCTTGCAATATGGGTTTGTTCATAGTCTCTGTCTACACCAATGTCTGTAAGAGTTGCACCTATTCTATTTTCCAGAAGATGTAGTGTTTCTTAAGTCACACTTAATCTCCAAAATAATACACAGTCATAAACCCACCTTACATGATGCAAGTATTCCAGTACAACCAAAATGCAATAAGGCCCACCTAAAATCTCAACAATTTCAGTATTATTACAAAATTTAATTTCAAAATATCCCCTGAGACTCAAAGCAAGCACTTAGCTATAAAAATTTGAAACTTCAAAGAGCAAGTTACATATTCACAATATAAAATGGTAAAGGTTAATGGAGCTCAGATGATTTTACAGGTACTTCTTTTGTGAGCGCAAGTTTTACATGTAATTATTTTCTGGTCAAAACTTACACTTTTCAAACATTTTCCATTCTATAAAGAAGAAAAAGGAATGGGGGGAGGGGATAAAAAGGAGCAAGACCAGGGCAAGACCGAGACCCAGCAGGGCAAATGTCAAATCTTGTATCTACATGTCCAGCATCTGGGGAACATGGTGCTGAGATGTGAGTGGCAAAGGGTTTGGGCAGCACCAACCTGTGGCTTCGCCAGTTGCAGCACACATGACCTCTACCTTGGGCTGGCTGTGCTTGCTAACACAGCTTTCCTTGCTCCTAACATCTCCAGTTTCCTCGGGTTTCCACTACGCCATTGGCTTTATTTCTACAACTATACACATTGTGCATTCAGTGGTTCATGACAGGGACATTGACCCTGTGACACACTTTTGCCTCATGTCCAAGGCCTTTCTTTAAAATCTGAGTGGAAGTCTTCGTGTTTACATATCATTCTCTATGCCAGCAAAATCAACATTATGTGGACAATGCCAGGGTCTGCCGCCAATGTGATCAGTAAAGTAGCCTCTGAGTGCCTGGATGGCTGAACACAGTGAAATGAATCCAGGAAAGAAAATTTCCTAGATGGCCCTTCTTGAAAAGGGTCTCAGGGTCTTTCCTCAAATAAAAGATCTATACTTTTGAACTTTTGAGGGCATGATGGGTACAGTCTTGCCAATTCCTTAAATGCCCTCAAGACACATTTCTTCTTTTTCCAGCTCAAAGTACTTGGTGTCTTTTTAAGAGTGCTAATGTCTTCAGCAACAATACTCTCCTTGACCAAATTTTATGTGTACTTATTTTCTAGTCAAAACTTATGCTTTTCAAATATTTTGACCTACTTTTTGCTCCTGATTCTCACTATTAATCTGGATAAAAGAAGCCAGAAGTCCTGAATATCGGGCTACCTTGACTTTTTTTTTCTCTTTGGTTTATAGCTCTAAAATTTAGTTTCCCACAGTCTTACAGCATGAAGAAAATGTAGAGAACTTCTGTGCCAGAGTGCAACATGCATGCCCCCTGGTCCAAGTCTTGATAGAGTTCCCAACTGAAATCTCAGGAGCCTGGTCTTTACTCTCCATATTCTTATCAGCAATATAGTCTTCCGAGCTCTAGCAAGAGTCTTCATAAAACTCTGCTTGCACTACTGTAGGCTTTCTCCAGGCTAATTCTCCAAACTTGTCAAAATGCTTCCCACAAACCGGTTACAAAGGCTTCTGAGCCACACGATTGGGTACATTCACAGCAATGATCTCACTTCCTTGGGGTTCTGCATCGATCAGCCTTCTAACAGCTGGGACAAAATACCTGATACCACAATTTAAAGGATGAGAGGTTTATCTGAGTCATGGTTTCAGAGGGTGAAGTCCATGGATGATGGACTCGAAGGCAGAAATGGCATCGTGGAAGACAGAAGCAGAGCAAAGCTTCTTAGTTCATAGTAACTGAGACACAGAACACATGATTGGCACTAGAAAGGAGAGGAACAGGTATCAGATATAGACCCCAAGATGATACCAATGTGACCCACACAGACACAACTAGCAGTGTGCTTTCCTAATCCCTTCGGTGATTGTCGAGTCCATCAAGTTAAAAATTGTCCTGAACTGTCACATAACCATCATATGATGCATTAGGAGGCATTTACTCAAGGGAAAAGAGAAATTCCATAAAAAGTTTACACACAAATATTCTTATCAGGCTTATCCACAATAACTTCAATCTGGACACAATACAAGTATTCATCCAGAGGTGAAAGAATACAATACTACTGAGCAATTAAAAGGAATTACCAATAAATGCTCAACTACAAATATGTCTCAAATACACCACATTCAGTGGAAGAAGCCAGACACGAAGTCCTTATATTGTATGATTTCATTCATAGGGCACTTTAGAAGAGATAACTCCCCTGGATAACACCAGCAAAGGGCTAAGTGATTGCCTGAAAAGGGATATGGGATCTTTGTTGGGTTGATGGGAATGTTTTTATTGTGGTAGGAGCTTCAAGGGTGCACATATTTGTCAAAAGTCAGCCAACTGCACTGTAAATAGGTATATTTTGTCATATGTAAATAATAGTTTAAAAAGAAAAACATAAAGCAAATAGAAGCAAAGTCATCCTATAAGATTTTTTAGTTTGGTTGATGTAATTCAGATGAATCTAAATCGTCATATATCTCCTTAGGGTATTCACATAAACAGTGTCAGAGAAAGGCAATCGCAAATTTTGAGTGGCAAAACTCAAAATGATCAGAAAATAAAATGCATTGCCTTTGGATGGCTTGAAGTTCAGGAAAATGCAGAGAACTGAAGGGAAAAAGAGCCACATGAGTGGTTCTAGTTCTGGGCCCACAGAGATGAATATTGGTTTCTCAGAGGCCCATGACACACACAGGGAGACAGCAACTGTGAATAAGACACAAAGGGGGCCCAGACACCAAATGTTCTGTGTGATCATGCACAGAAAAAGAGAGACGGGACTGATTTATGTTTCCATCTGCTCTGGTCTGGCAAGAGCCTTACTGAGAGATGTGCTCAGCAACCCAAATGTCCTTATGATTTGTAAATAAAACTAAGTCAAACAGCTACAAGCAAACAGTGTGTGGTATATCTTCTGCCCAAATTCAACCATCGAATCAGTGGGGAGGCTGGGTGTGTTGGGACAGCAAATGTCTCCGGGGTCAATGTAGTACTCTGGTTTAGAAGTCAAGGACCTTGGTCTTCACTTTGAAAATGAAACTACTCAATGTGCAGAATGGATTTAACATAAATACTGTGGCAGTCCTTATAGAGCGGCCTCTCCAATGCTGGTGGTCTTCAAACATTCACTGTCTGGCATTTCATGTTGCATTTCAAAACCACAAACCATTACAAGCCACGTAAATCTGTCATATCAGTTGAATTTGTACATCATCAAATCCCTGTCTAATTTCTCAAAGACGGCCCACTGCTCCAATGAAGTCTAGGCTCTCTGATCCAACGGAGCTTACTGGGTTTGTCATATCACCCGTGTTGCAGCTTATATTTTTAATGTATGAATGAAAATTCTCCAGGAATGTTAAACAGAGTTCAGCACCACTAGTAGTTCATAGAATATTTAGGCAACCAAATTAAATTTGACATTGCTATGAAATGTCTTTCTCACAAATCCATCCAAAGGTAGACATGAATCTCCTGCACTGATGCCGTTGTCATCTTAACTAAAATTACAGGGCAGGACCAGTTCAGCCCTCTCTTCCATCTGAAGGCAGCTTTCTCATCCCTTTCCTGGAAACGCAAAGTCTCTCTATTTTCCTTGGAATACATTGAAATCCCCTTGAGTCCATCCCTCTGATTTTGCTCACTCTTCACATTCCAATTACCTGCCCCACTTCCTTGGCTTGAGTTATCTGCTATTTCTTTAAAATAATGAAATATTATTAAAGTTGCATCATCGAACCATTGTACATGGTTGACATCAATATTCCTGTAAATTCTCCATGTTTTTTAAGGGGAGGGAGAAACTTTTTCCCTGGAGCTCACCTTACCTTTCCTTCTTACTCTCCAACCTCTTGTGTCTTCAGTGGTCATCAGGCACTTTTATCACCCGCGGGGTTCCATTACCTCCTGCCCATCTACTGGATGTCATTAGCACTTCTAGGCATAACTCCGGAGCCTGCCACCTTATCATGCTCAAGGACTGCCTGCCAGGAACCACTGTCTCTCACTTCAAGGTGGCAGCGCTGCCTGAGGTGTGAAATGACGTGGAGGGACGGTCTCTCTCTCTCTGTCCTTTAACTACACTCGACTGGCTCGGACTTGATCTAGTACTATCTGTGCGCCAGTCTCTTAAAGTGTTTTATTGGCCTGGCTGGTTCTGTTTTATTTATTGTTCCCACCCCCACCCCATTCAAGAAAGGATTCAGACACTTAGGGTAGATACTTGGCTTCGTTAACTGCAAAGTCTGCTAAACTCAAAATGATCCAGGTTCCACAGGCCCAATCCTAACTTAGAACATTAAAGAAATTAATGAAAGAAGCTGATTTCCCTTTTTTTTCCATTTCCTTTAAATAAACCCTTTCTCAATAGGCTTTTCCTTCCTTCAAGCAAACTGACATCTGATTGACCCCTGGGAGAATCTCCTGGCGCAGATGAGCTCTGGGGGGGGGGGGTCAAAGCAGCTTAAAATAAAACAGCTAGGGTGCTTATAGTCCATGAAGTTTATGAACCTTTATATAAGCTTTCACTCCAAATATCATATGAAATTCTGATGTTATAAATACTAGTAGTATTGTTTTCTAAATACATTTAATATGCAGTTCCATTTATTATAGAAATTTGGTTCAGATATTTGATGAGTTCCTTGGGAGAGATCTTAAGGATTTCTTTTCCGAGGAGTCATGGGAAGTCTCTGAAATACTTTCGGTACGGTGTTGGCAATGTCGGATTTATAGTCTCTAGGGATTTCCTGGGCTGCCGTGTGGTTATCTAATTGAAAAGAAGAGTAAATGTGGTTGCAGCTGTCAGGGGGAAACTGTGCAAGGTCATGCTAGGGAGATGACAGTGGAGCTGGAGAAAGGAGATAAGGAACTGCAGGATATTTTGCAGATATGATGTATATTTCATGCATACAAATGCTTTAGTCAGCTTGAGCTACCATAAGTAAATTACTATAGACTGAGTGGCTTAAGCAACAGAAAATTTTTGCTTGTCATATAGTTCCAGAGGCTTAAATCCCAAGACTAAGGTGTCAGCATAGTCAGGGGTGGTGATGCCTCTCTTCCCAGCTTACCTTCTCGCATTGTCCTTACGCGGGAGAAATAACAGGACAGAAAGGGAAGAGAGGGAGAGGGGAAGGACGGGGGGGGGGAGAAGTGGGAAGACAATAGATACAGGCACGCAGAGAGAGCGCACACTAGATCTGTGGTTTCCCTCCTTACAAAGGCACAGATTCCGTCATCATGACCTCGCGCTTATGACCTCATCTAAACCTACCTGCTTCCCAAAGGTTCCATCTCCAAATACACATTGTACTTCCTGTTCAAGAAAAGATTCAGACATGGGGCTAATGGCATATTTGGCTTATTTTACATTGGGGGTAAGAGCTTCAACATGTGATTAAAATATGGTGGATGGGTCCATAGAAGCATGTGTACACACACACACACACACACACACACACACACACACACAAGCACACACACACACACACACACACAGTTTCCAGGCCCGGGGTCATGCTGATCCAACTGGCTCCAAACTCTTTCCTTATGTAGACATGAGTAAAGGTATTTCCTAGATTTGAATGTCAACATAGGTGGTCCATGATGGTAGTAATGATTTCTGCAGCTTAGGTAACCTTAGTTTTCTCATCGTCAAACTGAGGTTGCTGAAGGGAGCATTGCCGAAGTTCTGAAGTAGAGAATAGTATATTCTCAGGGCCTGATCAAAAGCCTGATATAATTTAAGGTATAAATGACTTTCTAATTGTAAAGCTGATTTTCTGCATGTTTTCTAGAAAATAGTCAGAGAATAAGAATTTATTAGTGTTTGTCCAACATTCTCTTCAAACCATTTGTTGTGAGTCACTAGAACTGTATTCTGCACTTAAACATTGGTGGTTTCCATAAATTCATTTTTAAAAATAGTCAACATTGTTTATTTAGTCAAGAGTCATATATAGTAAGGGGTAGCTCTGTGCCAGATATGGCTAAGAGCTTGAGACCAAATAGTGGACAAAAGGAAGGCCTGGTGTTGAGCCCTCAGCAAGCTTGAAGTATATTTGTGCAAATAAATTTTAAATAAATAGCCTCAAACTAAAGGAGTCCTGTGAAATGGGAAGTATGTGGTAGAGGGGAACATGTACCGAACAGGTAGAACTGAGCTGGTCTCAGGGATTACTTAAAACATCTTTGAAGAAAGAAACCCTTGGACGAGACTTGAAAGGTGAGCAAGTATGATGTAGGTGCAAGGTTGAAAGAAAAAATATTCCAGGCAGGGAGAACAGCATGTCTTAGTGTTTGGAGACATGACAGATTAGGGCTCCTTAGAGAAAGTAGTAGAAAAACAATGTGACTAGAAAGCAGAATAGGAAGGACAGAATGATCTAGGATGAGGCCTGGGAAGTGGACAAACACAGAGCATGGAAGGTATTGTAAGCCATACTGAGAACATCGGACTTTTCTGTGGGCAAAAAAACCAGGAAGTGAAGGACAGTCTTCAAGCTTGAGAGATCATACAATTTTCTGGTCTTTAATCAAAGAATAGCAGTAGCAAGAACTATGATAGATTAAGAGATTCCCATCGGCATCTCAGAAAAAGTGGTCAGTACCTTGGGCCATGTGTTGCTTTCTTTAGAAGCAAATTATTCATTAGTGATTCAAAGATGTACCTCCTAGGAGATATTGGTAGTAGGAAGTGAAAAGTGGTCTGTCCAGATATAGAGATATTTTTAGGATTAAAAAAATAAGATAAACTCAAAGCTCTATGACACATTTTTATAAAGTAAATGTGGTAGAAATATTTCTGTCCCTACTAGAAATGTTTATGTTGCACTTATCAGAAAGCCCAAATTCAAATTGACTCATGAATGATTAAGTTAATTATCTCAAATAGTAGGAAGTTCTGAGATTAGGCAGGCTCGGGTGAGCTAAGACTCTGGGTTTCTACTCTGTTTCTACTCCACGCTGGCTATTTCCTCCTGGCTTTCCTTCTGGTGGCAAAATGTCCACAGTACCCTGCACAGCACGACTCAAGGGAAGAGCAAGCATCTCTTCCAGTTGGTCTCATTAAAAGTAGAGAAATGTATTTCCCAGAAACCATGAGCAATCTTCTCCTCATCTGATTCAAATTAGGTCCCATATCCATTTTTGAAACAAGTCTCTGTGGTTAGGGGATTTCCATGTGCTAACTGGCTTGGGCCTGTGCTCCCATTCCACTAATGTGGCAAGGCTGATGGGACCAGCGCTGGACCCGTCCAGCTCACCCACAGTGACGGGGGAGGATGAGCTGCCCTTGAAACCCCTGCACCATGCAGAAGACAGGTGGGGACATAGACAAGTTAAAGCCCTGTGAGACAGAAAGAGAGAGATGGATTCTATGTAGAAACCAGAATCATTCTGTGTAGATCACCACTTATGTGGGAGTTTGGTAAACACATCCTGTATAGGAACAGATAGTAAATATTTTAGGCCACTATAACTAGTCAGCTCCATCATGGTAGTAGAAAGTATTCATAGACAATATGTAAATATGCTATATCATAGACAAAATGTAAATAAATTATTATATTCCCATAAAACTTTATTTACAAAAATAGGTCAAATTTGGCCCTTGGGTCATCATTTAGTACACTTGACCTATATTATTTTATATTAATCACTACATTTCAGCCTGGCTCTCAAGATAGCTTTCCAGCTGAAAATTTCCCTTGATGTTAATTTTTGAGTTTATTTTATGGACAAATAAAAATTCTAGGTGCATGGTCCCTGTGACAGGGCAGTTACAAGATAGCAAGATAAAGAGTATTTTCCCCCAGGACTTGTACCCCGGGGGTAGGCTCCCTCCTGCAGAAAAGGCTGCTTTGTCACGCGATGACATTTTCAAATGGTGTTATTTGAAAAGCTTTAAACTTAATCCAAATAAAGAATGTAGACTTCTTTTCATATTCATTGTCCTGCATGCTAACAAAGCTTTAAAAATTTTGCTAAATGTAGACTTGGACATGAGTCATATAATTTTTACTGGTGGAGTCATCGCTAAATTAGAAAGACAAGGCTCAGAGACATTAAGAGGATATTAAAGGTGATAAATGTGCTGTGTTACTGGGACTGAGTGTCCAGTATTTGTATGTTCTTCCCAGTCTTTTTGTATTTTACAGTAGAAATTGGGGGACTAATTCACAGGGACCAAGAAAGAAGGGTTTAACTTCACATTACAGAAAGGGGAAGAAGGGGTAAATGCTTTCTCACTGACTGCAGTCACGCTCACTTTCTGGCAGGAAGTTTGACGAAGTGATTTCTGACTCACTTGCTTCGGTTTCCAGCTAAGGAGATGTGGAGGAGGTCAGGAGCTGCAACATGAGCATCCAGAATCTGAAAAGCGAAGCCTGGGGGTCAGAATGAGGTGGATAACAGAGAAAACAGCAGAGGTTAGATGACTGGAACGAAGCAAACGAAAAGTTAATAATACTGAGCAACCATCAGATGTTCTTACTGGCTGACAAGCAGTATGGTGAAGTGTGTCATCCCAAATTGGATTTTTTAGTCTGGAAGGTAATGATGAAAGATGGTGAAATAAGTCCCACTTACAAAAGTTAAAAGTCATGCTTGTGTATTTTCTTAACCTGTTGACAAGTCCAAGCTAGACCAAAGACCCTGGAGATGCTGTCTTTGACTGTATACTGTGGTGCTGTCAATACCATTTATCACAGTGACTCAGGGGGTCTTTGCTGACCCCTGGCGTGAGAAATGTCTTTCTCCCCCACTCCTTTAATAATACAAAGAATCAGAAGTTAGGTGTTAGTACCCAGAATACTGTCTATGTTCTCTAGTCAAATTCAAATACATATTCATATATACCATAGATTACAAGTGGTAGAAAGCATCCAGATTCTTAGGACTACCTGGACAAAGATGACAATTCAGAATAATATCCCCTCAGAAGGGGACAAGAGGAGAGATGCCAAACTCAATATCCATTATTCTAAATATAAAGCAGAACTGAACTGGAAATTCTCTGCTCTGTCTTCAGCTTAAGACAAACCAATCCTTAGGAAATGCAGTGTAATATTTACAAAACATTTTAAGATGCTTTCAATGAGAAAACAGAGGAAGCACCCTTCTGAAACTTACAAATATATTCCGCCAGGCAAGCAAACCATTCTTCCAAATCTCACTCCCCTCACTCTATGTGTGCCCCGATAAACAGCTTTGAATCCAGAAAAGCAGAAGGAGAACATGGATAAGGTAGGTTGTGGCCCTGTCTATTCCAAGGGGAACTGTCCTTTAGAGTAGAGTGGGAATGAAAATTGGAAGAATCTCAAAGGCTGTGGTCCTGGAAGTTTTTGTTTTGCAAATGTTGTTTAGAAATCAAAGAACATCAATAAGGAATGGAGAAAGTGACCTCTTTTCCAGTACTCTGCACGATCCGAGAAACCTCTCTAGTCACACACTATAGAAATGACCCTGGAAAGCATGGCCTCATCTCTTTTCTATTGAACAGAAAAACGGGCATGAAAAACTTCCAAGAACCAGGAATCAGGCTGGAGATTAGAAATACACTCTGATACTTACAATTTGGAAGTTGATTTATCATCATACAACATATAGATAAAGAGACCAAGATCTACCTTCTCTCCTCACCTTCCCTTGAGAATTGAATGTGGACACACTCCATCTTGTTAGGAATTGAAGAGAGCAAATCCTCCTCCAACTGTATAAAAGTGGGGTGTGTTAAAATTACTCTAAAGGAATGCACCAGTGCAGCATCTGAATGACTAAGAGGCAGCCTGAGGAGTATCTAATGCAGAGTCCATGTGAGGATACAGACCTCTCTTCGTTTAGCTTTCTCGACTGGGTTAAAGATGCCATCATCCCTCTCCCGCATCACCCAAAGAGGCTGGAATAAAAGGGGGCTTGTGACTGAACAATAAAATCTGAGAAGGAGGAGAGGGAATTGCTTTCAAGTTATGGAGGCCGGGATACAGAAGGTCTGAAAGAAATTACAGACATAGCAGTAGAATTAAAATTAGCCTCAAGAGCAACAAAGAGTAAATAAAACGATGCTATGGAAGCCAAATTTGCAAATTTCCCAGAAAAGACATGACCTGGCTCCCATCTCCTTCTTCAGCTTTTGCTCCTCACCCTCACTCCCTGTTCTTCAGATACAGGTTTTCTTTTATTTCCTCAAATTCACCAAGCTTGTCATTAATTTCTTTAGGGCATATTATTCCCTACTATTCTTGACTGGATTTGAATCTCAGCTCAGCTAATACACATGATCTCTGTAGCCCTTGAGGAATGGTCTCCGTACCTGCCTATCTGAGCAGTAACAGATCCTCACTCTGTTTTGAGAATTAAGTGAGATAATAAATACAAGGGGCTTAACCCAGATCCTTGCGCACAGTAAGTGTCCAAAACATGTAAGGTGCTAATAACACTAGTAATGGTCTAGTAGAAATTTCCTGAGCATCTTGCACACTAGACAAATAATAAGCTATAAGAAAAAACAAAATTTTTTGTCTTTTTGTTTGTTTTTATACATTCTACACATAGATTATCCAGCAAATGTTGCAAAAGTTAAAATTGAAGCCATGACAGAGCTTTCACATATGTGTGTTCATGTTGAGAACACTTAAATTCTAATAGCATACTTCAAAGTATAAAATTTTGTACAAAGAAAAGCATTTTTTGAGATAATGAAAGATTCCTCTATTCAAAATAGAGTTCATTGTATTTCACTCAATTTCACACCAGCACACAATTCAGAAAATTACTCAACAACATAAAGGAAATATAAACCTATATTTGAGGAACTAATCAGGGAAAAAGCTAATCTGTGAATCAATAAACAAAAGTTAGGCTTGTATGAAAGTTCTATCATGTAGACTTAAATGACAGATGACAGTGAGAACCTGACAGTAATTCTGAGAGGGAAATGTTGTGCTCCAGGGATTTTATACTATTAAGCTGTACTTTCATGTGAAGGTGACAGGAAAACATCCCCAAATAAAGGACCTAGAAAATATTAGGCATGTGCTCTTTATGGGAGAAAAAATTTTCCTGAAGAACCATTACAGCGAGTTAAGGAATCAAAATTAAAAGGTTGAAATTAAGAAAATAATTGTACATGTTTTGGCAATGTGCAGTGAATTATATTAAAATTAATACAGCTCCAAATTATTGAAAACTGAATGCAAATATAACTGTCTTCACAAAAGAAGATAAACTATTTGAATGCACAGTAATGAGTTGTATAAATTTATAACAATGCTACATTAACAAGGACCAAGAGGCGAATGAGGAAAAGAAAATCTAAAATGTATTAAATATTGTTCTTGTATTGGAATGACCAAAAAGGCGAGTGTTTCTTTCTTCTAGTGATTTGAAAACTATGGGCTAAGGGACGTACTGTACTTAATAATAATAAAGATACCTCATCAGGGAAAATAAAAGAAACTCACAGAAAATAAAAGATAACTCCCAGAAGTGGACTTCCAAAATTAGTTCAGGAAGTGTCAAGAAAATTGGGATAAGTGTGTTTGAGTATTTTGAGGTGACTAATTACTTACTGTAATAACTCTTTACTGTAACATTTTTTAATTTAACCATTCAACTCTATTTTCCAATCAGAACTCATTATAACACTTATAAAACTGCCAATAGAAGTGATAAACCTCCTTTTAAAAGAGGGAATTCTCAATTTGATGTGTTAGTAAAACAAAGACCAATTTTCTTCTGTTGACTGAAGACTCATCCTGAACTAACTGATATAATAACACACAACAGATAAATGGAACCAAACAGAAAAAAATAAGTTTTGATAGTACTAGAAGACTATCTAGGATTCAAAACTGAGGGCATCAAAGGAGTCTCTGAGGTCAAGAATACTATTTGATGTTATACAAACCTAAATTTATGAATGGAAGGCAGACTGAGGGGTTCTAACATGTATTTAGTAAGAGCTTGTATAGGAATAGACAAGGTGGCAAAGAATAACACTCAATGAAACATGCTTTGTTGGTAAACAAGTGATAGATGTTTGTAAATGTATCTAAGAATATGTATCCTGCATTTACTAGGTATGTATGTCATTTACATCAGGATTTCAGATATTCTATGTCCTTATTAACTCTTGACCTGCTTGTTCCAGGTCAGTGAAATATGTGCATTTATTTTCCTGATATACATGTTTGTCTATTTCTCCTGCTCTTCTTGCCAGTTTTTACTTTATCTACCTCTGGTTATCTTATTAGAAGAACAGAATTTCAGAATATTCATTCCTGGTGAAATGAAACGTATTTCACTGTGTATTGTACCTCTGTATCTCTTACAATACTTTCTGTTTAAAAGAGGAGTAAGAAATTAATGTAGGTCCACTTTCTTTTGTTTAGTGCTTTGGATGGTATTCCTTTTCCACCGGCTTCTTTTAAACCTCTATGTACCCTTCTTGCTGGATGTGACTCATTTTGATATTGAGTTTTTATCTAGTGTGATAGTCCTCCATTTTTCAATTGGGATATTTAGTTCATTTATATTCAGTGGTTGTGGATATATTTGAATTTAAAACTATGTGCATTTTGTTCATGCCATCCTGTTTATTCTATTTTAGCCCTTGTCTTATCACAGAGACAAGAGTGAATAGTTGTCCTATGAATCACAGCACTTGTTTATAATATCAAAATCTAATGTCCATTGATATGTTGACCTTCTTCTTAGAGCAAAGTAAAAACAACTGAACATTTTAAACACTTTTATCCTCTGACCTACTTTCCTTTTTTGTCATGTGTTTGGATTCTTTTTATATTTTAAAATTCACCAAAGCGTTATTAGTATTTATCTATAGAGTTAATAGATATTTTATATTCTTTTATCTTTAGGAAGTTTCTGTACCCACATTAAAATGTGCATAGATCAAAGTTATATGTTTATTTGCAGTAAGTGGATGAAGAAAACATGAACAAAGTTTCACAACATCTTTGCTTTGCAGCTTCATCGTGGTAGGCATTTACTGAAAGAAAAGTCAAAAGCCTGCAGTCTGCCACACAGTGTGACAATAGGCCACCAAAGTAGTAGCTTAATGACTCAGAAAATCAAGCATGTAGGATGGCTTGATCTGGAAAGCTACGATGTTGTTTTGACTTGATCCTACCCTCAACCACCTCATATATCCTAATTAAATTTCTAAATTAAAATTACTTTTCTTTTAGGATTGCACGGCACTCTTTTGTTTTACTAGGACATGTTTGCAGTACACTATGACTGAATTTACCATGGGGACTTGGCACGTGCTCAGAGCACATCTTAATGCTTTTCTGTGCCCTCCTCCTCGCACCCCTCCCCGCTCCTGCTAACTCTTAGTCCTCTTCCCATTTGCCAAAGCACTATTTCCACTTTTTCCTTCAGTGCTTTTTTCTGTCCCCTTAACCTCTCCTCCTCCCTGCCTCCATCTCTTGTTCCCTTCCCATCTGAGAAAGAGCTCCCTGCTTCCCGTTATCTTCCTTTTATTTTGCTTTTTACAGAATTTGTAGTTTTGGTTTGTCTCATATAAGAGGAACTGTGTGATATTTAAGCTCATGAATCTGGCTTATTTCACTTAATATTATGGTCTCCAGATGCGTCCTTTTACCTATGAATGTCTTGAGTTCACCTCATCTTTTTTTATGTCAGAGTAGTTGAAATGACCAGAAACACCCTGGGTATGGGAAATCCAAGGCCAGGAATCAGAGATGAAAGAATCCACTCAACTCCCTGTCAGTGAAGCCCTACTCTGTTCCCATTCAGCAGTGAGAGATGGTAACAAAGAGGGTATTTCTGGGTAGAATGTGCCCCTCTCTGAGGACAAGGAAGCACTAAGTAAACTGTGTGAGCTGATGCCCTCTACCAATGAACCTGCTGGAATTTCAGGAGTGGGAACCCTGGAAGAAAGGCCTTGTGTATCTAGCGGATCTGCATCTATCCATTCAACTAACCAAGGTTTGTGTAGTATGGCCTAAGAAGGTGGCATCGGTATTCAAAGGTCCAGATGGTTTTTCCTTACCCTTATTTCCTAGACCATACACTGTAGCAACTATTTAGGTAACATTTATATTGTATTATAAGTAGTTTAAGGGTGAGTTAAAGTGTACAGGAAGACTGGATATGTTATATGCAAATACACCACTTTACCAGCAGGCCCGGAGCGTCCTTGGGTTTTGTACTCACACGGAGTTCTAGGATCAATTATCTGAAGATGGAGACAACTGTAGATGGTACAACTAGCACCTGCTATTTTCCTAGGCAGCTGGTAGGTCCTATGAAGCTTCTTGGGTTCAACAAGAGACCACCATGGATGCAAAGTAGGTTACTTCCCCATTTCTTGTGACTTCACAGGAGTGCTCTTCCCATTTCCTCCTTTGGGCCTTAAAATGAAAGAAGAGATTGGGGAGGAAACATAAAAGTCTTGATGTCTTTAAAGCCATCTTGCCAAACACGATCTTTCTATTGGAGAGAGGGTCCTTTGTCATTCCTAAGCCTTTTGTCCATTCCAAGTAGAGAGACCTTGTATCTTACCTGTATTTGTGAATTTGTTCAATGTAGCCACTCTGTGGGTTTGACCCACCAAATCTTATATTCTAACTGCTACTAAGGTGGCAGCCTGTGGACCAAGAGAAAAGCTATTAATGTAGAAGTATAAACCACACTGTTCCCACCGTTCTCTCTCTCAGCAGCACAGGGACTCAGCAGAAGTCAGATCTTATCCACAGGTGATCAGAGTACAGTACTACAAAGGCAAGGCAGACCTTGTTTATTTACTAAATAAAGTTGACAATTCTGTACACATCATTATGCCTTTGTAGAATTGGGCTGGGATCTCAGATATTCTTTAGCCTTTGCTTCTTGGGGTTGTCAAAATTAGCAAATAAAATACAGGATATCCTTGTATGACACAGGACATATAGTAAAATATTGTTTGTTGTTCATCTGAAATTGTAATTTATCTGGACCCCCTGTGTATTATCTGGTCACCCTGACATAGCTTATACTGCTGCCTTATTGAGCTGCCTTTTATTGCTCATGACTTTTTCTATGTCAGACATTTTGTTTACAGGTCTGCAAAACCAAGGGACTTGTAGTCTCTACTAGCACCTGTTTTGAAGCTGAACTTACAGTATGACTGAATTAATACAAAATTAATTTGCTTGGACATGGATTATTTCATATCATTCTTCACAACAAGACAACAAGACTAAAGTTGTCAAGCGTATAAGAGGACCAGGCCCACAGGATCTAAAGTTTACGTACGGCACCATTACATAGATACCTGATTCTAGCAATGGAATGGTAGTAAGTGGCCAGTTCTTTTAAATAATAGGAGTAGCAGTAAAGTTCAATAGTAATATAATCTAAATTTCGCATACAATTTAAAATTTTCTAGTAGCCACCTTTGTGAGTTAAAAAGTAAATAAAATTAATTTTAATTATGTATTTAACTCAGATTATCTAAAACATTGTCTTTTCAACATAGGATCTATATAAGTTATTAAAGAAATCTTTTACCTTGTTTTAATTTGGAGTCTTTGGTGTGCTATATCTCATCAGAAATATTTCATGTGTAGTATTTCATAAAATGGGTAGTTGAAAAATTAGACTCTCGTGTCCAAGAATCAAACATACTTAAAAGTTTTTTAATAACTGAATTGAATATAGTCTTTTTATATTTAAACTAATTAACATTAAAGTTAAAAATTAAATATCTTATTCTCAAATAGCCATATTTCAAGTACTCAGAAGCCACACTGTAGCCCTAGATGAGCTCTGGGCTTCTAAAATTCTCTTAACCCAATCAAACAAGCCAAACAAAACAAATCTACCGCTAATCTATCTACCCGGGGACTGGAATCAACAGTCTTCTAATTTCCCTGTGGTGCCTATTAATTCCTCATTTGTATCATTTTTTTTTCTACACAAAAATTAGATGATGTGGTTGCTCTTGTCAGTCACCAAGTGACTTTATATCATCGATGCAATACAAATTTCCCTGATTTTCCAGGTTGCTTTGGGGTGGTATTTTAGGGCAAGAAGCTGTTTCCAGAATTCTCCCAAAGACATTATTACATCCGAGGCCCTCTGGAAGGATCTGAACCAGCCCAAGGAGGCCAACGCCAGAAACTCCCCCGCAGTCCAAACAGTTTGTGGACTTTGTCTAAATAGTCTGGTATACTAACCACAACTGAGGAATTTATTAGAGCGTTAAAGTAGTGTAACAAAAATGTTGTCATTCAAAGGCTTGGGGGAGGAGAGGAATATTTCTAAATCCAGACACTGGGACTCTGGCAAGAGGAAAGGCGAAGTGTCAAGGTCACGGAATCAAAAGGTGATTGCAGGCATCTAATTGAGGAGTTCAGCTCTGCTATATTTGGTTTCCCTTCCCAAGGGTGGAATCTGGTGCAGCTCTCTGAACAACCTCACAACCAGCTCAGGGGCTGCAGGAAGAGTCCGGCCTGGATTCCTGGAAGCTACAAATAATGGGGGTGGGGCTCCTGTCTGCGTTTTTCTGGGCCTAGACTCATCATTTTCAACTCCTTTTACCCAAAACAGGAGATTCTAACAGGAGCTGGGAATCTCCTAGTGCAATTCAAATTATACCTGAAGCAGATACAGATATTGAAAGAATTAAGAAAAATAAAAAATAGTATTTAAAAGGGCATAAATGAGAAGAAACTTCCCAAGATGCTAATATACATGTGAAGAGATTACACAAATCCTTGTATGTGATATTTGTTTCCAGCTCATTTCACTTTATGGCTTATACAAATGAGTCTCTTTAATTAAGTGCTTTCAAGCCTTGGTTTAATTTCCTAGAGTGCCCATATGTTTTCATCTCTATCTTTCTGATACTTAACTTTATGCTCAGAGGTGGCAGGAAAATCAAGGCAAAGAGAAGACAAAAGTAACTTCTCTCATTATACCCAGAAAAACTGCAGTGTCAATGAGCGGGAAATGCTTGGTAAGCTAACGTTTATTGAGTACTTAATCTGTGTGGGAATACGAGGAACCGAAAAAGATGGGAGATGGTTACTAATTGTAGAGATTCCAGCTAAGTCATTTCCTTGTTGTGAGATTTTAAAGCAATTTTTATGATTTTTTTTTATTTTAAAGAGACAAAGAAAACAATAACAAAATAACAATAATGAAGACAAAAAACAAAACAATACAAAAACAATAAAAACAATACAGAATTTGAAAACAAGATGATAAGAATTAACAGTGGTTGTTATATTACATAGTGTTCTCTTCAATGAAGTTGCTCAGATTACCAGATGAAAGACGTCAAGTTTGATCAAACAATTAAAAACAATAACAAGTAATGAAAAACACATTAGAAATGACACAGAGCTTCATCAAACAAGATGGTAGAAATTCAGCAGTGGTCGTTATATTGCATATTGTCTTCAGTTGTTCCGATTAACAGATATAAGCATACATTGGTCAAGAGAAAAGAAAAAAGAAAAAACAAAACAAAACAAAAAAGCACAACAATTTAAAGCTCAGTTTCCTCAATTTTAAAATGAAGATAGTAAAAAGGAAGTGGCAAAGGAAAAATGTATAGGCTACTAACAAATGCCTTCTTATAATCATTATTAAAGATGAACTGTCATTTTTTGGTCAATTTGGGTTGTTATAGGTTATACTGGCCTTAGGTAAATAGCCACTATCAATTTAAAGAACTTTCTAATACAATTTTCCACAAAAACATAAACAAAAACAAAAACCAGGATGTGTCAGGACTGACTTTATACAGCCCGCTTTTGGGTTGATTTACAATTCCCAGTAGATTTTTAAAATATACGATTGTGTCTTTTATCCCTATTAATTTGTTTCTCCAACTTTTTAAGGGTTATTTTGTTTTTTTTTAAATAAAATTTGCACACTGTACAGTTTATCAAGTTAAAGGCTAGAATTTAATGGAATTTAATACATTCACAAAATTTAATGTGATTCAAGAATTATTGTAGATTTTATTTTTTAGGATATTTTCATTCCCTTGAAATGAAATCCTTCACCATTTAGCTGTTACTTTCAAACCTCCATTGCCTGTCACCATCAAGAACCAGTAATCTACTTTCTATCTTTATAAATTTGCCTAATTCTACAAATTTCATATAAATGGGTTCCTATCTCCTTTTTGACTGAGTTCTTTCACATTGCATATTTTCAAGTTTCAGGCATAGTTTTTCATGTGTGTTGATCCTTTTTATGGTCAAGTAATATTCCATTGTATGAATGTACAACATTTATTCAACCATTTATCAGTTGATGAACATGTAAATTGCTTGCACCTTGGTGGTTATTATAAATAATGCTATTCTAACATTTATGAGTAAGATTTATGTGGACATATGTTGTTGGTTCTCTTGGACAGGTATAAAAGTAGATAGCTGGGTCATAGGTTTGACTATCTGAGAAGCTGCCAGACTATTTCAAAGTGGGTACACGATTTTTCATTCCCACAGGCAGTGTAAACAGTTTCAGTTTTCTTCATAGCCTAATAATAATTAATATTTTTCTGATTCTAGCCATCATAAGGGTGTAGAATATATCTCACTTTGGTTTTGATTTTTACTTTAATAATGATGCTGAGCATTCTTTTCACATGATTTCTGGCCATTAGTATATCTTTAAAGAAATACATATTCAGGTTCTTTGCTCACTTTAAAATTAGGTAATTTGTCTCTTTATTGAAGAGTTGTTGGAATTCTTAATACAGTCTAGATACATCCTTATCAGTTAATATAATGTACACATTTTCCTTCTTTTTGAAGGTTACCTGTCACTTTTTTTTTAATTTTAAAAGTATAAAAAACAAAAAGATATTAACAAAGAGACACAAAGTAGCATAAGAATAGTACAATTAAATCTGAGTTACAGATAAGGTGACAGGGAATCAACAATGGTTGTTGCATTACATATTGATAATTTCTAATTGTATATTCAGGAAAATTGGTATAAACATGCAAAATTGATCAGACAATTAATCATCAACTATTCCTTACAATAAAGTGACCTAAGTCAGTAGTACAAGTTCTTTTTATAGTGTGAAAGCAAAAAGAACATTAACTACAACAGAATAAGAAAGAGAAAAAAAAATTAAAAATGAACAAAAAGCATTAACAAAGAGACACAAAGTAGCTCAATAAACTTATAATCATAATTGAATTATAGACAAAGCAAAAGAAAACCAACAATAGTTGTTGCATTTCATTTGATATCTTCAAAATTTATGCACCGGAGAACACATATAGATATAAAAGATTGATCAAACAATCAGTCATCAACTATTCCTTACCATTCAATGACATAAGTCAGTAGGAGAACCATGTTAGCCATCCTGCACATATGTATATATGTACATACTTACATACATACATACATAAATTTTTGCCTCATTCTTTTCTCCTTTCCCTCATCCCATCTGTTCTTTACTTTTGAACAGATTTCCATCATGTCTCTTAGTTTATGTTCCCATCCTCAGGTTCTTACACCAGTGACACAATACGTTGCCTGCACATGTACCTCTGATTTATTTGACTTATGAGTATGGTGTCCAATTGTGACCATTTGCCTACAAAGGCCCCAAATCTGTCCCCCTTTATAGCTGAATAATATTCCATTGTATAAAAATGCCACAGTTTTTTAATCCAGTCTTCTGTGGATGGACATTTGGGTTACTTCCACAATTTAGCTATTACAAATTGCGCTGCTATAAACATGGGTGCACATATATCGGAGTGGTATGATGCTTTCAGATCTTCTGGGAAAATACCCAGAAGGGGAATAGCTGGTTTGAATGGAACCTCTAGACCTAGTTTGCTGAGGAATCTCCAAACTGCTCTCCACAGTGGTTGCACCAGTCTGCATTCCCACCAGCAGTGTAATAGAGTCCCTCTTTCTCCACAGCCTCGCCAGCATCTGTTATTGGATGATTTTTTCATACTGACCATTCTTACTGGGGTGAGATGAAATCTCAGTGTTGTTTTTATTTGCATTTCTTGAAGGATGTGGAACATTTTCTCATATATTTATTTGCCATTTGTATTTCTTTATCTGAGAAGTGTGTATTCATTTTAGCCAGTACCAGGTCGATTTTATTACAGTAGCTTTGTAGTATAATTTCAGGTCAGAGGTTGTGATTCCACCTGACTTGTCCTTGTTGCCCAGGATTGCTTTTGCTCTTCTGGGTCTCTTCTGTTTCCAGATGAATTTAAGGCATATTTTCTCTAGATCTGTGAGGTATGCTAATGGTAGTTTAATGGGAATTGCATTGAATCTGTACAACAGTTTTGGTAGTATGGCCATTTTCACAATGTTGGTTCTTCCTAACCATGAGCAGGGTATGTTTTCCCATTTATTGAAATCCTCTTCGATCTCTTTTTTCAGAGTACTGTAGTTTTCACTGAATAAATCTTTCACATTCTTTGTTAGATTGATTCCTAAGTATTTCAATTTCTTGGATGGTATTGTAAAAGGTATGGTTTCCTCAATTTCTCTCTCAGTCTGTTTGTTGTTCGTGTATAGGAATGGTATTGATTTTTGGATGTTGACTTTGTATCCAGCTACGCTGCTGAATTTGTCAATTAATTCCAGGAGTTTTCTTGTGGAGTTTTTGGGGTCCTCCATGTATAGTATCATGTCATCTGCAAATAGTGATAGTTTGACTTCTTCCTTTCCTATCCTTATTCTTTTTATTTCTCTCTCTTGCCTAATTGTTCTGGCTAATGTTTCCAGAACTATGTTGAATAGGAGTGGTGACAATGGACATCCTTGTCTTGTTCCTGACTTTAAAGAGAAAGTTTTCAGTTTTTGTCCATTTAGTATGATGTTGGCTGTTGGTTTGTCATAGATGGCTTTGATCAGATTGAGGTAGAGACCATCTATTCCTATTTTTTCTAAGGTTTTTAACATGAATGCATGTTGGGCTTTGTCGAAAACCTTTTCTGCATCTATTGAGATGATCATGTGGTTTTTGTCTTTGGCTGTGTTGATATGATGTATTACATTAATTGATTTGCGAATATTGAACCATCCCTGAATTCCTGGAATAAATCCTACCTGGTCGTGGTGTATAATTTTCCTTATGATTCGCTGTATTCTATTTGCAAGTATTTTGTTGAGTATCTTTGCATCTATGTGCATTAGAGAGACTGGCCTATAGTTCTCTTTCTTGGTTGGGTCCTTCTCTGGTTTTGGTATCAGTATGATACTTGCCTCCTGAAACATGTTAGGTAGAGTTGCTTCCTTTTCAATTTCATTAAAGAGTTTGAGGAGTGTTGGCATTAGATCTTCTCTGAATGTTTTGTAGAATTCTGCTGTGAATCCATCAGGGCCTGGGCTTTTCTTTGTTGGTAACTTTTTTATGACATCTTCAATCTCGTTAATTGATATTGGATTGCTCAGGATTTTTGAGTCTTCCTGACTCAATTTTGTTAATTTGACCTTTCCAGGAATCTGTCCATTTCTTCTGAATTTTCTATCCTATGGGAGTAAAGATTTTCAAAGTAGGTATTAATGATCTCTTGGATTTCTGTGGGATCTGTGGTGATTTCATCCTCTTCATTCCTTATTGCATGAATTTGAGATCTTTCCCTTCTTTTTTTGATAAGGTTGGCTAGGGGTTTATCAATTTTATTTATTCTTTCAAAGAACCAACTCTTTGATTCACTAATTTTTTTAGAGTTTTCTTCATCTCAATTGCATTAATTTCTGCCCTGAGTTTTATAATCTCCTCCCTTCTTTGGGCTTTTGCTTTGGCTTGTTGCTCTTTTTCTAAGAGTTTGAGGTGTAGCATTAGGATATTTATTTGCTGTCTTTCTGTTTTCTTTATATATGAGTTCATTGCTATAAATTTCCCTCTGAGGACTGCTTTCATTGCATCCCACAGATTCCAATAGGTTGTACTTGCATTTTCATTTATTTGTAGGTATTTTTAAATTTCTTCTTTAACTTCTTGTGTGACCCATTGGTTATTCAAGAGGTTTTTGTCTAATTTCCAAGTGTTTGTGCGGTTTTTGAGTTCCCTTTGTCATTAATTTCCAGTTTCATTGCATTGTGGTCGGATAATATGCATGGGGTAACTTCAATTCTTTTGCATTTAGGTAGATATGCTCTGTGGGCTAGAATGTGGTCAATTTTAGAGAAAGACCCGTGTGCAGCTGAGAAAAATGTGTATTCTGATTTTGTGGGGTGGAACACTGTGTATACAACTACTAAGTCCATTTGTTCACACTCTTGGTTCAGTCCTGTTATTTCTTTGGTGACTTTCTGTCCAGTTGACCTGTCTCTTTGCGTCAGAGGGGTGTTTAGGTCCCCCATTAAAATAGTGTTATTAGTTAGTTGATTTTTCACGTCTGTTAAAACTTGACTTGTAAAGTTTGGTGCTCCATTGTTTGGTGCATAAATGTTTAGGATTGTTACCTCTTCCTCTTGCAGCTTTCCCCTAACTAGTATGTAATGGCCTTCTTTATCTCTTTTGATTGGTTTTGGTTTGAAGTTTACATTCTCTGCAAACATAATAGCTACCCCCGCTTTTTTCTGAGGGCCTGTTGCATGGAGAATTGTTTTCCGTCCTTTAACTTTCAGCCTGTGGGTTTCCTTTTGAGTAAAATGTGTTTCCTGTATACAGCATATCGTTGGATTGTGTTCCTTAATCCATTCTGCCAATCTTTTCCTTTTGACTGGTTAATTGAAGCCATTTACATTAATGGTTATAATGGTTATATGTTGGCTTATTCTAGTCATGTTATTTACTTGTTGTTTTCCTACTTTTGCTATCTGTTTACTTACTTGTTCTATTTGAGGGTTTCTTTCTATTGTTGTTCTTGAGATTGTGGTCATTTTTTTCTCTGTCTGAAATATCTTTTAGTGCTTCTTGCAATGCTAGTTTGGCATTCACGAAGTTCTTCATTTGTTCTTTGTTGTGGAAATATTTCATTTCTCCATTGAATTTGAAGGATAGTTTTGCAGGATACATCAGTCTGGGTGGGAACCTGTTTTCTCTCAGAATCTGTAGTACCTCACTCCAAGCTCTTCTTAATTTCATGGTTTCCGTTGAGATGTCCGCTGTGATTCTGATGGGCTTTCCTTTATAGGTGATCTGTTTCTTTTCTCTAGCAGCTGTTAATATTGTGTTCTTTTGCTGGATGTCTGTGATCTTGACTATTATATGTTTGTGCGTGGTTTTCTTTGGGTTATGGCTCGTTGGGGTTCTATATGCCTCGATTAACTGTACTTCAGTATCTTTTACCTTGTTTGGGAATTTTTCTGCTATTATTTCAGTAAATATTCCTTTTATATCTTTTGTATTGTCTCCTGCTGTTTCACTGACTCCTATTACTCGAATATTATTTCATTTTGCCTCATCTTGCAGCTGTTGGATTGATTTTTCTGGGGTCTTTGATGATTTTATGAGATCCTTTCACGCTCATAAGCTGCCATGCTGTCTTCAAGGTCTGAAATTCTATCTTCGGTTTCATTTAAGTGGTTTTGCAAGCTTTCAGTGGAAGTTTTCAATTCCTGACAATCTCTTTGGACCTGTTTCCTTCGTGGTAATTCATTCCTAAATTGCTCTTGTAACGTTTCCATTTGTTTCCTACTTTCTTCTATTCTTTTATCTATTTCTTCTCTATGTGTACAGAACATTTCTTCCATTATAGTTTTCAGTTCATTTTTTGTCTGAGAGATCATTGAAGGTATGTGGCTTATTTCTGCTTTAAGCTCTTCTATGGCCTGATGGAGTTGTTTGTTTATTTCGGATGTAATCGTTTCAGAACTTGCAGGTATGTGGTTTCCTAGTTCCCCTGTATCTCCGCATCCAGGACTTGTTCTGGGTGGGGTTGAGTTCTGAGACTGTGTTTTGTTCTTCTGTCTTCCCATTTTTGGGTATCAGATTCAAAATATTGAGCAACAAATTACCCAGGCAGTTCACCAGGCAAAGGTCTGTTGCAAAGGCTGCTCCAATGATTCCTTCTCTTCGGGAGAATTTCCCTTGAGCTTTCTGCTGAGAGTTCTGCTCAATAGGCTGCTCATATACTGTTTTGTGGACTGAGCTACTCCCTACCCAGAGACCTGGCTGGGGTGCATAAACAGCTCGCCACCCGGGGACCATGTAGGCAGGGAGTCGCTCAGGTGTTCCTCCCTTGGGTGGAGCTCCTCCTGACTCAAAAATCCGGTCGGGGCGCCCAGGCAGCTCTTCCGTCCCAGGGTCCGTGCAGTCAGTAGTACTGCTCGGATGTCCCTTGCTGGGCGGAGCTTCTCCCCAACTCAAAAATCCAGTCAGGGCACCCAATCAACTCACCCGTCCCTGGGATTGTGCAGGCAGGAATGCCGCTCAGGTGTATCTCCTTGGGTCAAGCTTCTTCCTGACTCAGAAATCCAGCTGTGGTGCGCACTCGGCTCACCCATTCTGGAATCCGTGCCCACAGGAGATCCCCAAAGTGCTAATATTTCATGCCTCGCCCATGATGCACCGCTCCCCATCGCTTCTCCGCCTCCTTGGTGTTCTCACAGGAGCCGCGGACTGCAGCCACCGCAGTGCCCGCTCTCTGGCGGAGGATGGTGCTGGCTGCAGGGGCGGGGATCTGAGCGGGACCCCGGTTCGCAGCCCGGATTAGCGCAGTCTGCCCAAGGAGCGTGGTCTCCGAGTCCACCCCACTCTGCCGCTGCCAAAAACCCAATTTCTGGCTGCAGCCGCCTGTGAGCCGCTCGGGGTCGGGAGATGGGAGGGTCCGTCCTGCCGCGAGTGCCCTCGAGGGTACGCAGAGTCGGCCGAGCCGCCGCCCACACACCGCGCCGAGCACCTCCGGCGCCCAGCTCTCAGGGCCCAGAGAGCTTCTCTTCACCGCGGCAAATCGAGCCGACCCGTTAATGCTCAGGCAGCGCAGAGCAACACGTTCAGTTGGAATTTCGCAGCTGCGGACCCGGCACCCACGCACAAGAGATCTGTCTCTGGGAGGATTTCCCTCTGCCGTTCACCTGGTCACCATCTTCCCGGAAGAGCATAGAGCACCTGTCACTTTCTTAATATCTTTGAATGAACAAAAATTTTTCCCAAAATGTTCATGAAGTTCAGTTTATCTGTGTTTTGTTTTGCTACTCATATGTGCTAGTCAGAGTTCCATCCCTGTGACAAAATACCTGAAGAAATCAACCTGAACAGTAGAAAGTCATCCTTGTTAGCATAATGATGAGTATCCCCACCAGTCACATGGGAGACTGGGGTTCTATTCCATGATGGGGAGGCAGCTGTCCTTGTCGGGTGTAGCAGGGCATGCCTGTAATCCTAGCATTTGGGAGGTGGAGGCAGGAGGATCACCATGAGTCTAAGGCCAGCCTCAGCTGCATAGTGAGTTCAAGGTCAGCCTTAACTACACAGCGAGACCCTGTCTCAAAAAATGTATTTAGGCTCACAGTGTCAGGTGCTTCAGTCCATGGCCAACTTGCTGCATTGCTTTGTGGTGTGTGTGAGACAGAAACGCACAGCAGAGGAAGACTGCTTACTCTGTGGCAGCTAAGATGGAGCAAGGGAAGGAAAGAGCCAGAGAGGGAGGGCTGGGGACAAAGCAGATCCCTTTCACAGCTGTGCCCACAGGGATCTGCTGTATCCAACTGGGCCCCACCTCCTGACAAGCCCATTCAGCTGATGAATGGGTCAGTGGATTTAAATCTGCTTGATAAAATTAAAGCCCTCATGTTCCAGCCATTTCCTAAAAGCCCATCCAACCGACAATCAACCATTCAACACAATGAACCTTCTGCACAAAACTTTGGGCCCCAGTGGCAACATCATATATATATATTGCAAAGATCATGAATATTTACTCTTGTACTCTCAGATAAAAGTTTTATAATCTTAACTGTTATGGGGCTGGAGATATAGCTCAGTGGAATAAGCGCTTGCCTAGCAAGTGCAGGGTCCTGAGTTTGATCCCCAGTACCGCAAAAAAAAAAAAAAAAAAATCTTAACTGTTATGTGTAGTCCATTGGTTCACATTGAGTTAATTTTTGTATATGATATGAGGTAAATGTCCAAAGTAATTTCTTTGCTGTGTGGCTATTTAGTTGTCCCTGCATCATTGTTGAAAAGCCTAGCTTGCCCCCTTAAAAGGCCTTCATATATCTGTTGAGTATCAGTTGAAAACAAATGTGTGGGTTTGTTTCTGGACTCCAGTTCTTTACTAGTCATCATTTGTTTCTGTTTTCAAGTATTATATACCACACATAATTGTATTGTTACTTTTATACAACTAGCAGCACCGCAAGTTTGTTTATACCACTACAAACACATGAATAATGCACATGCCACATCTGTTATAATGGCCGCATCTCTAAGCATTAAGAATTTTTCTGCTCTCTTTCAGTCCTATGAGACCACCATCTTCTACATGACCCATCACTGACTGAAACACTGTTAAACAGTGCATGGCTGTTTGATGGTTATGGATTTTGGCTTTTAAAACTCCACATTTTGGAATGTATATAGAGTTTCAAATGAACTTCACTATCAGAATTTATAGGCATTTGTGAATGTAAGAAAGCCATGTATTCATCTCTGTGTGTAACAAAGTTGCATCCTATGAAACCAGGTAAGGTAGATATTTAAAATCTTCTACATCAATTTATTTTAACTACCATCATATTTTGCAGAAGTTACATCTGGATAGTCCTTTTTTCTCATAACATAGCTTTGATTTTGAATATCTAACTATGTTGTATGTGGCTCCAGCTTAGGAATTTCCACCGTTAACTCATCATATCTTAATGACTTGCCTGTCGATGGACATATGGGTTGTTCCTAGTCTGTACATTCTTCTAATGAATTCCTGTTCATGTCTCCTTAAGTGCATGCACAACAGTCTCTATAAATAGCTATGAGTCAAAATATTAAGTTAATTGCATTTGTGGTCAGAGAATGTGAATTTTTATTGTCCTGTGTCTTTAAAAGTTCTTCATAATTGCTTTATGGCCTAGTAATTGATCAATTTCTGAAAATAAACCTTGTATGCTTCAGAGGAATGTTCATGCTCTGGTCTTAGATGCTGAGGTCTATTTATGTCCATTATTTTAAACTCATAATCTGTGCTATGCTGTTCAACTCTAAGTATCAATTTTTGTCTATTTCATTTATCAGTAATTGAGAGAGAAATGTGGCCATTTCTGACCCATCTTACTGTGTTCTGATATTTTGGTTATATTTCCTCAAAATAGGAGAGATTGATTTTTTTCTTAATCTAACTTTTCAATTTCTATGTTTAGTCCATCAACAGTTTTTGTGATATTGATATATTTGAACTAGTTTCTTCCACGTTACTTTCTTACTTCTATTTGTTCCATATGTTTTGACAAAATTTGTCTCTGTTTTAGTTGTTATTGTTTTATTGTACTTATTCTTTATTTTAACTTTTATCAGAAATACATATAATAATTACATGAAAAGACTACACAAGACAAAATACATAACTCGATGATATCATCTCAGTGTAAGCACTTTTGAAATAACCAAACAGAAAGAAAACCCCAGAAAGACCAACATCACATCTGTAAGTCATTGACTCCTCCCTCATCCTTGAGTGATCACTATTTTGACTTTTGGTACATTGATTATTTTTGTAGAATCATACTACATAAGCTCTTTTGTGTCTGACTTCTTTCATTCAAAATTATAAAATGCTTACCTTTTGTTCATTTTCTCAACATTATATATTTCTTTGAAGGATATACCACAATTTGTGCTTTTTTTTTTTTTTTTTGGTGTTTGCTTGTTTGTATGTATGTTTGTTTTGTTTTGTTTTGTTGGTACTGGGAATTGAAATCAGTACCTTGTGCTTGCCACGCAGGTGCTGTGCTGCTGAGCTATATCCCCGGCCCTCAGTTTTGGGGTTAGTTCAAGATCACCTTAAATTCACTGTGTAGCCCAGGCCATCCTCTGAACTGGTGGCAATCCTCCTGCCTCGGCCTCCCAAGTGCTAGTGTTACTGGTTTTGTTAATGCCTATTACATATATTATTGTTGTATAGCAATATGAGGTTTAGCACCTTATAATATTCGTTTATTATTTCATAATTCTGTAAGTCAGAGTATGGGAGATACTCTGGGAGGCTGAGGCAGGAGGAGTGCAAGTTGAGTCAAGCCTAGGCAACTCGTGCCACACCATCTCAAATTTTTAAAAAGTCTGTGAAGGCCTAGTAGACTTCTTTGCTCAGGGGTCAAAGGCTAAAATCAAGGTGTTCATAGCTAGGTTCTTCTTTAGAGGCAGAGAGGGGGAATCTACCTGTTATGGCTTAAAGAAGTGTGTATCACAGACCCACGTATCCAAGGCCTGGTTCCCACAGTGACGCTTCTGGGAGGCGGTGGGATTTTCCTGAGGGGGTGGGACCTTGGCCTCTTCCTCATTGTCTTTTGCTTCCTGGCCATGAAGTGAGTAGTTCACTCCATCATACCCTCCTGACCATTTCTATCCAGCCCCAGCCTCCTCACCAGAGACCTTAGAACAATAGCTCTACCTGAGCATGGATAGGACCTCTGAAGTGATAAAAAAAGGCCTTTTCCTCTTTGTAAGTTAACTTCCTAAGGCATTTTGTTACAATGCGAGCAAGCTGAACAACACCCGCTTCTGAGGCCAAGTCTCAGTGTCTCAGTGTCAGCTGAGTGCGGTCCTTTGTAGTGGTGGGCCTGGGGCTCTTCTTTCCTCTTTCACTTGATAACACTCACCAAGCTCATAGGCAGCCTTTGGTGCACGGAGTCCTTGCTCTGAAAATCTCTTTGAGTTCTTCTGCCATCCCTTTTTTGCCACCAAGTAAGACAATTCTTCACCTTTCAGGGCACCTCTGATTATCTTAGGCTCATCCTTCCAATAGTGGACCTTTCCATAATGCAGGCCACAGAGGTGATGCCACATTCATAGGCTCTGGGATTAGGTCATTAAATCCTGGGGGCAGGGCACTTTTAGAATTCTGGCATCCACAGACATCGTCTGGTGATGAGAATTCTTAATTTTATGTATGTACGTATGTATTTTTATTTGAGACAGGGTCTTGCTATGGAGTATGGGTTGGTCCTGAAGTTGCTTTTGTAGTTCAGGCAGTCTTGAACTCAGGACGATCCCCCTGAGTGCTGAGATTGTAAGTATGCGCCACCTCTCCTGGCAAATTCTTAATTCTAAAATGGGAAAATCCACCATAGTTTTCCATTATTCTTAGTGCAGTCTGTGTCTTTTTTATGAAAACTTGTCACACGGTTATGAATGTTTTTCCCTCTTCTAGAAGCTGAGAATTATTTTGCTGCTGTTGTCGTTTTTACATTTAGATCTAAAACTCATGTGGAGTTTACTTGTCATTTCCATTCCTTAATCTTTCTTTGGGGTGAACAATAAGATGTATACTAGAGTTTTGTACTCTATCGTGTTTTTTAGTATCTGTGACATATTACCCACCTTTCTAATTCTCTGTCGTATCCTTTTCGGTAATTTTTATCTGTTATTTAATACAAATTTGAATTTTAAATATTTCAACGATATTTTTCACTTCTAGAAATGCTTATTCTTTTCTTTCAAATCTGCAAGCTCATTCCTACTTGTGGTTTACAAGTGTACATTACTTAAAAACTTCCAGGACTTTACCGTGGGGCTCTTGCTTACACAATCCTGTTTGTACCTTCATGTCTTTATGTACTTGAGATACTGATCTCCTATATTTTATATTTATTAGTTCCAATTTCTGCAGTTTTTAAGGATCTAAATTTGCTGTATATTGTTTTTGCTGAATGTCATTCATAATATTTGGACTTTTAGTACGTTTAATTACTTTGGTCTTTGCTCCTAAGGTCATCACTTCCCCTTGAGTCCTGGGAGTTGTCCAGACCTTTGTTTGGGCTTAGACCTAAAGTGCTCCCCACCCCCCGACTCTCCACTTGAGGAAGGGTACAGCCTCGTGGCAGCCCTGTGCTCATCAGGGCTTCGCTGCTCTGGCAGCTGAGTTCAGAAATCACGTTCCTTGAGGTACTCACTGCCCCGGGCCTTACTTTGCACCAGCTGGGAACTGTTTTATTTTTTCATCACCCCCTTATTTCTTATGACACAATAAATACCTCAGGGATTGTTTCTATGCGTGGTGTTGTTTCTGTGCATGTGCGTGTGCATACATGCGTGTGTGATTAGAACTAAGACTGCAGAGGAAGTAAAAAAACAAAGAGCAAAATAAAGTGAAGAGGGAACAGAAACTGAGGATGCAGAGGACCCAGTGCTTGCCATGCCACGTAGATCCTAACCATCTCTGTTTAGTGAGTCTTTGGGGGATGTGATTTTTTGATACTGAACAGCTTTCATTAGAATCTCTTATCCTATACCCAGGCACGTGGCAGAATATCATTGTCATATAACTCATGCAGCTATAGATGCCTGATACCCAATATTGCAAGCGGACAGGACCACTAGACCATTTCTCATTTCAATATTAATATCTATAGACTGGAAGGGGAAGGGTAAACTTGCTGATATTTTTTTCCAATGACCATGTATACTTCCCCCAGCTTATCCCAAATCCTTGTTCTCTTGATCAACTATAGATGCTGCTTTAGTACAGGGATTGTAGACCAGTCACATCATCCCTGTCTCCTGGTGTCAGTGCTCCTAAGCAATCCTTTCTCATTTGAGTGTAGACAAGACCTATGACTTGCTTCTAATCACCATGGCAATGATAATGATATCACTACCTGACATAGAAGAGGCAAGAGGATGACATGTTCATGAGTACGTAACTCTGTGTAAGAGTGCCCTCCTTCTGAAAGAATTAAATCAAAGGCTCTCTTTGGAGGCCTCATGAAATAGTAGCCAAATTGGAGAAGTCTGATTGGTAAGACATGTTGGGTGGGCTTTAGTCAGCTTCTAGGACCTCTAGCAACTTTCAGTCAAAAAATATCAAAATTTCATGGCCTTCAGTTATGCAAGCATGAGAGATTAATTCTGCCAACATTCCAGATAAGCTTGGAAATAGATTCTTTTCTAGTTGAGGTGATGAATTGAAATGCACCTGTCCAGCCTTTTGACATAGCCCTGTGACTCTGAACAAAGGTTTCAGCTAGGCTATGTCCAGTTTATTAAACTATGAGATAAATATGTACTGTTCTGAGCCACTAAACTAATGGTATACAGCAACAGAAAACCCATGCACTCTCAAAGCAAGCATGATAAAGTACAGAGCTAGATGGTTAGCTCTGCCCCTTACCCGAACCCTTCTAGTACAATATTGTGCTAGCAGGGTGATGCCAGCAGTCCTCTTTCCTCCTGCAGGAACACACTGACATGCCCTGGCTTGGGTATTTTTAGAATTCAAGTGTGCCACCAGGAAACTGTCAGGCTGCGATGAAAAGTGTTTATTCACCTGGGTAAACTGGCTGTGGAATGTATTGAACTGTTCTTGAGAAGAATTTTTAGTAATTTTAATATGGGTGTAAACCATTATCTTGCCCTTTACTCATAATAATCCATGAGATGTGTAAGCAAGTTCTTCCACACGAAGGATGTGATATGAACCCAAAAGTCTGTGCAGCTTTTCCAAATCTGCCAGCCAGTACAGAGAAGAACCAGGGGCAGATTTAAGTCTTCTAAAACCAGAACTGAGCTTTTCCTCTGCATGAAAGCTACCTGTCATGGAGAAAGCATTACCTACACTCTCAAAATGGAATTCACAATGGCAATATGGTTTTACAATTTTTTAAAAAGTAGAATAGAATTAGAAAGTTGATATCAGCACTTCCTCTAAAATTGTGGTGGTCATCTTATGCATAGTTAGGCTAGTGGAATCTCTGCTATCATTAAAGGACAGTTGTATGAAGTCCTGTGCATGTTTGTCTTGATCAAATGTTGGTTCATCCTGGATAGTGCAAACTTGATTCGTCCTGGATAGTACCATCAAAGGAAAACTTCAAATATGGAAGTTATCTGTATTTAGAAATTGGAAGTCAATTCTGAATTTAATAACCAAATTCAGTAGTGTAGCTGGGTACAAAGTCAACACTCAAAAATCAATAGCATTCCTGTACACAAGCAACAAACTCATTGAGAGGGAAATTAGGGAAACCATACCCTTCACAATAGTAGCCAAAAACTTGAAATACTTAGGAATCAGTGTAACAGAGGAAGTAAAAGATCTATACATTGAAAATTACAGTACTCTGACAAAGGAGACTGAAGGGGATACCAGAAAATGGAAAGATACTCCTTGTTCATGGATAGAAAAAACCATAGTGAAAATGGCCATACTCCCAAAAATATTATAATATTTAATGCAATCCTGATCAAAATATCATTTGCATACCTAACAGAACTAGAGAAAACATTCCTAAAGTACATTTGGACCAAGAAGAGACCTAGAATAGCAAAAGAAATCCTGGGCAATAAAGGCAAGGCTTCAGAAAGCATCACAGTCCCTGACTTGAAATCATACCATGAAGCTACTGTGATAAAATAAGCATGTACTGACCAAAACAAAAAACAGACCTGAGGGTCAATGGAATAGATTAGGAGACCCAGACACAGCTACAAACCAATTCAGCCACCTTATCTTTGACAAAGGGATCAAACATGTTCAATGGAAGAAAGATAGCCTCTTTAGTAAATAGTGCTGGAAAAACTGACTCTACATGCTGAAGACTAAAACTAGACCCATGTCTATCACCAAGCACTAAACTAAAGTCAAAATGGATCAAAGATCTAAATATTAAATAGAAACACTAAATCTACCTGAAGAGAAAGTAGATAGAAATCTTGAAGACATAGCTATAAGCAGAGACTTCATGAACAAAACCTCAGTGGTACCAGAAATACTTCAAAGAATCAACAACTGGAATCTCATTTTATTAAAAAGCTTTTGCACAAAATAAATCACCAATAGAATGAAAAGACAAACCACAGAGTGGGGGAAAAGTTAGCCAACTGTCCTTCAGACAGAGGATTTATATCTAGAACATATAAAAATGAAAATAATCAGAATTCCCAAATTCAAAGACCCAATCCAAAAATGGGCATCTGAGATGAATACACATGTCTCAGCTGAAGAAATACAGATAACTAATAAATATATGAAAAAATATTCAACATCATAGGTCATTTGAGAGACTCAAATTAAAACACTGAGATTCCATCTCACCCTAGAAAGAATGGCTATAATGAAGAAATCTACCAATAACAATTACTGGAAGGGTTGTGTGGAAGAAGGAGTTCTTCTCCACTGTTGGTGGGAAAGTAGACTGGTGCAACCAACCATTATGGAAATTGTGTGGAGATTCCTCATAAACTATTATAAGAGGTTGCATTCCACCCAGCTATTGCCCTTCTGGGTATTTTTCCAGAAAAATTAAAAACATCATACCACAGTGATATGTGTGCACCCATGTTTATAGCAGCACAATTTATAGTAGCTAAATTTTGGAAACAACCCAAACATCCATCAACCAATGAATATGTAAAAAGGATGTGCTCTTTTCATACAGTGGAGTACTACTCAGCTATAAAGAAGGATAAACTTGACACTTTTATAGGTAAGTGGACACAATTTGAGATTACACTCATCAGTGAAAGAAATCAGACCCACATGTGTCAATATCACATTGTCTCCCTAGTGTGAGAAGCTGAAAGAGTAAATAAGATCTAAAATGTAGACTAGTTGTTAGGAAGAAACTATTTAAAGGAAAGAGAAACTGGGATGAGGGAAAGGAGAAAAGAAAGAAGGGAAAAAGAAAAAATATATATATGCAGGATAGTTAAGGTAGTTATACTACTAATTTTTACTAGTTCATTGAAAAGAAAGGTCTGTGCTTATATTGTTTGATCAATTTTTCATACCTAGATTTTTTTAATCTGAGCAAACTATTTGAAGATAACAATATGCAATACATTAGCCATTGTTACTCTCCTACTATCTTGTCTTCAAAATTTGTATCATTGTTTTTACTGGTTTTTTTTCTCTTTAAAATTACAAAAAAGAAGTTGGAAGTCAAGCTAAGTCACAAGTTCACTGCAAGCATAGAGTAGAGTCATGAAGTTTTATTTCCCTCAGTAGGAAGACACTTCTATCCTGTGACATTTTGAAATAAAGCTTGGGAAGCTTAAAAACTTGCAAGTTTGGTCTAAGAATAAGTATCACAAAAAGAGCTTTGTTACTGGAGAAGTGGTTCTGAGAGTTCCTGGATTCAGTCCCTGGTACCACCAGAGAAAAAGAAAAGAGATAAAGCCTTGAAGTGGATAAATGTTCTAGGGATTCTCTTCATTCTGTGTTTTAGGGACACTCGGCATATTCACCTACATTTTGGAATTATCAGTTTCTAAAAAAATATTTTGCTTGGGTCTATACATTAGGTTTGGAAGAATTTAAAATTGGCAATATTGATTCTTGTCATTCATGACCACAGCTGTCTAGTTACTTAGATTATGTTTAATGTCGCTCAGTGTCTTATAGCTCTCCAGGTAGAGGTCGGACACATCTTCAATTAAATTTGTCTCCTTCACATTTAGGAAAAGTCTTAAATGGTTTTTTAATATTTCTCTTTGACTTATAATAGCTATTGATTCACAGAAAACTTGCATAGATGATACAGAGTTTCCTTATAGCCCTTACCCGGTTTTCTTCACAGTTAATATCTTACCTTAGCTTTGGTACGTTTGTCACAAGCAGGAAACCAACATCCATTCATTATCATGAGGCGAATTTCATGTGTGCGCAGGTTTCATTGATGGGGGTGTTTGTTTTGCTTTGTTTGAATGTTGTTTGATGTTTTGGCTTTAGGTTTGGCTTCTCCGACCAATGCCTTCCTCCTGCTCTGGCACACCACTCAGCATTAGCCGTGGTGTTTTCTGGCACTCCTCTCTCTCAGCTTTATCAGTCTTTTCTTGTTTTTTGTGTTTTGTATGACCTTGACGGTTTGGGGACCGTGGGTTAGTTATTTTGCAGAACTCTCCTCAAACATCTCATAGGCCTAGAGGGACAGAGACAGACAGACAGACAGGGAGAGAGACAGAGAGACAGGGACAGAGGCCGAGAGAATGTGCAGAACACAGAGTCAGCCTGCTATGATGCTCAGAGAATGGCTGTCAAGGACTGCAAAACTGCTGTCCTGCTGGGTCTCAATGGTTGTCTGTACCTCCCAGTGAGAGCGTCTCATACTCGGATAATTATTATGGTATTTAAAAATGCAAACTTTTGTCCACCATGTGCACCAAGTGCAGGCCAACCCATCTCGTTAGGGGTTCAATAAAAGTAACCCATTATTTGTAATCCTGGAAGAAGCAGGCAGTGCTATTCCTACAAGAGGATGTATCAGTATTTTATGGGAGGCATAAGAGCTTTTTGAGAGACAATTTTGTCTCTATGGGATTTTTATTCACTACTGATTTTATACTGTACTCCTCACTTAAAACACAGCTCAGTCCATTGCCACATAGAAAGACAGACACCGTCCATAGTAGCAACTGGATCTGCAGACAAAGGAAACTAGTCATAAAAACATTCTCTCAGTTAAACTCAGTGCGGTACTTCACTTTTGTGCACAGGGAATATGTTCCAAGGCCTTCAGTGGATATCTGAAACCTCGGGTAGTACCAAACCCAATAAACACTCTTTTTTATTAGGCACAGTAAGAAATTAGCAATAATAAAATAGAAAAATCATACTAATGTACTGTAATAAAAGTTATGTGAATACATTATGTCTCCCTCTTGCTCAAAAAAGCATGACTTGAACATAGGACAGTGATATTCCAACAGCCCATCTGACAGCCAAGACAGCAGCTAAACTACTAGCCAGGGAATAGCATATACAGCATGGATACACTGAACAAGGAGGTGAGTCCAGTTCTGAGTCAAGAGGGATAGGATGGCACAAAATTTCATCACGCTATTCAGGAGGATGTACAGTTTAAAAGTTATGAACTGTTTCTTTCTGGAATTTTCCATGTAATATTTTTGGGCTTGGTTGACTGTGGGTAACTGAAACTGCAGAAAGCAAATTTTCAAAAACAAGGGTAGTGCTATAATGTAGCATGCATGATTTATTTCCATGTTTGGAAATATTGCCAAAGTCATGATTAAAACCAAAGACACTCTTAGATTTTTATGTCATAGTAGAAAAGCTGTGGGCTAGAAGTCAGGAGATGTAAGTGCAACTCTCAGCCTTGCAGCTAATTAAGAGATGACCTGTCACTGACTTAACATGATCATACCCTATCTGTAAAATAAAGATAAAATTTAAAATGGTCTGTTGTACTCTCACTGAAATATAGGAAGATTAAATAAATAGACTTTGGGAAAATAACAAGTATTAAATACTTACATATATACATATATACTAGTACAGTTAAATATATATTATATATTACTGTATTATATACACAATTTCTGGATACAATACATTGGAATTACTAGGCCCATAACCTGAGTTATAGACGAATCAATACCTCTTAGTAACACTGTTATTTTTGCCACTTGTCCCACACTAACTGAACAATTACTCTTTGGGCACTGATGTGGGCTGCTTTTCTGTAACATTCAGTCTGACTTCTTTTCTGTAACATTTGGTCTGCTCCCTTCTCACTTCTGGAGGAATCTGGGCCCAGAGATCGATTCTTTTTGTTTACTTTTGTCTTGGACATTTTTACACAGATTTTGCCCACTACTCTATTCTGAGAGGAGTCTCACACCAGGCCCAAGGGCTAATCATTCTCCTGGGGCTTCTCCGCTCCAAACCCTTCCTCTTGTATCCATCCTTACCGGCCCACTTCTCAGGTCTTGCCAATAGGTGGCATTAGAGAAAGGATTCCTGCTTTTCCAGGTCAAGGTTTCTTTGGACATAGCTTGCAAGAATTTCCCAGCATTTCCAGAACCTTCTGTGCCTCTTGAGTGGTCCTCACTAGTAGCTATGTCCCTTCTCCAGAGATACTATCACCACTTCCTCAGTACCCCTCCCTCAGTCGGCTAACACATGAGTCATTCATTCCTATGTCAAATCTTACTCATTTGAAATTCCTGTGTGTTTTCTCTTTTGCAGACTATGTCCTGCCTAATAAAAACTGGTTAAAATTTGCACTATTCTCCCAAATCTTGGGGCATCTTATTCTTCAAAAGGTAACTCGTTAAGCACTTCACAAGTCTCTACATTTTGAGGAATACTTTTTGTGGGTACTGCTACAACAGTAACAATATTCAAAGTCTGCTGTGCTGATCTGCACCACACTGCCCTGCAGGATGAGCGCATTGACTGCTTTCACAGGGCAGGATGTGAATGGAAGGTGGCTGTTGCATGAATCTGAGGCAGAGTGTGAATTTCACTTACTAGCCCACTCTCAGTCACTTGCATGAGTAAGATCGTATACTGTTAATTAGTATGATACATAATAAATATATATTCCCCAAACATGGCAGACTATAAGAAAACAGATCAGCACATACGTGCATGTATGTGAACACATATCATTTTGAAATTCTTTCCTCCATCATTTTTTCTGTTCCAGAAATTATGTATATTTGCTTTTTTTCTTAACATACATAAAACCAACAAATAAACAAAACTAACTAGAAAGTGACAATCATCCCCAAACAGGAATATTTCTATCTCTAGAAACTCCATTCTTTCAAGTGCTTGGGCAATGAGACTCCAAGTTATCACCATGAGATTTAGAAACAAGACTCAACAGAATTAGTGACTTGCCTGGTTTATCTTGGTAGCAGGCAGCAGCTGGGCAGAGCTGACTTTCCGTTACTGTGCATACACCATCTCCGTGAAGCCTATGCCCTGCTTCACAGGCCGCTGACATGCCCTCCTTGAAAGAATGCAGCTGCCCCTTACAACCTGAAACACACACTCAGCCTCTGCTTAGTAAGTTAGGACTGTGAGTTTTACTTTCCCCTGCCCTCAAGAAGAAAGTTATTTTCAAACCTCCATCTGTTTTATGTTTAACGTGCAGAAAGGTTGCACATTTTCAGGGACCTTGTTCATAAGCAGTAGATTGTACAACAGTTTATTACACAAGTGGAGGTTTTTATTGCTGGCCTTTGTTGAGTTGCCAGCTGGGAGAGAGAACATAACGTGCTTCACAGTCCCTATCGGGAGAAATGAGACAGCATTAAATACCAGTCAAATCGTCGAGCATTGAAAAGCTGGTAATCAAATCCAGAGATCCCTGGAGCTCAGCTGGTGAAGATGATTTTTGTTATTAATATTGTTTTTACATTCATAATTGTTTCACAAGTCATTTAGGTCACAGGCAGGGTCCCCAACACTATGTGAGAAGTACATCAAATGCCAAATAAATGTTTGATTAAGAAATACCCAAGTCCACCTCAAAATCCTGATCAACACAGGGCATCAAACTGTAATTCTATGAAGAGCTTTATATATATGTGTGTGTGTGTGTGTGTGTGTGTGTGTGTGTGTGTGTATTTCACATCATATTATTGAGGGCATCAGCTATGCAAATACAAGCTCAAGACATGATAAACCTTTCTTTACTCTGGCCTATCTATTCTGTACTCCTAATCAGGAATATATTATACTACTGGCTTATCCCCCAATTAGAAAACATCCTCAAGAAATACTAGAAAAAATCACATCAGAACAATTCCAACTGTAGAGACCAAGGCTGATGGTGATAGTTTACTTGGGCATCTTCATTTCCGTTTTCCAAAAAGACCATCACATGGAAGCTGCTGGAGACCCCAGAAATATCCCATGATTAAATATTTCTAAGCCCAGACTCTATACCAGATTAAATAAAATTTCTCCAATTGGAAAAGGATATTGGCATGTTCTTAAGGTGACTCTAATTCATTTCCTGGGATTGAGAGTCTCAGATTCAAACCAACTGTCTAATTTGACTGGTGGAGGACATTGAACCTGGAGAAGTCACTGTTCACAGTACTTTATTTTTTTCTTTCTTAAGGAAGCATTTTCACCCTGGTATCCTGCGACTTTGTAACTTCATGTCCCCAGTATCTGAACCCTGGATTTACAAATGCAGCTCATTGGAATCTAACTTGGTTTTCTCCTTGCCTACTATATTCACAAATAGACAAGATGCAAATTGTTTCAGCACCAGCAGCTCAAGTGTGCCGGGGAATACAAAGGATGCTGTTAGGCTGCAGGAGATCATTAGGCTAAGCAAAGGACTCACTTCCTCCTTTAGATGGTTCATGGAGAAAGGAGTGAGGAATGACTCTTAAATGTAAAGAAAATTCAATTTTATTCCTCATTTTAGTCCATGGTTAGAGTCCCTATCTGTTAAATAAAACAGTCTTATATATGCCTGGTCACTTACATACATATTAATGGCTCCCTCATCAGATCCCAAAATGTTATAAATTGGACACTAAATTGTATGTCTAGCATTACATAACAAAGAAGGAACTGCTGGGCCCAAGTATGAAGCTGGGCTTAATTTCCTATAAATGCAAATATTTGATTTATAACCAGAACCTTCCCAAAGTGTTACAAGTTGGACAACAAATTGTATGTCTACCTGACTCTACATTAGCTCCGCCAAGGTGTCCTGCAGTCACTGAAACCAAAAGTGTTCAGCTGTCATTGAAAGACACTTTTCAGGCTGAGAATCTCAAGTCTTTCCCAGCCCATCAGCCGCATTCTAACTGCACTGGTGCTGCGAGTCTGATAAACAATGTCCTCAATCTGATGGACAGCTAATACTCGGGGGCGGTGGGGACACGGGACATTGGTCAGTAGCCTTGGACTCCTCAGCCTAATCACCCTAGCTTTAATGCCACTTAAATCAGAATGTAAGCACTGAAAGAATTTCAGGAATCCGATGATATAAATTGTATTTTTAGACCCGTGAATGACTTAAGCCAGTGAAACGGTGCAGTGACTAAAGATAGTTTTCTTTAGTTTTCCCATGATTTATCGCAAGCAAGTTCACAGCAGGTTAAAGTAATTGAATGCTGTGTTAGCATACATACTAGCAAGGCTTTGTGAGCCGCCATTCACAACATATTTGTCACAACGCATAATTTCCATGGTAGAATTCTCATACGTTTTTTTTTTTTTTTTTTCTTTTTCAGCGGTAAAACACTTGAGTAACTCCTTTGTGGAGGCTGGCTACATTTTCACAATGTCGGATCCCAAGCTACAGCTTCTGGAAAAGGGATCCAGGAAATGATTATTCCACCAATGAAATGTAAGTATATCCTGACAAAATGCTCGCTTGTATTGGCAGATAAAGAGGAATGTTCTTTATAGGGATGCTTATTATTCAGGGGCTGCGCCTTATAGATGCTATTTCTTACTACTTCTTGTCCTTCACTGTTTATTTTCCATTTGTCTCCTCGGGCACTTTCCCTTCCACTTATTAGCTGTATCCCCTGGGCAAGTAATTTTTCCAGTCTGTAATCAAATGCTAGAATGTGGAGAAAATATAAAAATGACTCCACAGTGATATTGTACAAAGTAAAGATAGTGAATGTGTGAGTACACATGTGTCCAAACTTGGCTATATAAAGAAAATCAGCTTTCTTCATTTTTCTACAACTTCATTTCTATATTGAGTGCCACTTCGGCTTAGTTATGAAGATGTAATCTCAGTCAAATCAGGGTGTCTTCATCCAAGCCCCAGGGAAGACACAGGACCTACCTGAGTTCCCATCTCCCTCCCTGTCTGGGAGCTCTATGGCTATCCTACCCAGGGTTGCCGGGCTGCAGAGCAAGCAGTAAGTGCTCTTCAGATTGCTTCCCAGGGTCTCCACCACCGTGTCAGTCTCCTTGTTTTTTCTGACTCACTTCTTTCTCATATTTGAAGACTCTTGTCTGGACTGGACAAAACCATTTCTAGCTTTTCATCTGATCTTTGAAATCTTTGATTTATGACCAGAACCTGGTATTTGGTCCTCAAAAGCTAAGAAATATGTCTCCTCTGTTATCTTCATTTTGATGGTTTTCCCTTCCCTGAAGCTTTACAGAAGGCCTAGCTGCTTAATGAGGGAGAACCTAGGAAATACCAGAGACAACATATGGCGATATATCACAGAAGAATTTCTCAGTACATACATAAAGCACCAGGAAGTCTTGGTACACAGCTGGATGCCATCAAAGGTGACTCTACCTTTACACAAAATTTCAAAGTCAAGCTCTGTGCTTCCTAGCTCTGTGTGCTGGAAGTTGTTTAGCTTTTTTGAACCCCAGTTTCCCCATCTGTAAAATGGGAATTATAGTTGGACATATCTCACAAGGTCATATTTATAAAGTGCTGCATGGAAATGCATGATTATCATCACCACTAATACACATTTTCAGCCATTAAATCCACTGGTCTAGAGCCATTAGTTGAGTTGATATGGTTGTCATAGTGCATAAGAAATAAAGGAGAAGGTGAACATATCACATCTAGCATTTCATAGTGGAAGAAAGAGCTGCTAGTCCCAAGTAGAAGGCCACGATTAACTTCCTATAAATGCAAACTTCTGACAAAATCTAGTAGAACAAACCTGAAGGTGGGTTAAAAAGGAATTAGCCATTGTAAGTCAAGGTAGCTCTGATGTGGTAGAGGTAGCCCGGACAAGCAGATTATTTAATATTTGCAGTTTGAATTTGAAGTCAGATTCAAGCTTGCAGTCCAGGGTACAAGAAGAGGAGGATGGGAACCAAGATCAGGAAGGTCCAGTCAAGTGAGGAAAGTCCCTGAGCGACTGTTGCTAACAGTTGCTGGAGAAGAGAGCATGCACACGACCTCTCATGAGATATGAGACCAGCGAGGGATTTTGCTGAGCAAAGTATGGCCTAGGAGAGCATGGATCCTAAGGGGACACTGAGGGAGAGATGGTGGTCCTCCAGTCCCCAGTCTACAGGAGTCTCATTCTCTAGCCTGTAAGGACCTTAACCCTAGTATCTGCCCTTCTTTCTAGAGCCAGCTTGGTCAGGTCTTCCCGACCCACAGTCAGAAGGGATGAGACAGAGGAATGAGCATCACATCAGAAGTCAGGAAACCAGGACTCCAGCCCCAGCCAGTGGCAAACTAGCCCGTGACCCTAGACACATCCCTCCAGCTCTCTAGACCTTAGGGCCTTCAGTGAGGAGGCAGGGTTAGATAAGAGCAACTTGATACCATTTTATATGTGGTGGAGCTAGGGGTGAGAAAGCCAGAGGGACAGCAAGATGAGTTGTGTTTTTGCCATGTTTCAGAAGTGTGAATTTATTTAAACTCTCTAAGCTCTAGTTCCCTTGTGTATGGAGATGTAACTGTAGCACTTTCATCAAGTGATTATTTTGAATTCAAGAGTGTATAGGACATTGTTATGGTTTGCATCTGGATGTCCCCCAAAGTCTTATGCAGTCATGAGGTGCATTTCTAGAGTTTGTGACTGATCCATGGTCCAGTGTTGGGATTAAGGGTGTGAGAGCTACACCTCGCCTGGGGCAGGTAGTTTGCATACAGTGTGAGGGAAAGAAAGAGGCTGCTCTAGCTGCTGACCCTCCCTTGTGATCTTGCTGCTTTTGCTGTGTTCTGCTGCTAAACTGCCGCCCTCTGCCATATGCCACTCTGCCTTGGAGCCAGCCAAGTATGGACTGAAACCTCCACAAACTGTGAGCTAAATAAATCTTTTTCCCCTTTACTTCTGAGTGTCAGGTATTTTGTCTCAGCAATGAGAGAAAAGTAACCAAGACAGACATGTTTAGTTCCACTGTGAAACACTAGAAATACTCAACTGTTGCCTATATCACTATAGTGATTATTAGGCAAGGGGCTACTAGGTGGATCAAGTGTGAGATTGAAGACTTCGTATACTTCTGCATTAAGAAGAGCAGGTTCGTTTCCCTTATCTGAGTGCTATACACACACACACACACACACACACACACACACACACACACGTATATATACGTATATGTATGTGTATGCATATATATGTGTATATGTATATATGTATGCATATATATGTATACATATGTGTGTGTGTGTGTGTGTGTGTGTGTGTGTGTGTGTGTGTGTGTATCAACAATAGATTATGTGCCTAGCCTGCATGAGATTCTAGGCTTTCTGGCCCAGCAATGCAAAATCAATTTGTCAGTTACCAGACCAGACCAAGAGCTCTTGAACTTACTTGTTCTGTAAAGAATCAGATAGCAAACATTTTGCATTTTGCAGCCCATATGTGCTCACCATTGTATATTTTTATGGAGTAATTTCGAATTAGAGATGGAATTTAAGAAACAGAGTTACAATTCAGTTTGGGTGAAGAAATAGTATCTTTTAGGCTAGGGTAATAATAATAATAGATAAGTATCATCACACAAAACTCTCATCTGTTTATATTGAACATCTCGGTGATGGAACAGCATTAAGATTTATTCCTCATAGAACAGTAAAATGTACATTGGAAGTTGAGGGTCCAGTCCACACAGTTTTCTGGGGATCTAGAATCCTTTCATCTGGTGACTCCTTTGTCTCCTACTTCTTTGGAGACATCCTCAGGATGGAAGGAAAGGAGAACTGGGCCACATTCAAGAACCCACAAAAAATAGAAACCATAGTCTGGGGAGAAAAGGCAGAAGAATCACAAGTTTGAGCACAGCCTGGGTAACTTAATGACATGGTAACTCCCTGTCTTAAAATTTAAAAAGTGAAACCTAAAAGCTACAGGTATATCTCAGTGCAAAAGCCTGAGATTCAATTCCCCAGTATGAAGAGAAGAGAAAATAAGAGAAAAGCCGAAGAAAGGAAATGTAAAAACTATTCTTAGCCTAGGGGCTGTTCAGTGACAGATGCGGGTTAATTTTGGCCTCCTGGCCATGGTTTGACCACTCCTGGATAAAACCACCTCTTGTATTCCCTCAGAAGATGAACAAACTTCTCCATGATAAATCTTTTCCTTTTTCCATCAAGGTAGCCTAGCTTCCCCCATAACATCTATTACCTTTCATGTGATAATATTTTTCATATTTATAATGGTTGTCAGATTAAGTGTTTTTGTTAAATTTTATGTGTAATATTGCACAGAGCCCATTTGTGGACAGTTTTCATGAAGATGGTAGATTTGTTTCCTGGGGCTGCTAGAATGCAGTACCACCCGCTGGGTGGTTTCAAACAATAGAAATTTATTTTCTCACAGACTGGAGGCCAGAAGTCTGGGATCAGCGTCAGCGGCATCAGTTCTTTCAGAAGGAGAAGCTGGTCTGTGCTTCCCTCCAGCCTCTGCTGAGGGCCAGCAGTCCTCAGTGGTCCTTGGCATAGACACACGTCACTCCATGCTCTGGGTCCGCCTTTCCATGACATTCTTCCTCTGCTTGTATCTTTACAAGGCTGGCTATTGAATTATTGAATTAGGACTCTCTCATGACCACATCAAAACCGGATTAAATCTCCAAAATCCCTATTTCCACATAAGGTTATATTCATGGGTACTAGAGGTTAGAATTTTGACCTACCTTTTGGGGGGACACAGCTCACCCTATGACAGGCAGTGGGCAGTCCCTGGATACTTAATTTGCATCTTAATTAGAAAGTAGTAAGAACTGTTGGGCCATCCCATGTTTTAGCAGAGGTGAATAAGACAAATGAGGTACCCAAGTGCTTACTTTTTACCATACATTTAAATTACAGACAGAATAATACCATTGCTGTTGCTAACCTGAAGAATGTAGAATTTTCTTTTTAAAATACTTTTATGGACACAAAACAATGAGCTAGAAAATATTGCACATTCTGTACCCTTCTTCTATTTTCAATTTACAAATGCAGTATTCAAAATACCATGAAAGTGTGGCTTGTGGTTACTAACAAAATTAAAAATAAAATCAAGAAGCCCCATAGCATCCTGTGAGGGAAACACAGCCTGCTGCCCTGAACAAGAAATGGAGGATCTGATGAATTCCCACTGCTTTCTGCTGGGGTCAGGGTTTGCAAATCACCACCAGCTGGTTGTAATTCTGTCCTATTTTGAAACATTACTTAGGCTGCTAAACCATCACTGGGATTCAGTTTTATTTTTTCCCTACTTGGTCTAGGTTTCAGAAACCCAGTTTTCAAAATAAAGAAAAGGAGCAAAATATTCTTTTGGTGATCTCACCCCAGTTTTGCTAGGAGAAAACCTACCGATACTGTAAAATTTGTACAAGGGAATCAAGCCATACTGTATCTTCTCTAGTGTCCCAAGGCAGGACTTCTACATCTCGTTCCCAACGTTTCTCAGCACTTCTTGTCTCTGCACCTCGTCGGTCACACTTGTGATCATTAGCCGGGTGTGTGGGTCTTACCCCGGCTCCTAAAGTGCAGAATCTTAGTCTTGGGACTTAAAGCAGAGAGGAAGAAACAAATGGAAAGGAGAAGCCAGCGGGGAGAGAGAAACTTGAGGTGCAGAAAGAAGAAATGGGAAACACAGGTGTTGAATCCTTTAGGGCAACGGGGGCAGACTGAAATGGTGTCTGCTCTCTGTTTTATCTTCTTTATCTTCCCTGGAAGTCAGCTAACCCTGTTAGGGCTTCGACTGGAACCCAAAACCAGACCTTAATGACCATGCTGATGGGTAACTTGCCAAAGCTGTGGCCCTAAGCAAGCCACACAGTGCCTCAAGCTTCTCATCTCCATGGTAATGAACGATAGCATTCCCTGTATACAGTTGTAGAAATGAAACATGATTAATGGGTATGAAGTACAGTACTTATCACATAGCCAGCCTGGCACAATATTCTTCAAACATTCCAAATTAATCCTTAGGAACTGTGACAAACCTGAGTTTGTAATCTAAGAATCTGTGTATTTGTTAAGCATAATTAAGAAAGTCTCATTTTCAGAGATAGTTGGGAAATAATCCTGTAATGGTATTGATAGCTCACTGAAAAGTAACTATCTTGTAGCGTTATTTTCATCATCGACATTACCATGATCGCTGGGAATTCTGCTTGCAGATGAATGCCATGAACACGAGTTAGCAACGCTGGCAGAGTGCGTATCATTGCATCCTGTAAATTTGCCTGTGGCCTGATACAAAGTTGGTGTCACTGTTTGTAGAACCTGCAGACTCCTAACCAACGCAAATACACTCTGATCTTGAAGCTCAGTGCAATTATTTCAACTTTAATGTATTTAGATGAAGAGGAACCTCAGCTTTGAATAAGAAGCTGGACCCTAATAAATTTGGTGGTTACAAATCTCATTTGTGCTTTATTCCCATTTTTACTGTTGGGACAAACTAGAATCTATCATGTGCTAATTTCTACATTTTGATTGAAATACTTCCCATGGAAGTAAAGAATCACAAGGTCTCTGTACTTCAAGAGAAGGTAAAGACATCATTATCCAACACTTGCACGTAGGAGGTTGGGCCTTTTTTATCCACTGTACTATTTACCCATTTCTCCGAGACGTAAAAGATCAGCACTTTTTATAAACTGCTCTCTGTATTGAATGGCTTCAATTGTTCTCAAAACTCCTTGTAGCTGATCTTTCTTTCTTTGTAAGGTTGGTGTATCAGCATTCTGGGACCTGAATTCTCATATCAGTATTCCACAACAGAAAAGTAACGCAAAGGAGAGATTATGCTTAGTTTCCCTCAAAACCTGTACTCTTATTGCAGTTCCTCTGTATTTCTATCTTCCACTGAGTATTCACACACAATTCTGTGGGAAGTAAGTAGTACCCTTAGTACACTTCCCGCCACAATAAAATTATGTATTTTCCTTTTTTGACTTTTATTCATTTTTATTTGTATTAGTGTATGTTTACTGTACATAATGATGACACTCACGGTGAGGAGTTGGTGCGTGTATGCAAAACATCCTAATTCTTTTTTCAACCTTTTCCCCTTTCCTGACTCCATGCTCCCTCCGCCTCTAGGTCCTTTCCCTTTTGCAAGAAATCTATCTCCTTGTTTCCTACTGTCTATTTTTTATTTTTCCCTTTAATTTACCTAGACTTTGGACCTCTCATGTGAGGAAACCATGTGGTCTTTCAGCTTGTGCATCTGAAGAGAACCACGTGATACTTCAGTTTATGTGTCTGTTTTATTTCAATTAACATTATGGTCTTAGGACAAATCCATTTTCCTACAAATTACTCAAATTCATCCTTCTGCAGGGCACAGCACTACTCAACTGTGTGTAAATACCACATTTTCTTTTCCCATTCATCTGTTAATGGACATTTTTCAAGGTACAACTTGTGGGTTTGTTAGTCTTTACCCAGCCTGGGACTGTATCTTCAGTTTAGATAATATATAACAGGTAGAGATGCTGGTGATAGCTGGTGATAGCTAAGATCCATCCTTCTTTGGCCGGAGAATATTGTAGGCACCTTGCAATTGTTACCTGTTTAGCTCCTCTAACAACACATCGTACAATATCCTGGTGTTTTCTTCACTGTACAACTTTGAAAATTAAAACACAAAGAAGTCAGGTAGCTTTTCCAAGGTCACAAGTCATCACTGGGGCCAGAATTTTACCCCCAAAAGAGCACAATCTTAACCCCACATTCAAGAGCTTTGGTGCCAAGAGGTGAACATCCTTTAGGCATACTTAAATGAGAGACATAGACAAGCATAATTTTGCATGCAATTATTGTTTTTTTCTATGAAAAATAAAACTTTTAAGTTCATTTAAACAGAAAATCCTAACACGCTGTTTCCATGACATTATATTTTTAAATATTTAGAGCAAAATATAAAAATATAAGCTCACAGATACAAGTAGGCATCAGCTCTAAAAACAAGAAATCTTAACCCTTTCCTCCTGTTTTTATACAGGGCATTTTATTTGCTTCCTCATTTGAACTTTTCAATGATTTTGTTCTGGTACTTTCTTTTACCTCATGAAATTTATTGTGTTGCATTTCTAAACTTATCAGAAAAGGTTTTACCACCTTTATTGCTACTTTACTGTGGTACTGGGGATAAAATTGGCGGCCTCACAGTAATAAGCAAGGACTCTTACCATTGAGCTATAACCCTGACTCTTTATTTCCAATTTCTATGAATGTCTTCTTAAATACAGAACACGTTATAAAATTTTTCTTACATGCATGTGCACGCATGCACACACACACACACACACACACACACACACACACACACACACAGATATAACCAAAGCACACTATCCTCTGATATGTTCTCATTATTTTCCCTTCATTTAGGGTAATTTCCCTCCTGGCCAGTTATGCTTGCCATCGTTATGCCTATGTGCCGCTTGACATATAAAGGTCACGTGCTTCCCAACTGTTATTTTCCAGGGTGCTGCCTAAGAGGGCGCCGAAAGGGACGATGTGGAGTGCAGAGGTGAGGCCAATCCTTGCCCTTCCTCATACCTTCGTTTTTGCCACTCTAGTTTTTTTCTTTCCATCGTTTTATTTTAAGCTCATTTTATTCTTTTTCAGAAAGAAATTTAGGTAATTTAGGCAAGGTGTAGTCTTCTAATGTAAGCATTTAATATTTCCGTTCCCCCCTAAGCAGTTGTTATCTCACAAGTTTTTGTTTTATTTTCATTTTTGATCAGTTGAATTTATTTTTTAATTTCCTTTAAGATTTTCTCTGTGCTTCATAGATTCCTGGGAAGGATGTTGTGTAATTTCTAAGTGTATGAGGATTTTTTCTTTTACCTCATTTGGGACTATTAATGTTTAACCTATTTTCATCATAGATCAAAGAGTGTATTTTGATTTTTTGCATAATTTGAATTCTTTGTTAATGTTTATTTTAAGACTCAGGGTATGGTCTATCTTTTTGACCATTCCATGTACTTTTAAAAAGAATGTATATTCTCTTGTTATGGGTAGAAATCCCTATAAACATCATTTAGATCTAGTTGGTTGATGACATTGTTCAATTCTCTATCTTTGCCAATTTTCTGTTGGCTCTGATATTGAGACAGGAGTGTTGAAATTGCCAGATGTAGTTATGGAGCTTCAAAAATTTCTCCTCTCATGTCGTATCAGGAGATTTTACGTCATGTCACGTAAAGCCCTGACGTTTAGGTGCACGTACACTGAGGACTGTTACGTCTCTGTGGTGAACTGACCCCTTTATCATCACGTCGTTACTGATACCCTTATTTATCCCTCTGAAATCACTTTGTCTGGTAACATAGCTGCTCTAACTTCCATGGGACCAGTGCTTCCGTGGTATATTTCTTCCACGTATTTTATGCTTAAATTACTTATACTACTATATTATATTAGGAATGAGCTTCTTATAAAATACCTTATCATTTGGGTCATTTAGAAATAAATTCACAATTTCTTTTAGCTAGTGTGCTTCCTTGACATTTAGTATAATTCTTTATACACAAAATATATGACAAATGTTTACATTTTTAAATTTTATTAAGTAAAGGACATGTTCCCATAATTCTCCCAAATACTACTGCTCGCTTCGAACATTCACCCAGTCATTCTTGCTGCTTTCTTTTTTTAAAGCGATTAAAAACAGATTTTATTTTACCCAATGCCACTTCTGGAAGCAGTTCTGAAAGTCTTCTCTCCTGAGTGTCCTTATGAGGTGTGATTGAAGACTCTGCCAAATGCTGCTACCAAGTGCCAGCCCGAGAAAAGGCAGCCATTAAAAGCACTGTGGTTTGTCCTCATCTTCCTCATTCACCGGATCTGGCACTGTGCAACTTGCAGCTCTTTCCCAAAATCAGGACGACCGTGAACGATAAGCAGTTTGTATGGACTGAGGACGGTGAGTCAACAATGCAGCGAAAGACACTTTCACACGTCTCCCACAGCAGCTGCAGAGGTAGCACGGGCTGTGGAGTAAGGGTGTTTGTCCAGAGGCCAAGCACTTCAAGGGCATTGTTGGCAATGCGGCTCTTACTATAATAAACTCTAAAGAATTTAAACATTCATTGTTTCTTTCTATCACAACGCACATTTGGATTTAGGCCTTGTTTTCAGGTTAGTCATGTTTTTAGTTCCTCTAATTCTCTTTCCTGTCTGTATTTTTTTAAAACATTACTTAACATTTCATTTTAACTTATATATTATGATTTTTCAATTCATCTCACCTTTCTTATTATCGCATACTTTTTTCTGTGTCTAGGTGGAATGTAAAACCTTACCATATAGGTCCCTTTATGAGTGTGTCCCTTCTGTATTACATCTATACACTGTGAAGATTTCATCACTAAACATTTTTTAATTTTAATCACAAAAATATTTTAACAGTTTAAGAGCAGAATATTATTTAGCTAGATATTTTCTATTTCTGACACTCTTTCTCTATTTTTGACATTCCAAGATTTATAGTTTCCCTTTCCTTCAGATTTCCTTACCATCTACTTTCTTAATTTTCCTTTGTGTGCAAAAGCTTTTGTTTCGGGTTCATCTTTGGTCTCCACTTCTCAGATGATCTGCCTTTTCTTTCAGCATATGGAGAGTGCCCACTGCCTTCTGAGTTCTACAGTTGCTGTATATTCATTTGGATCATTGTTTCATTAGAAATTCTACTCTATCATTTCCCCCAGCTGCTTCTAAGATTTTCATTTTGTTTTCAATTTCCAAAAGTTTGATTGGGATACTTATGAGTATGTATTTCCTCAATGAATCCTGTTTGTGAATCTTGTTTAATTTCTAGGCGTAAACATTTCTCAAAATTTGAAAAGCTCTCAGTCATGGATTCTTCCATAGTTTTTTTCTTCATTATCCTCTTTTGCCTTTTCACCTCAGATTTCAACAACATAAATATTAGTTTTTTGTGATTTTCCAAAGGTCCTGAGGGGCTGCTGTATTTTTTTCAATTTTTTTTTCTCTCTCTCTCTCTCTCTTGCTTAGATTAGATAGTTTCTTTGATCTATTTCTATATTTTCTGTTTCTTTCTATGTAAAGATATCTGTATATTTTATGCGATTCTGATAAACTTAACTGATAAACTGATTTAAAACTTTGTACAAAAGTTAAAGCATATGTACTAGAACTATCAAACAATATTGGAAAATGAAAACTGAAGTTGGAGAAATCACATTATCTAATTTCAAAACTTTTATTATAAATCTACAGTAATAAGACTGTGGTATTAGAGAAAAGATACACACAAAAATCAATGCCAAAAAAATCCAGAAATAAATCAATGCAAATTTATGCTATTGATGTTTTAAAAAACTATGAAGGTAGTTCAAAAGAGAAAAGACACTCTTTAGTGCAAATCATTGTGAGACAATTTTGTATGCCTGAAAAAGAAAATAAGCCTTTACTTAATACCTACACTATATGCAAAAATTAAAGGAATATGTGCCATAGATTTAAATATAAAATTATAAAACTTACAAGGAAACAGAAAAATACCTTGTTTGCTTTTTATTAGTTGAAGAATTTTTAGATACACCAAACCATCATCCATAACAGAAAAAAATCCTATATTGGAAGTCACCAAAGTTAAAATTTTTGCTCTGAAAAAGGCACTAAGTGATTTAAAAACAACTTTGAACTTGAAGAAAATATTTTAAATTGCATATGTGACAAAGTATTTCTATTCCATCTGCATAAAGAACTCTCAAAATTTAGGAGTAAGGTTGGAGTGTGGAGCAGTAGTAGAGCACATACTTGGTATGGATGAAGCCAATAGGTTCAATCACCACCAAAAAAAAAAAAAACCCTCATTAGTAAAACAAAAAATGCAAGCCAATTAAAAAACTACAAAAAATATTTGAATAGGGGTGTCAACAAAGGGAAGATACAGAAGCAAGAAATAATCAATATGAAAAATTATTCAGCATCACTTCCACTGGGGAAAGTTCAACTTGAAAGAAGAGTACTTGAATTTAGAATTTTGCTTGTAGAGAATCATTATTATCAATAAGTATTGAAACATTAAACATGGGCATTCAGAAAACTTGCTAATCAAGACAGGAAAGAGATCCAAAGCTAATTACTTCAAGGGTGTCTTAGTTATTTTCTCTTTTTGCTGAGTCAAAACATCCAACAACCAAAGTTAAAGGAGGAAAGCTTTATTTAGCACACAGAGTATAGAGGGTTCAGTCCATAACTGGCTGACTCCAAGGCAGGACAGCGTGGCAGACAAGCATGGCAGAGGAGAAACAGTTCATGGTGGGCAGAAGGTAGCAAAGCAAGCAAGGGATAACCACAGCTTTCTATCCCTTATATCATATCCAGGCTATTTAGGGTGAGTAGTACCCACCCCCTTAGTCCTAGTGCCCTTGACCCTAGCTTTGCATCATGAATCAATCCCAGCGTCACACACTGTCAAACCAGCCACCTCTGAAAAAGCCCCACCTATGACCATATGATGCTCTAGGGGGACATCTAAATACCCCCATAACCAAGGGGTACAGGGAGAAGCTGTTCTTGGCTCCTTTTACTCCAGAGAATAAAAACCACAAGGCCAGGGGTGGACTTAAGACAAAAATCCTAAACAAGTAAATCTGAACTAAGCAAGAGCTCTAAGCATAAGTCAAAGGACTCTTCTAGTAAGCACAGATTTTACAATAAAACTTTCTCCTCTTTAGCAGCCAGGTCGTCTGGAGTGTGTGCTGGGGCCTCTGCAGCCAAGTGACTTGAGGTACGATATGCAGGAGCCATCACTTGCAGCCACCTGCAGGAGAGAACCGGTGGGGGAATAAAGACCCAGGTAAGTTTTGATACATCCACTGATGGCAGAATATTGAGGTGAAAGAGGCTTAAAAGGAAAAGTAGATAAGAGAGTTTATGATCTGTTAAAATGTTTTCAGATCATTTCCATGTTCTCACCTCTCTTAAAATGTTTGTTTCTACCTGGGCTAGGGATGTAGCCCAGTAGAGTGCTTGCTTGGCATGGGCAAAGCCCTGGGCTTGATCTCCAGCACACCCCCAAAAAGTTTTGTACCTGGATAAACCTAATGGTGTAGGAATACTTTCAGTCACAAAACTTTTGAACAAATCTGAGGGTCACCTATCACAGATCACTGTGGTTTTATACAATACTTTGTTTTATGTGCTGTCTTTCAAAAGCACAGTAGTTATGGTGAATTCTCAGAAGTCAGATGGCCGGGAATGGAATCCCAGCTTTATCATCTTCTAGTAATGTGATCTTGGTAAAGTCACTTGACCTCACTTCAGTTTCCTTACTATAAAAATGGCAATAATAATCCTTACCTCATGGTTTACTAGTCGTAAAGCACTCAGAACAACTCTGAGTGTGTACTGAGCCCTCAATAAATTACATCCTCCTCCTGCTCTTCTTCCTCCTCCTCATGTCTCCACCACTCGGTGGTGCTTACGTGCATATTCCCAACAGAGTTTTCCTCACAGCTCTTCGCTGTGATTCATTACCAACCACATAGGAGCAGCTTAGCTGAGTGGGAAGTAGAAATTACCTACAGAAATGATTCCTCTGGCTTACGATTCTCAAGGAGAGAAAAAATTACATCACTTCTTAGATTTTAGTACATACTAAAATTGCTCATATCAGGGAAAATTCAACTCTTTCCTCCTCCTTTTGTGTTCCTAAATTCTGAATGAAACTGATACCATATGTGTAATAAATCTTTAAGGGAACTTGTATGGTGAAGTCCTTCCTGAAATTGTTTCCTTTGATAACTCAATATTTACTATAAATCCTCTGGAGAGTGGCTCCTGGGTTTGATAAGAACACCGAGCCTATGTACACAGGCTGCTGAAGTACATTTCTGAGTGAGCTTTACCCGAAATCCTGTTTCTTTTTCAATGCAATTAAATTATTTACTACATGTTTATAGAATGGTAAGCAAATAAAATCAACAATGGTATTTATTCCATTATTTTAAGTTTTCCTTGTCTTTGAGGTCTTTCTGTGTGAGAAAACCCACCTAGGTTTTGGAATCATATAGCTGTAAGTACTGTTCATATAACTTTTTGCAAACAACATAACTTAGGTGGATTTTAGTTTTATTACCTTGAAATAGGCTAACTGAAGGCTCCTAAGAGAAAACCATGTCTTCATCGCTAGCACCTGCAAATGGTATCTTATGTAGCAAGAAAGAGCTCTGCAGGCATCATTAAATATGAATTTTGAGGTTTGCAGACTATCTTTGATTACCTGCTTGGGCCAAGTACCACAACACATATCCCTATAAGAGGAAGACAAAGGGAAACTACACCACAGAAGAGGAATGACAAATTGGAGTCATGTGGCTACAAGTCAAAGAATGCTGGCAGCCACTTGATGCCCAAATAGTCAGGGGCCCCTAAAGTTTTTGGAGGGAGTATAATCCTGCTGCTATCTCTGTTTCTGTTCAGTAATGCAGACACACAGAAAGCATATACATATACATGTATATATATATATATATAAAATTTATATTTTTTATGTCTATATCTATATATTTTATAATACAGACAGTCTCAGACTTGCAATGCTGCCCAGGAAGTAGACAAGAGTGAAGTGAAGATAGCGGACAGTCCAATGAGGAGTAAACAGGAAACAACAGGCAGAGGGCTAGAGGACCTGCCCTTCTTCACACTGTCCACGTGGGGCCATCACCTTGAAATTCGTAATGGTGCCCTCGTAGCTCTCTCCACCTTCCTGGCTCTGTCCCTCTCATGACCCTCCAGGGGTCTTCCTGATGTGTATGTCAGATCATACAGCTAAGCATCTCTGTCTTTCCCGTGCCCCTTTGAGCAGTGACCCTGTCATGGCTGGATGCTGAACCAGAGCCAGTGTTTACTTCTCAGGGTGCAAATTTCTCTCTTTCCACTTCCAGCATAAGTTCCGTATGTCTTGACCTTGTACCTATAGTAGTATGTTGGGCAGAGATTTTGCCATCTTTTAGGCGATTTTGTCCCTCATTTAGTGATCACGCGGAGGCAGGCTCTCTCTCCCTCCACCCTGCCCGCACAGCCTCTGACAGTCACTTCCGGAGGCTCTGCTTTACCCCAGGGTCCTGCTCGCGTCTCTCTTACCTTCATACTAGGAAAGGTGTGTCTTCTCCCGCTTGGATGTTAGAGTTCCTGGCCTCGTCTCCTGAAGTCAGCATTTCTGTGTGGGCTTTCTGGGTACTCTCAGCACTCAGATATTAATTTTTTCTAGCACCCAGAAATTTCCTTTTTTCCTTATGAGTTCTTCCATGTATCAAAACATTTTTCTACTTTATGGCTTATCCCTGTTATGCCTCTTCAAGTGTCTCAAACACCCAAGTTCTAGTGTCCTAGTGTTTTCAGATTGCATTCATGACTTCTTGTATTTGTTTTTATATCTGTCTCTCTTCACAAAGTCCTCCTGGCTGATACCTGGCTTATCTTGTCTTCTAGCACATCCATTAAGGTGCGCAGTAAATCACAATGAGTAAGACAGGAATCACTTAGCTCATGTTAGACTCATAAAAGTAAAACTTCTCTTTCTTTCTCTTTCTCTCTTCCTTCCTTCCTTCCTTCCTTCCTTCCTTCCTTCCTTCCTTCCTTCCTTCCTTCCTTCCTTCCTTCCTTCCTTTCTGAGCTACACCAGTGAAGAGATATACTAAGATCAAGTCAGATCAGCAACCCTATCTTTGGAGTACATGCAACTAACACTTGGCCATGTAACGTATCAAGTATAACAGCTCAAAGAACTGCAAAATATCAAACACAAGTGTTCTAAGGATTCCATTTCAATTCCTTTGCAGCTGAAGTCAGCCACGCCTCTTCACACTGTTCTTAAAATAATTCTTCCCTCAAAAGTCATAGTATCTCAGCACTGAACAAAAACATGAGAACACTCTGGCCTAGAGCAACTGTTTGTTTTTACAGAAAGAAAATCAACTCTTTTTTAATGAACACAAAGCTCTTGATAGGTTTGGGGCTTTATTCAGCTGCTTTCAGAATCTCTCAAAGCTCATCTTATGAAATGTGAGCAAGACTTGATCCTTCCTCTGCCTGGCCTGGGCAATTCTTTCAGGCTGCTGTTCACCAACTCTGAGAAGACCTTCAGAACACAGACAGTCAGACTGATGGGACTTACTGACCAGCAAACTTCAACTCTCTTTCAGTTGCTTTGAGTCTTGAGGTCTTTTTAATCAGAGTGTGTTCTATATTCTAGAAGCCACACACAATTCTCAAGACGCAGTCCCTGCCTGCTAGGACTTGAAATTTAAGGACATACAGGGTGAGTGAAACTAATCCAGAAATCTGAAATCCAGAATTCTCCCAGATTGGAAACTTTTTGACTGCTGACATGACACCACAAGGGAGAATTCCTCACCTGAGGCAATCTGATGAGGCACAGTGAAACTGCAGATACACAAAGAAAATCATGCAAAATCTCTTTGAATAAGGCGAATATGAAACATAAATTTTATTTTTATACTTGGGTCTTATCCCAAAGGTATCTCATTTTACACATGTAACTTTCAAAATCTGAAAAAAAATCAAAATTTATAATACTCTTTGTTCCAAGCATTTGGGATAAGGGAACTCAATTTGTAACATTTATTTGAGGCAGAGCAAGGTTTGCCTCTGAAGTGTAGCAGACCTTTAATCAGTCCCCAGTGCAGGCAGGAGAAGGAAGGCAGGGCAGGGAAAAATGAAGAGCAAATGTCTGGAACCCCAGACGACCTCCACTGTGAGTTGCCCTGGGCTAGCAGGCTATCTTGGGACAAGACCACACCTCCAGGCTCAGTTCTCTCCATGGGACCCTGAAATGCTGTTTCTTCACCCAAGAACTGGCAGGTCAGGGGGGCATCTGACAAAAGGATTGTCACTGAGAGAAGACTCTGAAATGCACAACAAAAGCTTTCTCCTGATCTCTGCACAAGTATTTGTGAGTACGTCCCTCAAATTCTGGACCCACTCACTCAGCAAAACCAGAAATGATGAGGAAAACAGAGAAGCCCTCCCCAGATATGACTTCTTGGCCCAGGACTTCCCAACCTCTAGAACTGCAAGCAATACATCTCTTTACAAATTAGCCATTCTGCGGTACTCAGTTGTAGCAACAGAAAGCATCTACAACCAGTATCTCTCAGGTAGTGTATGCTTAACAAATGCCTAAAACTCAGAGCTCCAGGGTTGGATCCAAAATTCAGAGGGTTTCCCTGAAAGATAGAGTTTGCCAACAGCTGTGTTGGGCCCCTCCACAGAGAGATTCACCCTGGATCAGAAGGACAGGTGCCTCCTCCTCCCTATGCGGGCCAGCCAGCCACTGCTGCAGCTGAGAGCCCACTCCAGAACAAGGAATCAGCACAAGGGGAATCATTTCATTTGCATGTGTGACTCAAGCACTGTGTTGAGCTGGGGACACAGCTGGGCTGGAGGAAGTGGACTTCTCTGGTAACCCAGGCATCTCTTATGCACCCTAGAGTTGGGCGTAGACTAAAAGGCTTATTGTACATGCACCAGCACCCTCCCATGGGGTGCATGGTGCGGCTGTCTGTGGTGAAGCAGGGAAGGGAAGGGCATGTGCCCATCTACAGGGACTCAGACAGCAACAGGGCTCTAACCCAGCACCCTCACTTCTACATGCTCTGTGGTTACTTGTGTAGCTCACAGGCGACCACTAACCAGAGGTGTCACCAACCAGAAGCAAAACAAAAAATTCAACTGCACTGAACTTAGTAGAATATTCATACACGCATGAATGCAAAACAAATGTTGCTTCACACAAGGCAGCCTCTGGGTACCATTAGAAGAAAGGTGAGCGCCTGGGTTCTAGTTCAGGTTTTATTTAGTATCCTCTTCTGTAAAATGGAGGCACAGGAGAGGGTGAGGGTAATAATTATTGACAAGAGTTGCCAGATGAAATATAGGATGCCCCGTTGAACTTGAATCTCAGGTACATTTAAATAATTTTAAGCACGCCTCAGGCAGCACTTGTCCCAAGCAGTGTTTTCACTTCCTAAATCTGGCACTGTGGGTGCTGCCAGCATTTACTTGTCAGAAGGTAGGCAAGATGGGGTAAAATCTGTAAGCTGTGATATAACATTGACTGGGCTGATAAGTAAGTCCGCCGGTCTTGTTTGCCAGCTCCTGGAAGCAGGGACCGTGCTTTAGCCAACTGCAGCTTCATATTACCCTATATGGTAAGTGCACGGTGCAGCCAGTTGGGGGCAGTGACCCAGTGACAGTCAGGTGTCCTTTGCAGTGGCTCTGGTAGAGGGAAAGGTGGCGAAACGGGAAGCTGCAAGAATCCGCAGCAGCTGCAGGCTGAGCAAACTGCCCAGGGCTGCTCTCTGCCGACAGCAGATGTGAACCATGGAGCCTGCAACCCCGGCAGCGGGGCTGCGAATGGATCTGTAGCCCATGCGACCTAATGCGGTCCACAGGCTGTCAGAGCAAGCGTGAGAGGGAAGTCAGGGTAGGGGGCTAGTGACAGACGGGGCGCGGTCCAACAGGGCGCAGGGACACTTTCCTCAGATTCTGAAAATAATATGTGTGCATTTGAAAATTGAAAACAAAATACAGAAAACATTAAGAAAATGAATTCATAACCTTACAACTCAGGAATAACCACAGTTTAATTCTGTACTCATAGTATTTCTGATAAAAATATGTACATATATTTAAATATATGAATATTTAGGCAATGAAAGGCATTATCTTTCATATATAATTTTGTATTTAGCTTTTTTAAATTTACATTTTATTGGATCATTAAATACACTTTAAGGACATACATGATACTGTTTGCCTATTATTGACTTTTGGATGGGCCCGAATTTAAGCCCTAAACATGGGTGATTTGGGTTATTTTCAGTTTCCTACTTTGTAAGTAAGACTGTTATAGTCATTTAATTGTACAAACCTATATACACATCTCTGGTTATTTCCTCAGAACTTCGCAATAGAATTAGTACTAAAAGATTATACACATGAGAAGATATTTTAAGGTATTAACACTTATTGAGCATTTATTATATGCCCTGCACTATTTTAATTACTTTACGTACATCTAATCTCATTATTACTACAGTCAGCACTATTGCTTTTCTCCTTTTAGAGAGGGATAAACTGTAGCACAGGATAGTAACATGACAACGTTTCACAGATAGAAAGTCCTCAGCCCAGGTGGCTTGCAGCCGACCTGTCCACTGCAGCTTTACCAAGTTTCTCTTCCACCGACGATTCATGAATACTCGTCTCACACACTGAGAAGTACAAAGACCTGTCCTAGCTCTTTCTTTACTGTTCTTATATAGATTGTTTCATTTGTATTTTTGATAACTATGGAGGTTGAACTTTTTCACATTTATTAAAAAGTTGCTCTGTTTTTAGTGAGTTGGTAATCTTTGTGTCATAGCAAAAACCTTTTGTTCTTTGCTGTGTATGATATGTAAATATCATATATATATGTGTATACAAAACGCTTACATGTACAGCCTCTATTTTGAAGATACTAACTTTTCATCTGTCACAAATTACACTACACTATCGCTGCTTTGTTGTGTTATTTGCCCACACTAATTTCTGTTGTTTCAGTCTTCCGGGGTTCAAAGATTTTTACTTAAGCATTGCTTTTCTCTCCAATGATAGTTGTATTTTCTTTGGGCACTCTTATCAGCTAATTTTTCATTCAAATAGCTGTTCTATTTTGAATTTATTTTATTGGTGTTATTTTGTCTTTAGAGATATAACTGATTTTAGAAAAATAAATCTTTCTGGTAACATTCACAAATTAGTGCACCGTTTGTGCACCAGTTATTTGAAAGGCGACTTTTGTCCCACGCTTTCAGTCGCTGTCCATCCTCCTCCGTTGCTCCCTTCACCCATCTGGTTTACCATGTTGTGGATATCTCAGTTGCAGACACGTTTCCATAAGGTGTCAGCAGCGCACGTCCTCTCAGATGCAGTGTCTGAGCTTGCCCCTTTGTTTCGGGTAATCTTCAGAATCATCTTGTCAAGTTATAAAATACTACCCGTTAGAAAATGATTGGAAATACTGTCAATGTGCGTATTACTTGGGAAATCATTACATTCCTAAAATAATCTTTCCTTTTAAAGATAAAACATGTCACTTTTGTGTTTTTTAATACAACATGGTAACATTTTGTAAGTTTTGCAAAATAAAACACTAAATATTTTAGTTTATTCCTAGCTACTTTCTATATTTTATTCATTTGACTAAAATCTGTTTTAAAAAAGAAGTCTGTGGAGTTTTGTTTTTTTTTTTTTTGAAAAATGAAGAGTCACTGAGGCTTTAGTGGTAGTTGGTTATTTTCCTTCTAAGTCATTTTTTGGAACTTATTATTTTAAGTAAAATTTTACTAGATTCTCCTGGTTATTCTAAGGGGAAAACTATACGTCACCTGGAAATGATAAGTTTTTCTTTTTGCTATTGATGCTACACTGGCGAGAACTTACAACCAATACTGTATAATTGTGGTGCTGGCAGGTATGACCCCCATTCCAGTTAAAGTTCCTCTGGTAATCCACCTTGCCACATAATCTTCCCTGGTTTAAAATTCATCCTTTTTTCATTTCAAGAACTGCCTTTTCAAAAATTTCTTCATGTTGATGTTTGATTTTTATTTAATACATCTTATTCTGATGTTTATATCATATATTCTCTGGCCTGTTGATGCGTATTTTAACAGTACTTTTCTAAATATTAATAGGTACCCTTATTCCTTAGAATAAATGCCAAGTTGCCCCAGGACATGGTTTTTGCACATAGTATCAGACTCAACTTCCTGATTCTTTCTGATTGTGCACTTGGGAAAACAGCTTGTATTTTTCTTCACTGGTGCTAGTGTTGTCAGGTTTTAGAACCAGGGCTATAATAGCTTTATAAAACCAATTAGGAAGCTTTGGATCTTCTCCTATCCTCTCCGTTTATAGAGCAAAAGAATTATCTGTTCCTCAAACTTGGAAAAAAATGCTCATAAAAGCAGCTGAGCCAGAGCCATTTTGGGAGGTAAGCCTTTGACAACACTTTCAGATTCTTCCCTAGCAACTTTTTCTGTTTAGATGTTTTTGTTTCATCCTGAGTCAATTTGGATCGATTATATTTTCCTGGAAAGTTATCTATCTCATTGATATTTTCAAAGTTACTACCACAGTGCTGTGCATAGCATTCTAATATGTTCTTATGTGCGCGCTTAGCGATAGCAGCATTCCCTTGTTTTATTCTGTGTCACTTTTAATTAGACTTGTACAGTTTGCTTATATTATTGGGCCAGATATAAGACTAGCACTTTTAGATATCAGATTTTAATAATAAATTTTACTGTTTTATTTTTCTGGTTCTTTTTGTTCCTTGTCTTTTTTTCTCTAAGTTGTGTTTGTTGTTCTTTCCATGTATTTTACTTGAAAGTTCACTGATTCTGTATTCATCCTTTCTTGCTGATGAAAATATTTTAAATCTGCTCAGTTGTTCTTGAGTGAAACTGTGGCAGCATCCCATAGTATTTCACAAGCAGCTTTCTTATGAGCATTTTCAAAGTAGTTCTGAAAATTTTCTCTTTGTAAATATAAAACTTATTTAGGTAAGATTTTGTTTTCAATTTTACGAGATTAGGTTTGTTTTATTTGAACTGGCACTAGTAATTTATATATTTTATGAAAGTATGTTTAAATCTTGCCATTATAAAATGTCCACTTTGGAGAATATACTAAGATTTGTTTTGTAAGTAAATATGTTATCAGTTTATATTCATGTGTTGTGACCATTTTAAAATAAAAGAAAATTCATTTTTTAGGGCTCAAGTTTGATGTGTGCCTATTATATTGTTTTCACTAACTTTGTTAAATTTGTTACAATCTTAGGTGTATGTGAATTTCTACATTCATTAGAAACCAGTCGTGGGATGTAAGAAAGTGTTTTAAATGGACAGTGTCTGATATATTCTCCTCCATGTTTGATTGTCTTCACATAGTCTGATGTGATTTTATTTGGCCGTGTGCATGAGTTACACTTTCATGGCCGAGTATGCCTCTTCCAATACAACATGGCCCTTTTCTTTTTCTGTGTAACACTTTGTGCCTTACATTTTATGTTAAGCATTTGCATTCATCATTCCTTGAAATGTTTACAAGTAAGGCTTTACTCATCAATTTTACTTTTAATTTTTCTAAGTGGTTTAAAATGTGATTTCTTTAAAGAAACAGAATAATAATATCTGCTTCTTAAACAGATACTGCTGGCTCCGTCCTAATAAACCCACTGTAAATTGAAAGCTTCTTAAATGGAAAATGTACTGAATCCACCCAGCCTACGGAACACCCCAGCTTAGCAACACAGAACATGCTGGAGTACTGGCTTCTTCCCCTCAGGATCATGCTGGAGCCAGGCCTGTGTCTCCCTGCTGCTGCCCAGCCCTGCCAGAGGGGACTATACTGCATATTGCTAGCCTGTGAAAAGATCCAAATTCAAAATCAGCATATTGCGTCTACTAAAGGCCTATCACTTCTACATCTTTGTGAGGTCAGACAGTCATGAGTCAAAACACTGCACATCATGGATTGTCTGTAGTTACAAACATTAACTGAGATGCTACAACTAAAATTATTTGGCACAATGAATAATAGCATTGAAAGGTACACATTAATTTTTTAAAACAATATGTATTTACTTTTAAAACAAAATTATAATTTAAGAATCTTAATTAAACCCTATAAACTATTTACTTCCATTGCCATGTACCCTTCCTTGCTGTTTGCCCGTTCATTCACTTTCCTTTCTCACATGTGTATCAGGCACTTTGCTGAACTCTGAGAACTCTGCAGCGTTGTCAGTGGTCTGGCCTCTAGAGGCTTCTATTCCAGCAGCCAAATTGTCCCTCAAACGTGTACAGTTACAATGATGAGAAGCGCTGTGAGATGTGTTGTGAGAATAAAATCGCAACTACCACCTTGGATTCACATAAATATTTGCAAAGTACTTTTCATATGCTGTATCTTGCGGGGAGAATTATAGTTGTCAAAGAGGTGTCCTGTGACAGTCCACGATTAAAGAGGGCACGGTTAATTCCTTCCCTGCAAACATTTCTTGGACAAAATGTCACAAGCAACTCATAGTGGAATCTCTCATACTGAGAATACAGAGAAGTCTTGCTCACTGTGGGAAGTCGACATAGTCTGTGGAGAAAAGCAACAGAAAATTCCATGAGGTGAATACTCAGGAACTCAGGATTTAACTCCACCACTTTACAAAGAAGAAATTTCTGAGTCAGTGTATATGCAGTAAATATGCATCCTATGCCTTCTGTAACAGTGCCTTCTTACCCACAGGGATGTGTTTGAAGACCCCCCCAGTGGATGCCTGAATCCATGGAGCGTACTGAATCCTACATAGGGTTATATATATTTGATAAATACATATCTGATAAATTAGAATTCATCAACTGATGTGACAATGAAGGGGACTTCTACGTGACTAATGGGTGGGTAATAGATGAAATGCAGATACTCTGGGTAAAGGAAGGACCCACGTCTTAGGCAGGGCAGGGTGGGATGGTTTGAGATTTTTGTGCTCTGCTCAGTGAAGCATGCAATTTAAAACTCAGGAATGTTTTATTTCTGAAGCTTTCCATTTCATATTTTTTGGACCATGGTGGACTGCTGGCTACTGCAACTGAAGAGAAGGAAATCATAGATTAGGAGGGCAGCTCTGTTAGCTAAGAACTGTGCTAGGCAGCAGGGGTGCAACAAAATAAGATGGTTTTTCCTCGAGGATAAAGTCAACTGCTTGAAAATCACCTAAGGATGATTTGCACAACAGAGAACTTAAAAGTTGGACATTAGGTTGGGGGCAATGGAACCTCTTTCCAAATATTGAAATTCAAAAGCAGTATTGTTTCCTATATCAGAAATGTCCAAAACCAGAATGAGTTTCCACATAAGGAAATTTCAGGGTTTTTTTCCCCACCATTTGTAAGGTTTGATCCTTCAATTCCTCATTTAAGTAAAATTTTCAGATACAAGCCAACCAATCCAGGTCCTAGAATTATCAAGTTGTCGCATGTGTATGACTTTTTAAAGTGATTATCATAGGAATGTTCAGAGTTCAGACAGGTAATGAAAATAATGTAATTATCCATGACCAATGCCCAACTTTACTAAATGATAGCATTTTCCCAAATTTGACTTATATCTCTTTAATTGAGAAGGAAATTTGGGGGCTGAGGTTATAGCTCTGTGGTACAGCATTTGTCTAGTATGTTCAAGACCCTGAGCTCCACGCACAACACCACCAAGAACAAAACAAACACAGAAGCAAATGTTTAAAGACAATTACAGTCTTATTTGTGACCCTATTGATCTCATTCCTCTACCTAAAAATTTGCAGTGCCCAAAGTTAATGTCAATCTTCCCCATCCATATACATTATAATATATTCTTACGTATTTTTCACTGCATGCTTACATCTAACTTTTTATCCTAAAACTTGTTCCCTAAGCCATTTTCTTGTTCAAAACCCTTCAGAAACTTTGATGGTTCTTAAACCAAGTTCAGTTTTGGAGTCATCTTAGGAGTTTCAAAGACATCTAAAGAGATTCTTATGACTTCTCAATATGCCAAGGTTTATCAACTTTGGAACTATTGCAGACTGTGTGGCAGCCTCCCTAACTGTCACCCACTAGGTTCAACTCATGTTTATCTGACTCCAAGGCAGGGTTATTATGGCAGAAGGGCGTTGCAGGGCAAAGCTGCTGAGTTTATGGCAGCTGGGAAGCAGATCAGTGTAACAACCACAGGGAGAAAGGCAGCAGGAACCAAATGTAATAACCAAGTGGAGCCCACCTCCCACTCAGGCATACCCAGAGTGTATTGCTCTAACCCCTCGGGGGCTCCCAAACCAACCGAATTCCCTTGGAAGACATCCACATTCTTGGCATCTCCAACTTCCTGAGGTCTCCCCTGTGTGGCAACTTCAAACACTGTCCTCTCGGGTACCTTGCTTAGGCTTCAAGGTTTTCCTCTGAAGTTTGAGTGGCAGTCTCCATGGCTCCACAGCTCTTGTATTCTCCATGCCTAAAAATCCTGCATAATGCGAATGGCCCCAAAGTTTTCTCTCAGCTGGAGCTCTAGCAAAGCTCCCTTAGCCCATGGCTGCAGGGACCTCTGAGTGCCGGGATGGTGGAACACTGTGAAATGAACCAGATCCCTAAGTGATCCTTCTAAAGCAAGGGTACTAGGGACTCTTCTCAAATAAAGGGTTTATACTTTTGTATCCTTGATCCTGTGGTAGATGGGATCCTGCTCATTCGTGACACCTGGGATGACCATGAGGCATCTTCTTGTCCATGTCCAAGGTACGTGTTTCTTGTCTTACTTTCTTTCTCTTTCCTTCTTTCAGGCTTTCTTGCTTTCTTTTCTCTTTTCTTCTGCACACTGTCTATCTGTCTGTCTGCCTGCCTGCCTGCCCTGTGGTACTGAGGGTTAATCCTAGTACCTTCACACTATATTACATCCCAGATTTTTTTTTTTTTTGAGACAAGAACTTGCTAAGTCTCTACATAGTCCAGGTTAGGCTCAACCTTGTGATTCTCCTGCTTCCTCATTGCAGAGTGCTGGGATTACAGGTGTGCAGCACCAGGTCCGGCTCTTGGTTTCTTTTAATGGTGCAAGTCTCTTTAGCAATCACATTTTCTTTGGCCGTGAATTTAGGTGTGGTCCCTGGTCCCTTTCAAGTCAAAATTCCAATTTTCAAGTATTTCTGCTCTACCTTTTGCTCCTGTTTCTCACTATAAATACAGCTAAAAGCAGCTAGTGGTGCACATGCCACAGCCTGAATGTTGGTTTTCCTTGCTATTTCTTCCTCCAGATCAGGGAGTCTGTGGCCCTTAAACTCAGGCTCCTGAAAAGTCTCAGGTCATAGACAAAATGTAGACTATTTTGCACCTTGTAACATGAATGGCTTCTCATCCACCTCCAATGGAGCCCTTATTTCCAACCAAAATTTCCTGAGACTGACCTTAACTCTCCAAATTCCTGTCAGAATTCTATGCTTCTGAATTTTGACCAGAATTGCCCAGCAGGGTCTGTTTCCTTCCCTCTGGGGCTTCTCTTGCCTGTTTCTTCAAATATTTCTAAACACTTCCTATAAGCCAATTCCAAAGGCTTCTAAACCACATGATCAGGTAAAGTCACAATGCTATGAGCATCAATTTTCCCTGAGCATCAGTTTTCTGCATTGGCCAGCCTCCTGCTCTGGGGACCAAATACGCATTGCTCACAATTTAGCCAATAATTCAGAAGATGCACTCTATGGCTGCCTAGCTCTAAGGCAGAAATATCATGGCAGCAGGACTGGCAGAGCGAAGATGCTTAGCACAGGGAAGCTGAGAAGTAGAGCAGGCCAACAATGCCACAGAGGAATAGGCCAGGGATCAGATATGACACTCAAGTTCTGCCTCTCTGACCTACGCAGACACACACAGAAATATGCCTCACCAATCCCCTGGGCACTTCTCAGATAAATCAAGTTTGATAATTAAGCTTAACAGAAAACAGTTGCCCTTCCCTTACCTGACTCTGCGCTGCCTAGTGGCCCTGGGTCTACAACTCAATCACCAGGGATAATCTTATCCTTCTCCCTTCCAAACTTTCATTCCAAGGTTTTCTAAGGGTAAATCCAGGCTTTCTAAGGGACTGCTACTATTTCTAATACAATATGAATTTTCAAAAAAAATCAGTGTTTGATGGTTGAAGGAATTAACTCACCACTTCATAATGAAGATCTGACACTGCTAAAACACTAGCCTTATGCTTTAATGCTTTACAAATCCTCCTACAAGCTTATATTCTCATAATACAGGTCAAGAGTCTTCTTGTAGTTTAATTTTATCTGTTGCTATGGTTATTTGATTTGATTTCTGTCTCTCTCCCAGACTAGACTGCAGAATTCATGAGGTCAAAGACCAATTCTATTTTCGTTCCTACCCACATTTCTTTAGTGTCTGGCAATATACATTTGGTAAACAAGTGAATGAGCTAATTGAGTAACAAATTAATTACTAGTTTATCTTTTCTTCTTCACTTGATTTCAGACTTCTACTGATAATTTCCTGTCAAAGGTCTGTTCCAGCCCTGTGAATATAGTTACATTTAAACAGTATATAATGCAACAATGAGTGATAACTACTGCCTGAATTATATTAGTGTTATCAGCTGTACTTTACAGAAATTGGGCTACATAGTGGTGCCAAGTACTCAAATTTATTTCATTTCTTTAAGTGGGAAGACTCCCTGTCAACAAAAAATAATTACATTTGAAGTGAAGTACAATGTTATTTATGACAATTATGTCATTGCTTATTCAGAGATGACAGATTTAATGAGAACTAAGCATTGGGGTCTAGAGCCAAAATCTATCCTGCATTTGATGAATATCAGTACTGTCAGGATAATTATGAAAAAAATGGAATAGAATCAGCCAAAGTGTTTCCTGGCATTGTTTATTTCTGTTTAATATTTTTTTTTACTGAGAAACCCTGCAACCTAAGGAAAACAAAACAACATGTTTGCCCAAATAGCTGCTTTTTCACCCTAGCAGCATCATTTCTTACTTATAGTGAAACAGCACTCTCTTGCAAGTATTAAGATATTTTTTTCTCTTGAGGTGATTATTCTACTTGCTTAGAAAGTGCTGGCTTGACATTCTTGTGGGAGAATTCACATCCCCAGCCCTAGGCATGGGCAGTGCATGTCTGTAGGGTCCACTGACTGCCATAACCCTGAGGGCTGTTGGGGGCTTCCCAAGGTTGAAGGGCAGGGGCTGTCAACATGCTTATTCCCCAAGCTTTCTCCTTGTACTGGCTTCATGATTTAACACAGTGAAGACAGTTTGCTCCCTGAATTTTAGATTTGATTTGTACCTAAAGGACTTGCAACACCTAATATAAAAGGCTGGATTATGAAGGTAGTCTAAGGCCAGCACAGAATGGATCCATTCTCTCACCCAGAGAAAAACTGAGGCCCTCCTCATAGCTACTCAGTGTCATGGGGAGTTTTTCACTATAGCTTGTCTTATCACTGTCAGCACAGAAATCCCCCCAAAACTTTGCTATTTCTTATCATGTAAACCTTGAAACTTCCTTCAAATCTGTATAATATTCCAAGGCTTGAAGGCAAAAGCACACACACTGGCCCTCAAAGTAATAAAAGCATTGTTCTACATAGCGGCAGAGGTATTATTCAGAGAACCAACATAAGAACCTACTGCTTCTGGTCCACCTGCACATAGGAGCCGCTCACACTGGACAGCAGCGATCACCCCAGGTCCCCCAGGTGTGCTTGCTCCATCTTCCTCTCCAGTCCTGCCTCCGTCCCTACTACCCCACAGCCTCTTCGTCTTGGGCGCCTCATCTCCTTCCCTCAGTGTCTCTGTCTCTGTCTCTGTCTTTCCCTCTCTTGCCTGTCTCTTCCCTCTGTCCTCCTTGCACCGCTTTTGTCCTTTTCCCGTCCAGTCATCCTTCCTACCTGTGCTGCTCAGATTCATGCTCCCATGATAAAATATCTGAGATGCACCCCTTAAAGGGAGGAAATGTTGGTTTTGGCTTACAGTTTCAGAAGTTTTAGTCCACGGTCACCTGGCTGTGCTATAGCTAGGCCTGTAGAGAGGCAGTACATTATGGAGGGGAGGTTGTGGGGGAGAAAGCTACTCACCTTTTAGTGGCCAGAAACAAAAAAAGTGAGAGTTCACTTTTAAAACAAAGCCCTTCACCTGAAACCCATTTAGCTATGAAACCATAAGGGGATTAATCCATTCATAAAATCAGAGCTTTCATGATCCAGTGACCTCCCAAAGGTTCTACCTCTGAACACTGCTACATTGGGGTCTAAGCCTTCAAGACAAGAGCATCTGGGAGACATTTAAATTAGGAACCATAACACTCACTTAAGTGTCTACATCTCTGTTTAAGGTTGGCCTTTGCCTTATATCCCTTTAAAATTAAATCAATACAAAATAGCTGCACAGAGCCACCTTGGGACCACAGTGGAGAAAACCAGGAACTTTTCCTCCGTCATGATAGCCAAATGTTCCTGACTAGTAATATTAGAAAACCTTAGACTGGAGGAACACTTCTGATAATGAAACCTCCTTGCTTCTAGGAATCCAAGGTAAAACCAACCAAGGAAGCATGCACTTGGTGCAATGGAAATTGTGTTCTCTAGAGAATGCATGAAATAAATGTCACTCTGAACTAGCCTAACCTGAGGGGCAGCCCAGGCTCCATGTTTGGTTTAGGAACCCCAAGTTCAACAGAGAAAGAGGGAGCATGAAGCAGGGGCTTAAACACAGGTCCATGCAGCCAAAAGAAAGCAAGCCACAGCACTTAGTCATCCGACTAAGGAGGTCCTGCTTTTCCAGTTTCAGAGATTCCGCCTCCCTTGACACATTTCTACCTGTGTGTATGAAGCCCAGTATGGACATCTCTATTGTGTGACTCCAAACTGGACATGCTGGTGGCCACAATTCTTGCCTTGTCTTCATCTTTTTATGACGTAGCCAAAATATTCAATGAATTTTTTTATTTTATGGGAAAAAATTTCAAAACAAAGAGGAATAACAATAGTTAATGTATTGCATTATTATCTTCAAAGTAACTACTCAGGGTACAAAACATGGGCATGAAAAATTTTCCAAACAATATTAGCACAATTTTTTTCTTTTCAATGACTGAGAGAATCTAGTAGTATAACTGTCTTAACTACCTTGATTGTTTTTCTTTTCTTTCCTCTTTCTTTTACCCTAGTCCCTCTTTCCTTTTGAACAGTTTTTGCCCATTTCCCAATATCTATTGTACATTTTGGACATTATTTACTCTTTCATTTTCTCATACCAGAGAGATAATATAATGTTTACACATATGAGTCTGATTTATTTCACTTATGAGTATGGTCTCAAGTTGCATCCATTTACCTATAAATGTCTCCAGTTTATCTTTCTTTATGGCTGAGTAGTACTTCATTGTATAAAAAGAGCACATCTTTTTTATCCATTCCTCTGTTGATGGGCACTTGAGTTGTTTCCAAGATTTAGCTATTACAAATTACGCTGTTATAAGCACAGGTGCATATGTATTGCTGTGTTACGATGTTTTCAATTCTAGAAAAATATCCAGAAGGGGAATAGCTGGGTGGAATGGGACCTCTAATCCTAGTTTTTTTGAGGAATCTCCACACTGAATTCCACAGCAGTTTCACCAGTTTACACTCCCACCAGCAGTGAAGAAGTGTTCCCTTCCCCCCCCACCAGCCTTCCCAGCATTTGTTATTGGTTGATTTTTTTTTTATGATTAGCCATTCTTTCTGGGGTGAGATGGAATCTCAGTGTTGTTTTCATTTGCCTCTCTTGAAAGATCAATGATAGTGAACTTGTTTATGTATTTATTTGTCATTTGTATTTCTTCTTTGGAAAAGTGTGTATTCATCTCAGATGCCCATTTTTGGATTGGTGGGTTTGGATTTTTTTCAATTTTTATATGTTCTAGATATAAATCCTCTTGGGACAACTGTGTAAAACTTTTCCCACTCCATGGGTTATATTTTCATGCTGTTGATGAGTGCTGTGCAAAAGCTGTATAATAAAATAAGATCCCAGTTGTTGATTCTTTGTAATAGTTCCTGTGCCACTAAGGTTTTGTTCAAGAAGTATAATCTCTGCCTACAGCTATGTCTTCAAGATTTCAACCTATTTTCTCTTCCCTAGATTTAGTGCTTCTGTTTTAATTTTTAGATCCTCGATCCATTTTGACTTTGGTTTAGTGCATGGTGATAGACGTGGATCTGGTTTTAGTCTTCAGCATGTGGAGAGCCAATTTTCCCAGCACCATTTATTAAAGACACTATATTTCTTCAAGTATATATGTTCAGTCCCTTTGTCAAAGATAAAGTGGCTGAGTGTGTTTGGAGTTATGTCTTCATCTTCTAATCTGTTCCACTTATCCTCTGGTCAGTTTTTTTGCCAGTACCATGCTGATTTTCTTGCAGTAGCTTTGTAGTATAATTCTAAGTCAGGGATTGCGATACTCCCTGGCTTGCATTTAATGAATTCTTAAAAAGTGGTTCATAGAAAAATAGAAACTGTGCATAGTTATACAGTAAATGATGTTCTGATTCACACACATAATGTAGAATTTTTAAACATATCTATCTATGTTAGTGAAACATTAAAAATTCTTCCCTCTAGCTTTTTAAAATACATAGTTTTAAAGTGAAATAGGTCAGACAAGCAAGCTTAAATACAGCTTCAGTGCATACGGTGGCTTTTACATGAGGAACCCAAATATAAAGAGTCAAATAAAAGATAGGTAATTAGCAGTAAGGATGTATTTCTTTCTCACATGGAAAGGGGACCAAGGAGTGGGGGGAAAGAGTTTAGTACACTGTCATTACCTGTAGGCCCCCTACTGGGCAGTGGCACACCAGAACTGCTTACTCCATCTAAGTGCAATTTAGTGATCTGTGGATGTTTCGCTTAAGGCAAGATCTCAGCTCCCCCTTTCCTTCATCACTTTCTCTCCCTGTCTGATCATGAGCTGGTGTGCTGGACCCCACCACTGGCCCACTCCTCGACTTCTCTGTCTAGTTGAGCCTATAGCACAGCAACCGATTTGGGACTTTCAGAAGTCTCTATCATAGTAAATACTATAGGTTTCAAAAATCATGACTCAAAACCGGGCATGGTGGCTCACACCTGGAATCCCAGCACTTGGGAGGCTGAGGCAAGAGGATTGTCATTAGTTCAAGATCAGCGTGGGCTACAAAGTGAGTTCAAGACTGGACTGAACTGCATAGCGAGAACCTGTCTCAAAAAGATAAAAAAAAAAAAATCATGGCACAAGAGGATCGTTCTCCTCACTGTCATTATGAAGGATTATTTCACCTTCTCTTTGGTTCCCCTGTTTTCTTTTGTGTGCTTGCACACCCAAGTGCTTGGGTCACGAGCATTCCTCAGAGAAACACTCAGACAGTGGAGCATCTGTGAGTTCCTTTCTACAACATAGAAGGTTTGGAAAAAATAAATTATGTGAATGTATTATATTTGTAGAAAGCAGTGGCCTGTACAACAAGGTCAAGAGGTAGGAGCCACCACCTACTGAAATGAAATACGTGAGAATCCCTCTTCCAAAGTTATCACACACAAGCGTGCGGACACAAACACACACAGCAGAAAGATGTAGCCATCTTTGATGGGAGTGAAAAATTTAGCTCAGCAGAAATTTCACTTAGAAGTTGGTAGAATAGTGTCTGTAAAATGTATTCTGGAAGTCCTCATCCAATTTTTTAGCAAGTTCTTTACCCAAGAGAAAGGTATCCCTAAAAAGATAGGAAACAAACAGAAAACAGTCCATTTGAAAAATACTCATGGATATAACTAGACAGAAGGAGGAAAGAGACGTGACCAACAAAAGCCAGGTAGGGGCTGCACATCGGAAAAGGTGCTTTGCAAAGCAGGACAACAGCACAAACCAGTAGTTATCCAGAGTCTAAGGATTATAAATGATGTCTGTGAAGCTGAGAACTCAAAGAAGAGACATGAGGATCAAAGAAGACATGATACAGCAAAAGAAAGTAACAGACATGAGCTAAGAAAACCTCTGGGGAAAAAATCATTTCAAACCTAAAACCATGCTGCAGTTAAAACACCCTGCTGAGAGAGAGACACGAAGGACAGGCTTTAATAAAAAAGTGAACAAAATACATGGCAGTGTTCCAGAATTATAGGGGAAGTAAAACACAGTGTAAAATCATGCATGTAAATTGTGAACCCTCAAAAGAAAACTAAACAAGCAGAATAGAATTATGTAATAAAATATGTGAGAAGGTAGTTTATAAATAAAAGGTAGAATATGTCTTATGTTGATGGGGCACATAATACCCAAGAAAAACTGATACAAAATGACCAACTAAAATGTGTCCAGGTGATTCTGGGAGCTGCCTTAATAAGCTATAATAGCAGATAATAAACTCTAATATCTACTGGCCCTTGTACAACTCGCCACAGTCCTTCTAACAGATAAACAGACAGACAAACATACACCTTACAAAGCTATATACAAGAATGCAAAGCCAAACTCGTGTAAAAGCCCTCTAGAAAGCAAGGTATATATCTCAGATATAAGAAATGAGACCATATGTTTTACAATAAGTCAGATGAATTCAAATATGTAAGGCAAAAACTAACTAGACAAGGGCTGGGCATATAGCTCAGTGGCGCAGCATCTGCCTGGCAAGCATGAGGCCCTGAGTTTGATTTCTGGTACCAAAAAACAAAAAAAAAACAAAAACCTAATTAGACACGGATGGAGAAGAGGCAATAAAAAGACTGAGGTATTTGTTAAATTAACCTGAAAAAACAACTGAAAGTTACTACCACCAAAAACAACATGATTTTTTCATTAATATAAAAAATAGCATTATAAAATGTTCTACTTAGAAGATAATCTTTTCCTGAAAAGCTCCTTGTAAAATAAACTATCAAAATAAAAACATAATTAGAATTGAGGTCCATTCCATTACAAATAAAACATATCTACTGAATATTTGAGCAATAGAATCTTTAATTTAAAAAATTGAAATAAAGCAACGCAAGCAACGCACCAGATATTATTACTATTAATCAGCAAATCGTGGGCTTGCCAAGAGGGCTTAGCGTAGCTTGTGCCAACTGCACTACTGAGAACAGAGCTGCATGGTGGTTCTCAGCACAGCCTGGTTGCTCATAAATGTGGGTGCCAGAGATGCCTTATAAGTAGAATTTCTTGTGTAACAGAATCTCCATAAGTTGCATGGAATTCTTGTGGTATAAGTGTACATCTCCCAAAATCTGCCAGAGAAGGGCTGCAGAAAAACCAGAGAAAGAGTCACGTCTTTAGTTTCCTCACCTTTCACAAGAGAATCCATAGCTAATGTCTGAATATGGTAAAGAAATAAAGACTTGTGCCTGTGGTTAAACAGCTACATAAACATTCATTTCAATCATATGGAAAACACACAAAACAAACAGACATCAGAAAAGAGGACAACAAAGGTGATGGCACAGTAATGCCTTGTTGGCACAGTTTTTCTTAACTGATTTTCTTAACTAAATATCACTCCCCTTTACCATTCTCCTTACTCCTGTTGCTCAGTCATTACATATTTATTGCTTGTTGTCATTGTTATCTGCCACTTGGAACTAAAGCTAACTCCACAAGGGCAGGAACTCCATTTTGTTCACGCTATATCTTAGTATAAAAAATTGTCTTTGGTATACAGTAAATGCTCAATAAATACGTGAATGGAAGAGATACAAAGTACAGAAATGAAGCCAAAATATAGGTAATGTAGCAATAAATGTGAATGTAATAAATTCAGTTGTTTAAAGAAAAATAATCTGTATGCCCGTACCTGGTAATCTGAGGAATTACTTTAAAGGTAACAAAATGCAATATAATAACCACTGTTAATTTCCTATCATCTTGTTTGGTGCCATTTTTATTGTTATTTTTATCTCTATTTTTCTCTTTAAAATTAAAAAAATCTCAGGATGAGTAGAAAACATAAACCAAAAAAGTAGTGGTTATAAAACTTTACAGATTCTGAAGTAAACATATACGTTTGATTCCAAATCAGTGTGTTATCAACTGCTCAGTTTCTATGAATTACCCATTCTCTTTTCAGCTATGGTTTCTTCTCATAAGATCATTTTGAGGATATAAGCAGATAATTCATGGAAAGCTGAAAGAGCGTAGTGCATGGTCCACAGTCAGTAGCTCTTAGTGAGTGACAGTAAAAAAGTGGAAGTGACTTTGGTTTGTAATAGTGGTGATACTGTTTGTAACCCAAAAGTCAATGACTCAAAAGAATTATAGCTAAAATAATCAGTGTCATGACAGTATAAATGAATGGGCCTGATGTGGTTCCCAAGAGTGACAGAAATATTCTCCAAGGAAATGACATTCAAGCTGAAACCTGAAGGACAAAAAAAAAAAAAAAAAAAAAAAAAAAATCCAGTCAAACAAAATGCTGAGCAGTGAGGGGAGATGGAGGAAAAAATGTTGGATGTTCAGGAAGGAGTGTTTTCTTATTCATGCTACATATATTACATGGATTCTCCTCCATGTCATCCTCATTTCAGGATGCAGACTGATAAAGTTTCCAACACAGAAGGTTGTTACCTGCCAAAGTAGGGAGGAGGAAAAGGGTAAATCACTTGTGAATCCTTCATGTGGCAGTCTTATGGTTGCATGTGACCCAAAATACATGACTAACTCTGAGAGGCTGAAGCCGAACCAGAATGGTCATAAACATCTCATGGGTTAACACAACATTTAAGAAAATGCAATAGTATTCCAGATAAGTGATAACGGATGATCAGGAAGATATTTTTAAATTAAATCAGAATTATTAGAATTTGTCAATTAATTGGGTAGGAGGGTTAAGGGAAGTAGAAGAGCCATGGATCATTCCCCTCGATGGGCAGGACAATTGGATAGATGGTGGTCAAATACCCAAGCTAAAGAAGAGAGAAGAGATAAACTGGGGTGGGAGCGAAGAGTCAAACAGAAGCGTCCAGTTCATAGTAGAAAATGAGGCTGGAAGTGCAATCAAGGCTGAATGAAGTTTAGAGGCTTAAACACTTAAGTAGATGGTGACTGAATCCACTGAAATAAAGAAGCTTTGTGGAATATGATAAAGTGACTCATCCTTTGTCTCCAAGTTTTCCAGTTTTATCACAAAAAAGTCTTCTGTCCTGGATTCCCCATCAGGCACAGACACAATGGGACAGTAGCTCACCCTATTAGAGTGTGCTAATTAAAGGAACCCCTAAGTAGACTCTCACAAAGACAACATGTGAGAGTGGAGTAGAGGAAGAGGAGCTGTGGGGTGATGCTGAGAGATGTGGTCATGAAGATACAAGCAAATTGGAGAAGTGAGAGAGCCCAAGAACCACGGAAGAAATTTCCTGGGGAGTTAGTGCTCGGTAGGGCCGAATGGCGTCAAAGCCAAGTAGGTTGCAAAATGAAAGTTCTCGTTGCTGAGCAATTCGGAAACCACTAAGATAGAACTCTCTGGTGTTCATGCAGCCAAGCAGGGAGCCATCAGGGAGGAGAGGGCCTGTCCAAACACAGCAAGTCAGTGCATCAGGAAAGGGCCTGGGCTTGCCCGTGGTGCAGTGAGTAGATGTAGCAGATAACATGACAGGAAATATATGGTGATGATCGTGTTTCTTGACCCGGACTTTCCATCATATTGCCTTAGGCTACTGAATTACAGAATTCAAATCCAATTCACTTAACACACAAAGAAAATCAAAAAGATCTTCTCAATTATACACATCCAAGATATAAATAAAACTCTACTTCAAACGTGCATAGGAAGAAAACTGAGAATTTGGAGCCCATGGAAAACCTCTTGTTATAGAATAAGAACCATAAGAAACAAAAATGAACATGAGTTTTTTTCTCAACAAAATCCAAGAAAGAATGAGTCAGAGTTTTGTGTTGCTGTTTTGGTATTGGTACTTTACATATTTTGGGTATTAACAACTTATCAGATATGTGGTCTGAAAATAACCTCCTACTCCAGAGTTTGTCTATGCACTTTGTTACTTGTTTCCTTTAATGTGCAAAGACATTTTAGTTAATGTAATTCACTTGTTTACTTTTCCTTTTGTCACCTGTTTTTGATGTCGCGTCCAAGAAATCACTGGCTAGCTCAATGCTAGAAGCCCTCACTCATGTCTTCTTCTAGGAGATCTACTGTGTTGTGTACGTCTTTAATGTATTTTGGTTGATTTTTCCATATATGGTGAGTCAATGGTCTCATTTTATTCTTTTGCTTGTGGCCATTGCATTTTCCCAAGACTGTTTCCTGGTGAGGCTGTCTTTTCTCCACTGCGTATTGCTGGCACTGTTGACCATCAGTTGAGGATGTACCTGCAGGTTGCATTCCAGGCTTCCCATTTCTATTGGCTGGGCAGGCTGCTATTGCTCTCCATGCTCTCTATGTCTGCTTTGCTTACTGTAGTTTGTAATGTTTTGAAATCAAGGAAAGTGATGCCTACAGCTTTGTTCTTTTTCAAAATTTCTTTGACTATTCAAGGCCTTCTGTTGTTCCAAATGAATTTTAGGATTTTAAAAATATTTCTATAAAGAAACCATTGTGATTTTGATAAGGATTGCACTGAATCTATCAATCACTTTGGGAAGTATGGGAAATTTAGTGGTATTCTTTCAATCCATATATATGAAAATTTTTTCACTTATTTGTGTCTTTAAATTTTTCTGTCTTTTAATTTTTTTTAAAATTTTGTAATATTTAGTTTCAAATCTTTCATGTCCTGGATCAAGCTTATTGCAAATAATTTTATTCTTTTTAGTGCCATTGTAAATAAAATTGGTTCCATAATTTCCTGTTTTAACTAGGTTGTTGTTGGTCTGTACAAAGCTGATTTTTGTGTGTTGATTTTGTGTTCTGTCACTTTTAGAATTCACTTAACCTAGGAGTTTCTTTCCGTAGACCTGAGAGTTTTTTTATATGTGTGATCATGTTTCTGCAAACAGAGGTCATGTTACTTCATCTTGAATTGGAGACTATTTATTTATTTTTCTTGCCTAATTGCTTTGGTAAGGACTTCCAGTAATATGCTGGATAGAAGGGGCAAGATTAGGCATCTTTACCTTTTTCTAGCTCTTACAGAGGTGTCTTTCAGATTTTCACCACTGGAGATGGTGACCATGGTAATATAGATATATACAGATTTTATTGTGTTGAGGCAAGTTCCCTCTATACCTAGTTTATTGTTGAGAGTTTTTACTATGAAGAGGTATTGGATTTTTCTAATGCCTTTTCTGTATCTATGAGAAAATTTTGTAATTTTTATTATAAAACCTTTTTATTCTGTTAATATTGTGCATCACATTGATTGATTTGCGTATGGTGAGAGATCTTTGCAGCCAGGAGATAAAGTCTATTTGGTCATGATATAGTTTTTTAATGTCCTGCGTATTCAATTTGATAATGTACTGAGGATTTTTGTTTGTCAAGGACACTGACTGCAATTTGGTTGATGTGCTTTCATCTTTCTTTAGGATGATGCTGGCTTCATAGAATAATTTTAGAAACATTTCCCCTTCTATTTTTGGAAAAATTTTTAAAGTTTTATAAACGTTTTTTAAATGTTTTGTACAGTCTGTCTGTGAGGGCGTTTGGTCTTAGACTTTTCTTTGTTAAAAGTTTATGGATTATTCCTTCAATATTTATTTTTGCCTTTTGGGACTTTTTATTTGTTCTTGGTTCAATCTTGGTAGACAGTATGTTTCTAAGGAATTCTCTCCAGCTCTTCTAGGCTGTGCACCTTTTGGAAATATAATTGTTTGTGGTAATCTCCTGTTATCCCTCTCTATGAGACCTTTGTAATATTTCTTCTTTGATTTCTGTCACATGATTCAAATTCTTGAGTGAGACTGAAGTTAAGGGTTTGTCACTTTTATCATCTGAGAAAACTCAGAATTTCATCATTTATAAAAATATTTTTATTTTCTATTTCATGTATTTCTGCTCTGATGTTTGTTATTTATTCTTCCTGCTAATTTTATGATCAGTTTCTTCTGCTTCTGATTGCTGAGGAATAAGGTTAGATGGTTCTCCTACGTTCTCTCTTCTTTTATAGCACAGACATTTATTTCCACCCCTCTCTCATAGTGCTGCTTTCTCTGCATTCCAGAAGAGTTGTTTATTGTGTTGTCTCAAGATACTTTCTAATTTCCCTGCTTATTTTTTCCTTATTATATTATAGTTGTTTAAGAATGTGTTAATTTTCATCTATTTGTGAATTTTCCTGTTTTCAGCAGAAAAACTTTGCAGAGCAGGAGAAAATGAGATGGCATACTCAAAGTACTGAATTCCTGGTGTGTGGTGAATCACTTTTCTCATGCCGCTTTCAAAATTCTTTTTATCTTTTGGCAGCTTTATTATAATAGATGCTGCTATATGCCTCTGTGATATCACCTTACCTGGGAACTTCTCAGCCTTACCAATATAGATGTTCATTTTCCTCTCTAGATTTGGGAAGTTTTCAGCTATTCTTTCTTTAAATAAGCTTTCAGGTCCTTTCTTCTTCTTTGACTCCCATAACATTTATTGGTTTCCTTGATTGGTTTCCCTTCAGTTCTAAAGGATTTTTCTTCACACTTTTGTTAAGTTTTTGTTTCCTTCTTTGTTTTCTTCTGTCTCAATGATTAGTTGTCTTCAAACACTGATTCTTTCATCTGGTTGATCAAGTCTACTATTAAAGCCTCTCACTAAAATTTTCAGTCCGACTATTATATTCTCCAGGCCCAAAATATTATTTTTCATATACTTTCTGTTTTGACTCCCCATTTTGTTTATGTATTGACTTTTGTTTAGTTATCCAGACAGGCCACCTGGAGATGTCCATGCATAGCCTGCTGCTGGGATCTGCAAGCAGGTTGCACGTCTAACAGGTGTGGCTGGGCTCAATCCATAAGCGGTCAGCACTGGAGCCTGGGGGCAGCCTGTTGCCTCCATGCTAAGAGCCTCCACAGTTAAGGATGGGGTCAAGCTTCAGGCCCAGCATTCGTTGATCCTCCTAGGACCCTGGACATAAAACACTGTCTGTCTAACTCCATGGTGGAGAGGGACTGCAGCTGGGATGTGGAGCTGCTTCTGCATCTGCAGTCGGTCCGTGGTCAGTGCGCCTGCTATCCAAGGCATAGGCGTATGACTTCTGCCACCGCTATGTGGTGCGGGGGGAAAGGCAGCAGCAACAAGGTCCAATTGGACTTGAGCCAAGTCCACAAGGGGACAGAGCTGCCTCCAGATCTGCAGCTGACCCAGCTTTCAAAGTGTCTTTATCCATAGCATAGATATTTTGAGATAATGAATTTTTATTTTCATTTAGCTTACTATAGTTTTTATACCTCTGAGACTTCCTCTTTAATTGATGGACCACTTACAAATATTTTGCTTAAGATACAAGTCTTTAGAGATATTCTGCTACTTTTTTATTGACTGTTGACTATTGACTATTTTATGTTGTGTATATATGCCTTATACCATCAATTTTATTGCCCTTTATTAATTGAAATAATGTGTAAAATTCTCATATCCTTTTACTTTCCCAAATTATAACAATCTTGAGCATTCCGGCTACATACATGGAGAATGACATGAGGCAATGTTACAACTTTGCACTGTCATATAATTTAGAAAACTCAAAAGGAAAAAGTCTACTATGTTTGCACACATCCTTGCTCTTGTATAGTTTCTTACTTCCTGATGACCTAAGAATCTCTTTCCATCTTCCCATTCTGCTTAGAGAATTCCTTTAGCCATCCTTTTAGAGTAGATCGAGTGGTGACAAACTCTTGGTTCTCCTTTATGTTTTGACTTCTCTTTATTCCCAAGTAATATTTTCTCTGGATGTATAATTTTGAAATGACACATTCTTTTATTTTCTTTGAACGTTTAAAAACTATTGCACCACTTCCTTCTGGGCTTTTTGGTTTCCAATGGAAAATTACTGTCATCCGTTATTGTTTTTCCTCTATAGCTAATGCATCATTTCTCTCTTGCTACTTGAGAACTTTGCTGTCTTTAGTTTTTCTAAATTTGACTGTGATGTATCTTGGTGTAGATTTTTTTGCATCTGTATGTTTATTCTTTGGGGGGTTGTTGTTTGGTTTTTGTTTGTTTTTCTTCAAGTGGTCTCCTTCTAGGACTCAGATAAACACAACACCCACACAGTCCCATATATTCCTAAGGCTGTATGCCCCTGCCCCGGTCTAGCTTCTCCTTTTGGTTCTGAATGGATGATTTCCATTGTTCTGTCTTCAAGTTTTCTGCTTCTGTTTTCTCCTCTCTTAGTTCTACTGCTGAACTGATTTGTTCATTCAACCACTTTGGCTATCGTATATTTTACTTCTAAAATTTCCTTGTGGTCTTTTTCTATACCTTATATTTCTTTGCTGAAGTGTTCTATTGTTTTGCTGAAGCTTGCTGTGTTCTTGGTATAAATGATTTTTTCTTTATCAAACCACAGATATTTTGGGTATTACATTGTACAACCCTGGATCTTCCTTACATCCTGTAGATCTTCTGTGGCACCACTTTGGTAACCAAAGTGGGGTACTGCTTGGTGTCTGCTGAGTGGCTTGGAAGGCTTGGCTTCACTTATGTTAAGATTTGGGCAGGAGTTGTCCTGGTTGCTGTTGGGAGGGGATGGGAGCTGGGGTACCTTGCTAGGTCCTCCCCAACACCATGCCAGCAAGGGATGCAGGATCTCATTGCTCCTCACTTGAGGAACCTGTGGGAGGGAGTTATGCGGCCTTGTTACCACCGAGTGGGATTGAAGTCCTCAGTCTACATGGGACTTCTTCTGACATTTTGTCACATTTGGCAAGAATGGAAGTCTGTATTCTTGATTTGTTCTTTGTGAAGGATGTTGAATGTAGCTGTAGGTTTTTCTGTGTTTGGCTGGGGTGAGCAGTTATGGTTTGAAAGTTTCTATATTGGAAGATTTTCCCTTTCCTGGTCCTTTAACTAGAGAGAATAGACACTGGGTGGGGAGAGGTTGTATGTATTCATGTTTCTGGTTTCTGGCTTTTTCACATCCAAGACTAGGATATGCGAGGCAGACATAAAACTCTAGAAGTTCTTTTTATTGAGACTGGAGATCCCTGCCGGTGTCTTGCTTCTCCTTCTATGAGAGTTTGCTTCTGTTTCTTCTGTGTAGAATATCCAGGATATTTCATTGTGTTTAGCAAGAAGAATAGAGAAACATATCTCAGCTCCATCTTGCTTGAAGAGGATGTCCAAGAGATAAGAATTTTAAAGGACAAAATGCTAAGGTGTTAAATGTTGTAACAGGATCAGATAGGAACCATGATAAAAGAGATAAAATCCAGATTAAAAAAGCGTGCTAAGTGACCCAGCTACTCTCAGCTCTGCATTTATCTAAATCTACTTCTCTTTGTTTCTTCTACCTTCTCTTCAATTTTCTTTAATCAGCTCTTGCACTGTCTCTGTTCCTAATATAGATTCATGCTTTAAATCATTTAAGATACAATTTTACAATTTTTTTCTAGTGGGTAGAATGATTGTGTGGCTACCTTATTGGCTATGAATTTCATGCATCTACCCTGCAAATGGTCCTGTTTCCCATATGATCTTTGCTGATCTAGTCAATTTGGTCACTATAGCAAGATCACTAGACACTAAGTAGGCAAAATAATTAACTGAAGATCTATGTTAAAAATCAATAACAATTTAAGTAAGACTACTTATAAGCAAAAACATGGATAATGAGGGTGGAAATTCAAGTTTAACATTCTATATAAAGATGATTTCCTTTAACATATAAATAACTCTTAAAACTAGTGAGTATGATTAATTTGAAGATAACAATATGTTATATAACAACCACTGTTAATTCCTATCATTTTGTTTTGAAACCCTGCAGCACTTTTAATGTTCTTGATTTGTTTTGTTTATGTCTGTGATGTTAGTATGTTCCTATTGTTCTTTTTTTACTATGCTCTTTAAAATGAAAAAAGAGTATGACTACTGTAAGTCAAAAATCATTAGGGAAATACCCCAAGAGATCTCATGTGCATAAAGAGCCTAAAGAGCTAGCAAATACGGAAAAAGTCCTATCTTCTGAACTAATTGGAGAAATGAAAATTAGACGACACTTGGGGAGAGTATTCAGTCTTGTTCATTGTATTCCCCTCTTGCCCTTTAAATAAAGCAAAAAAAGAATTTTAGGTAGAGCAAGATCCTCACAAATTCACTTGTGATAGGAATACAAATTTAATGGTGGAAACTAATACAAACTTTTTGGTGGAAATTTTGATGAAACATATCAAAAATAACAAAGATTATCACTCCTTTTAACCAAATAATTCCACCTTGGAAAATACATATTAATCAAAAGAAAATTAGCATAAAAATTCATGGATGGATTAATAATGATATAAAGAAGTTTAAAAAAACTAATGATCTTAATAATGAAGAATTGAATAAAAAGTAATGTATTTATAAAATAGATATCATGCTGCATAATACTATCATGAAAGAATACTTGCAATTCATCATTAATTAAACAAAAATTAGATTACAGAGTAGTTTCGATACTACTGCTACTTCAACATATAATTTTTTCATAAAAATAACACTAAAATATAACACTTGAAAATTAGATACTGGGATTATTATTAATTTTATTTTCCTTCATTATATTTTCCCATTTTCAATATGTATTGCAACAAAGCCTACTTCTGTATTGAGGATAAAGTAATACATTTGTGCTCACTTCCCAGGGATGCTTCCCATGGCTTCATGAGATCATCCAAGATGGAAGATCTCCCTAGTTTCCCATTCTGCTGTCCTTTGGGTCTTAATTTTCACTTTATGCCTGTTGCTTCATTGACATGAGATGGCAGTCACCCAGAGATATCACACACACACAAATGCTCCAGATTAGAAGGGTGACTTTCAAAAACACCCTTCAGCAGACTTTTGCGAACCTCTCACGTGGCCATCCAAAGCTACAAGGAAAACTGAGAAATAAGTATTTAGCTTTCCAGACTCTCAGAGTAGACGAAGGCAAGAAAGAAAGGGCTAGGAATGGGTGCAGAGTGAGCCAACTGCAGTTTTGACATAGTATTTTTATGTAGAAAATTAAAAGCATACTTTGTGGAGTGCATGGGTTGAATATAGTGACAACCAAAATATGCAAGAACTATATTTTGCAGTACTTGTAAAAAGCATTTGTGACGTCTGACCATTAAAAGGAGTTAGGAGATGTACTTACAAACTATTCGGGCTCTGATTCCCACATTGTAGGGGTGTGACACTATAAACTGAATGTCTTTATACTGAGAAAGATGAGAAGGTTGATGTCAAATACACATATCTCCACCATAAACTCTTTTGCAGCCACTTTGCTGTATGGGACAAGGAAGAACACTTGCAAGCTGGATTTGATTACATGAAACCTAACTCAGCCATCCAGTGATTGAAAAAAAAATCATCAAAAAGCAAGATCTGTTGAACACTGAAGACAGCAAGCTGTTAGGCCAAAAGTGAAGTCTGGAAGTCAGGAGATCTGAGAGTTCCATCAGACTCAGCCACTAAACAGCTGTATGCCCTTATATACATAGCTAACTGCCACAAACTTCACTTCCTAATCCTTGAGATGAGGTGGGGGTTGCACAGAAAAGATCTGTGAAGTGCTTTGAGTGTGCAGTGACTACCTCCTACAATAGCTGATAGCTTATGAAAATTAATAACTGCAAAGGTGATGAGTCACAGTAAACCTCTTACTGGGCACTGACAGGAAAGAACATGGAGAGATCTGCAGGAACAGAGACGTGTATGGCCATTGGCCTTGGTTCAGCTGCCATGGTTCATGGGAGGTGGTGTGATCCATGAGGGAAACACAGTGATGTAAATCTTTAGACCCCAATAAAACCCCATCCCCATTATCATTTGCACAGTTGGAGAAAGAGCTTAGCAATGCAATTTATAGAGGCCTTGTCCCAACCCCAAACCTGCAGTCCTTGTTGAATTCATTTTACAAACTTAAAAAAAAAAAAAATACACCTCAGGAGTGAATTTAGTCACACAGCCAGGAAGCTGTTAACAACAAGCAGTAAAATCTTTCAGCCCAGGAATCAGAGACCATACAAAGAACCCTTCATTCGTACCACTGGACTGCATCAACCTCCAGGTTCATGAGAACGTTGGGGTTGTCAGCTGAGTTTTTGATGAAATTAGAATTCTTGCTTTAGATCTTTGTGACCATCAAGATGTTACTTAATCTCTCTGTGCCTTGGTTTCTCATCTGTAAAATGGGGACAAAAATTTTAACTACCTCTTAGGAAATGATGAAATTTAAAATTTTCAGCCTAATGCCTAACTTTTAGGTAGTTATTTTCAAAGAACTAAATTTTAACTTTCTGATAACTTAGTGCATTTACAACTAAGCAGACATACTGTTAAGTACTTAGTAACTTGTGGTTTTCTTAATTTGGGGAATAAAATTTCTCTGTGGATATGGGTACAGAAATGGTAAAATAGATTTACTATAAAGATTGAGTTGTTTTTAATGGAGTACACTTTAAAAGATATGTGTCATTATGCAAGCAGATGTTGCCTGCAGTCCTGAGCTTTCTCTTGGTACAGCTTACTAGTTCCACTTCTGGGCAGAGGCACAGAACAAGAGAGATGCAAACTGAATAGAAGAAGAGACAGAAATATATCACTGTATTCAGCTTAGACTATGTCTCTCAACGCAAACTGACAATGTAATTGGAATGGTAACAGAGACAAAACTAGGATTTGTTTTGTTTTGTAAACTATTGTTTATGCCTATTTATTTTCCCTAGAAACCTCCTCAAGATTCCTAACAGGTGGTCCACTTTGAGTTCTTACGTATGAGATGTTAAAAGGACTCTCAAATCACTGGGGCAAAAGCTGGATTGTCCATTAAATGGTGGTGAGACAGCTGCTTGCCTGTTTGGAAAAACAAAGTTAGAACCTTATCTCAAACCAAAACAAAACTCAAATGAGTTAAATGTTTAAAGTCAGAAATGGACATGAAATGTCAGATTAAAATTAAAGATGACTCACTATAGCATTCTAGCACAAGAAAGGCTATAGGATTGCAGTATTAAGAACAGAAATTATGATGTGAAACATGATTTCTGATTGTGTACAAAAATATAAATCTTCCTTTTATTTGTGTCGGTTCCATAGGCAAAAGTATAAATATCATAGGCAAAATAAGGACAATAATCAGTATCTTAAACTTAGCCACTTCAGTATAGTGGGTTAAGTGGTTTCTATCATAAAGGTAGAAAGAGCTTTTATAAATGAATGGGGAAAGAGATGCCCTGTTCCTTCTTTCTCCCCACAACATGGTAGTCATCATAAGCTATGCATTTAAAAAAGAAAAAAAGCATAAAGCTGGTAAACATGACATAAATCCAGCCTCTCCTGTACTCAGCCATTGCTTATCTATAAGTTACTAAAGATGAGAAGCAACCACATCCCATGTGGGGGAAATCAGTGGGCAGGGAACATGCTGCAATGTATGTGAGCACTGCAGTGTAAACACACATACATGTTGTGGAGAGTTATTGGGTGATATGGACACATTTTAAGGAAAAAGTCCTCAGTAACTTCTAACATTATATTCTGACAACTTCTGTTCTTTTATTCTTAGAAAATTAGCAGTTACATTCAGAAATATTTTATTTATTACAGATTTAAGATTTTGTTTTATTACAGCATAGTTTGGAATTTCAATATAAGATGTTAAAGAGATGGCTGTCATTAGAAACTGGTTAGTAAATTTTTAAGTTATGGAAGGCTATCAAACTTCTAAAAAAGTAATTTGTGGATGTCAAGTGATATCTACAAAATGAAAAATGATAAAACAGTAGTAATGTATAAGGCATATTTATGTCAGAATTCTGTGTCTTGGTATGTTTAGTATTTTTAACACACATACCTGGAGAATATTAATGTGTCATTAAAAATAAAAATGCATCCCAAGATTCCTCATGACTATAAGGGTCACGAAAGCAAGAAGCGATTGAGAAGTTGCTGCAGACCCGAGGAGCCCAGAAGGACATGGAAACCAAGTACACTATGGCACCCTGGACCAGATCCTGGAACAGAAAGAGAATATTAATGGAAAAACTGATGAAATCCAAATTGAGCCTGGAATTTAGTTAATAGTAATGTTCCTATGTCAGGTTCTCAGTTTTGAAAAATGTACCACAATAATGTAAGGCATGAGCAATAAAGGAAACTAGGACAGGCATGTGGGAATGCTCTATAAACTATCTTTACAAATTTTATGAAAATCTAAAATTACTTTAAAAACTATTAAAAATATCAAGATTTTTTAAAAGGTGTGTCAACTTGAGTAGTGATATTGGGGTAAGGGACAAAAGACTTTCAGATTCTCTGTGTATAATACACAGTGATCAACTATATAAGATAAACTGATTCAAAACATAGAGCATATTATAGAAGTACATTTGTAAACACAGAACAATAAATATTAAATTATAATACAGAATGCACTTCCTTAAATATGTTTAGACGTTGAATATTTGGCTTTGCTTGCTTTTATATTTCCATTTTAAAAGCAAACATAGGGCTGGGGATATAGTTCAGTGGAATAAGCGCCTGCCTAGCAAGCGCAGAATCCTGAGTTCGATCCCCAGTACCGCCAAAAAAAAAAAAAAAAAAGTGTCTTTAAAAGCAAACATAAATTACTTATATGATGAAAGTAGAGAACATCCACGAAGGAGGGCATGGGGCAAGTGGAATCCCCAAATGTCTATTCTAATAATTTGAACTTGGGACCAACTATAAAGAATTTTAAAAAATCACTCCCCCAAATTCAAAACCCCAATCCAAAAATGGACATTTGGGATGAATACACACTTCTCAGATAAAAATATACAAATAACAAATAAATACATGAAAATATGTTCAACATCATTGGTCACTTGAGAAATGCAAATTAAAACAACACTGAGATTCCATCTCACCCAGGAAGAATGGCAATCATCAAGAAATCAACCAATAACAAGTGCCAGAGAGGCTGTGAAGTAAAGGGGACCCTTCTCCACTGCTGGTGGGAGTGTAGACTGGTGCAACCACTGTGGAAATCAGTTTAGAGATTCCTCAGTAAACTAGGATTAGAGGTCCCATTCAACCCAGCTATTTCTCTTCCAGATATTTTTCCAGAAGAACTTAAAACATCATGTCACAGCAATATATGTGCACCCATGTTTATAGCAGTGCAATTTGTAATAGGTAAATCATGCAAGCAATCCAAATGCCCATCAACTGGATAAAAAAGTTTTGGTATTTTTATATAATGGAATATTACTCAGCTACAAAGAAGGATAAACTCTGGGCTTTTATAGGTAAATGGTCACACCTAGAGACCATACTCATAAGTGAAATAAATCAGAACCACATTTGTAAACACTATATTGTCTCACTAGTGTAAGAACTTGAAAGAGTGAACAAAATCTAAAAGGTACAATAGATACTGTGAAAGGGAAAGAAACTGCTCAGAAGGAAGGAACAACTGGGATGAGGGAAAAGAGAAACGTACCATATTGCCAAAATGATCATACACAGTTGCTTAATCTTAGAGATTTTGCCTTGAACAGTCAAACACTGATGAACTTTAAGAACTGTAAACTGATGAACTTTAAAACTAGGGGCCACACAACAGAAGATCTTCTTTGCTGTTGACAACTTCAGCTTTTTATTTTAGTGATAAAATTAAAGACCATAAATATTCCTTTACTCTATAATCCAGCACATTTTGTCTCTGTTTAGATCAGTCCATCCAAGACAGGGGCTGAGGATGAGAGTCTTGATAGAATTAAAAAGAAAAAGGTAGCAAGAGAAAGAAAGAGAATAAATTAATAGCATGAAACATTCTTGCTGAATTGGTTTTATATGATTTTCAAAGAGAATGACAGCCAGCTGAATGAGAGAAAATATAAAATCACTAAATTTAAACACTGCTATTGGAAAATTGGAGGCAAAATGTAAACAAGCATTTTGCCTATTTCATGTTTATCATATAATCAGAGCACTACCATATTTGGAGTAAGTAGCCTAAAATTTGATACAAATGTGACTGATATTTATTATAATATTTTGGACATGTATATTCATAATGCAAGATTTTTATCTGCTTGTCTTATCCAGAAATAAATCTGATGGACGGTTTCCAAGCTGTAATTTGGGTTTATAAGAATGTAAATACCACATTATAATTGAGTTCCCAGTAGCTTTTAAGCTCATGGAGATTAGGCATGGCTGATGCCAGGCAACCTCAGAAGCCCTAGAGACAGAACTGCCTACTTCACATTCCTATGGGCCTCCCATTCCTGAGGGCATATTTCAAGAGCCTCGGAGACTTGTGAGTCTCAGACTTTATAGTTTTCAAGGGCCTTGCTTGAAAGCACAGTCCCTCATGCCTAGTGGAGGTTAGTGATGTAACCTATAAAAACTGAGATTTCAACGGGAACCTCAAGGAGAGGCACCTTATGCCCAGCATACCTGTGCATATAAAATCCTTATCATGGTAACTGGTCCACTGATCATGAAGCATGAAGGATGAATAGCCATTTCTCAGAGGAGCAGAAGAGCAGGGAAAAGGAGCAGTGACCCAAGCAAAGGCAACTACTGTTGAAAGCCTAGGCAGGAGATGAGTGAAGGTGTGACAGGCCCAAAGGAACAGACAGAGAAAGAGACAGAGAAAGCCAGACAGAAGAGGTGAGAACCAGGGCGAGAGCAGGGAAGGAGTCGTATCATGAAGGGCCTGTCAAGGACGATGGATTTTACCCCAAGGATGTTATGATTGATATATTGTGTCACCTTTGTGGAGTCTAGAGGTTTGGGTGAGCGACTTAGCAGGAAGCCTAGGTGCTTACTTTGTATTTATCCTGAGCCTGTGGAAGAGGAGGGCCTGGAGATTGCAGTGCTACACGCCCCCTGGGTGGGGGAGCCTGTTTACAAGGTAAGGGAGATAGGAAGAGGCTGCTTGCAGTCATTCCTCCCTTTTGCTCTTGTTGCTTTTGCTGTGCTGTGCCGCCATGAACGTTTGCCCTCTGCCATGTGCCACTCTGCCTCTGAGCCAGCCAAGTATGGACTGAAACCTCCACAAACTATAAGCTAAATAAACCTTTCCTTCCTTCATTTTGGGCATTGGGTATTTTGTCTCAGCAAGGAGAGAAATGTAACCAAGACAGATGTCATGGGTTGAACTGTAGCCTCTAAAACTCGTACACTAAAACCATAATACTTCAATACTTCAGAATGTGTCTGAGCTTAGAAATAGTATCCTTAGAGAAGTAATTAAAATGAGATCATCTGTGTAGGTCCTAACCCAATGCCACTGAGGGTGGTATCAGAAGAGGAAATAATGACACAGACATACACAGCACGAAGGTCCAGGGAGAAGTTGGCTACAACTACACAGCAAGGAGATTGTCCTCAGCAGAAACTGCCATGTTCAGTTCTGGCGTCCAGAACTGTGAGAAAAGAAATTTCTGTGTTTTAAGCTACCTAATCTGTAGTATGTTGCTATGGGAACCCTAGGAAACTCATAAAAATAGCAACGTGGCATTCTGAAAAAGGGCCAGGCCAGAGGATGGTTAGCTTTATCTCATTGCACACTCCCTCTGGCTGGTGGGTAGAATGAGCTGAGAAAATAAATCTGGAAACAATAGGTTGGGAAGCCACTTCAGTACCATAAGTACAGGTGGTGCTTGCAGCTCCTATGGAAGTTGGGGCAAACTGAGCTCAGCAAGATGTGGGGGCTGCCTTCTAAACAGGTAACTCAAATTGCGTGCCAGTAGGTTGCACCATACACACTGTGTAACTGCAAGCCTGCAAGACAGCGCCCATAGAGACAGATAAAGGAATCAGAAGAAGACAAGAGATGGGAGGGAGGTTCAGAAAATAATCACATTGTAAGCCTGTTGGACGCCACCAGGGAGGAGGAGGAAGGCCCCAAGGGTGAAGCTGTGTGCAGTCCTGGGAAGCTGGAGCAGTGAGGCGTCTGCGGACATGGAACCCAAGGAGGAAGAGCTGAGTTAGAGAGGGCTGAGCTTGTTCGGGCTACATTTGCCTCTCAGGAAGCATATGGAGGTATTAAGGGAATGTTTTCAATAAGTTGGGTGTGTGCAACTTAATCAATATCTTGACGTTTTCATGAATCACTTGTAATCCCTTTAGGAGATGAATTCACAACGAGAAGTTTGTTGCTGGTCAGTGAAGTTGCTGCTCTATTATGGGATTCTCCAACATTATTTATATACCACGTTTGAAATTTCATATATTTCTAAAAATTTATATATCTACTATCTAAACTTAATTAATCATAATTTAATTATATTTTTAATTTTTTAATACTCGATTAGCTAGATGCAGTGGTATGCATATATAATGCTAGCATTCCAACTGCTGATATCACAGGATCACAATTTGATGTCCAGCATAAGTCATCTAATGATTCTTTCTTAGAAATTAAAATATCCATGATCTTTATAAATATGTCTCATTTTCTTAGTGACTTTTACCTTTATCCTTGTCTTGTTCAACTTTTCCAGTATATTGGTTTTATTAATTATTGTGTTTTACTCCTGAAATATTTGCTAAATATATTTCTCAAAACCTGCATATTTAACTGAAAGGCTTTTGTTTCAAACTTTGAGAATACAGTAAAATTATATCACTTAATTCTAAAAATAATAATAATAATAATAAGTTGGGTGTGTGAAGATTTGGATTTTTGTATGGATCATGATTTAGAGAACTTTCTACTTTAACCCAGGGAAGTTGATAAGAACATTCAGAAGAATGTATAAAACAAGAAAACAGCATAAGGAAAATTAGCCCTCCTGATATCATGCTGCTAAATCAGAGGTGCATTATGGGAATAAGGCATGTGTGAGAAAAAAGCATTGCCGTTCTCTTCCCCTCTTTTACACAGCTCTAAGTACAGATAGTGCCTCATATTCAGCTCTGTGCACCTTGGGGGACCCTGGATGCAGAGAAGGTCCAAGTGTGGAGTGATCTCTCTCATCCATGGTGGATTAGGTATCTACCATAGGATGGGTCCTGTGTTGATCAATAAAAAACAATCATGGTACTCTCCATTTTCAGAACAATCAGCTGCTTAGAATGTTGTACCCCCTCAGTAGTAATTCTAGCAGCAGCAAGGAAGAACAAAATTAAGTTTTTGACAGTGCCCCAGGGAAAATCACAAGCCCTTCTCTCAACAGTTTCCCATATCTATCTTGGTAAAGGGGCTTAATTATCTCAGAGATTCAGAAGGAAAGCATAATTTCACAAAGCTCAGTTTCGATCTTCCCTGGTCCTGTGCCTCCAGAATGTCTTTTATTTTTCCCTAGCAGGAATCTTTCAAATTACAGTTCCTTTCTTCTCTCAGGGTTCTGAACTTCAAGAAAAAATACTTTCTGAGTTTTGAAGAGTGTTTGCAACCCTTAAAGAGCATTTCTGACTCCTTAAACATGATATAATGACAAAATTCATTTATCTTTTACTTTCTGAGTTAGGTCACTATTATAAGTATCAGTTATTGAACAGAGTCTACACATGCTGATGTCTTATTGGCCAGAGCTGAAAATAGCTGTAGATCAATACTCCCTCAGTTTGTCTTTTTTCTGACACTAAGCATTCTTATAAGAAACATCCCTCATACAAAGGTTAGAATATAAGATGTCAAAACACAGGAGGCAGTGAAATACCTGTAGTGTGCATAAAACAAGAGAAAATGAACTCTTTATTGGGGTCTTTGCATGAGACATTGGACTTGGCTACAGAAAATCTATTAGAGCAACAGAGACACTCCCACTTGTTTTTCCTTTTCCTAAACGCATAGCTGGATTCACAAATTGGATAACGTAAAAGCAAAGTCTCTCTTTTCCTCCCTCATTGTCACATTTAATGAAATGTTCACAGGAAAGTGGCTGAAGGTGGTCCTTTGTAGCTTGGACTGCTGTGCTTGATACTGATCTGAGTTGGAGTTCGGGCAATGACAGTCATCATTCACTCTCCAAGTATCTGTTCCCATCCATTATAGTTACTGGCAGAGGTGCTTTTAGAACTACACTTTTAACCAAGACAAGCTGTGGCTGGAAAGGTTTTCATGAGAACCACAGCTGAATGCCAGGCTTGTGCACACCTGGAGAAATTCCTTGGCGTCACCCAAAAGCAATAACTAGAATGTAGGAAAGAAGGCTTAATTTTTGCCAGAGCTCAAAGTATTATAATTTGTTATAGATATAGATGGAACCCTATTACCAGCCCCAGTCTGGAGACATTTGTGCAAAACCATCTAAGTAGAGATATATTCAAATCCTTCTGGGAACCTGGAATCCGATTATATTGATGTTCTAAAAGAATACTCTTAACATGAAAATAACCATTTATGTTGATATTTGACTTATGATGACAGTTTGTTCAGCTTAGTAGTTCCATCAAGAATAAAAAATTCTTATGTAAGAGATTATAGGAAAGCAGGAAGCTTTACTCTTTTGGCAGAAAAAAAGAGGAAAATACTCAGCCATGATTAAGAAGTCAACAATCCTGAAGGGAACTATAAAGTCCAGTTTGAAAGCAGTAGTGAAGTCCAAAATGAATCATCTAAACATGTCCTTGGGAAAGAATGGTGATGTGGAGAGAAAGACTGGACCCAAATGGGAAGAAAGGTTGTGGTGGTCCCTCTAAACTTTAGCTCACTTGATTCTAAGGCCTTGCAAGGGAATATTCTGAGTCCTTCTATTTTTTTGTTTTTGTTTTACCCTTGTTCACAATTTTAGTTGAAATGAGAAGCCAACTAGAAAAGCTGTGGTTGTAGAGCTATAACAAAATTCTATCCAGTCTGGAGAGAAAAAGAAGACAAACTCCACAAGTTGAAGTTCTAGGAAATGTATTCTACACGGATAGTCTGTAGTGTCCTGTCATTGGCATGTCTTTTTTCATCATATTTTAACACAGATACGCTGCCTAAAACACAGCCAGGTATCTTTATTGGGTATAGTGAGATTTTTGTGTCCAGTTCTCATGAACTAGGTAAGATATAACAAAGATGCTACCTGCATCTGATGTATAAGCCTTGCAGACAATCACTAATCCCTAGGTGAGGGAGGGCAAAGCTGACTGTTCAAAGTCCATTAATAGCAGACAAATTCTTCTGCAAGCAGAGCTTCTTAACTACCGTCTATGTACAGATCTCCCAGAACATGTGAAAATGCAGATTCTGATTCAGAAGGTCTATGATGGGGCCTAAGCTTTCACATTTCCATATGACACTGATGTTTCTGGTCCAAATTTCCCTTTTTAGCAAGCTGACTGTTCCTGTCACATCCCATAGACGGAGGAAAAGCCTTATTGCCCCTTCTCATTTAGAGAGAAACTCATCAGCCACAGAAGCAGTGATTTTCTGGTGTAAGGCATGGGTTTAATTATGGGCTACCTGCATCTGATGTATACGCCTTACAGACAATCACTAATACAGAAAGAAAGATGGATGTTGTGGTCAGGATTTATAAGGGAAATGATTTAATATAGGACACATAATTCATAGGACTATTTTATAATAGTCATCCAAAATGTCACACACAAAAGAGTATGGGAGATCTGTTCACACACTAGAGACCCAGAGAATCCAGCTGAGGGCCTGGATCCCATGGCAGTGTCCTGCACAGGTCCAACTGTAGTGTTAGAGCCCATAACAATGTTTCATGCAAGTCTGTATCGCGGATCTGAAGGCCCAAAGGTCAGTGATGGAAGCTAGAAAGTCTGTGCCAATGGGATGAAAGATCTGTGCCAGTAGACTGAGGGATCTGCACTGGAGCCAGGAAGAGATGCTCATGGTAAGGACCAGAGCTCCCCCAAAATAACTGCAACTGGCCTCAGTGACAGTGAGGGCCCAAGCTGCTCTGCTGATGAGAATGGTTGAGTTTATGTCAGGAAAATCAGCATGACAAGCTTCTCCAGGAGAATCAACAGCACGCCATCCTCCCCTCTAGTTCTTTTTTTGTGCTGTTGACAACAGTCCTCACACAGGACTTCCACACCCAGCGCCATGCTGATTCAGTTGGGTGTTACAAGTTGCCCATTAGTTAATCCTCCATGGTGGATTTATACTTATATAATCCCTGTTATCTGTCACAGTTACAACATGGTATGTTGGAAAATGGTAGATTTGTTTAGAAGGCTGCAGTTACTGGCAAGCTAGCCATACTAAGATTCTCATTTCTGATGTGCTTTACTGAAAAGCTTGCAAATTGTATTCCATCATTCCATAGGAAAGAGAGCATTGAGTTGGAACTCAGAAGATGTGAAACCAGTTCCTAGCTCTGCCATTTACTCATTACATGACTTCAAGAAACATGCTCTACCTTTCTGAGGTCTGGATGAACAAGGTTGATTAGATGCTCCCTGGAAATTCTTTTGGTTTTAATGTTCTATGTGTTACATGACATATGGAAACATAACTCATCACCAATGATTTAGAAGTTTCCTCATTACAGAGTTGGCTATGAATAGTATCCATGGCTTCACGTTGGTGGGAATAGAGAGGCACATGTGTAGTAGATGCAGACTATGCCTTTGAAGTCAGATAGAAGTAGGTTCAAATCCTGACTTCTTATGTTATGTAACCTAACAGTATTGCAAAAATGACTTACTGTGTCTAAATTTTAATGATACCACAACCTGTAAAGTCTGATCTATAAAATGTGTAAGAAAACAAAAGGTCTTCATTGGAGTATTACCAGCTCAGTGATCAACTGCTCTGGTTCACCTGGAGCTGGAAAGTTTCCCAGAAGGTGGGTCTGAAGCAGGGTAGTCCTAGGCAAGCTGAGATGGCTGTCTACGCTAAGTTCACAACTGCAACCTAAGCTAAAATGGTAAATCACTTCAGCAGGTGTTATCCATGATTACTAACGATATAGTAAATATAGGGAGTTCAGGGTGACTTTATAGTCAAGCAGCACACAAACCAAAATTGTCTTTCTAATTTCTGGTATCAACTCTAAAAGTTATATGGTGTTTCTTCCTAAATAAGATTGTGACATGTGACATGTCAAGCAATGTAAAATGGTTACCCCTGTGAAAATAACATTTTGAATCAAAGGATGATGTCACCTTTCAATGACTGATCTGGATTAAGGGATACTGATGTGGCTGCAGGCTGAAAATGTCAGTATTCAACAATCCTATTGGATGGGGCTCCAGCCAGGAATGTAAGCAGCTGTCCTTTCTAACTCGCATGTCATATTCTGAGGCTATGCCAACATCCTTCTTTTCCATCAAAACATTCCAGATCTCATCCTTGTCAGGTTATATACAGATATGTCTCCTAGGATTAGCATAAACCCTGTCTCTCACTATTGTCTCAGGAATTTGGGGGATTATCCTCCTAGAATGTCTCATGTATACAATTCTGCACAGACAATGGAAGAAAACTTAGGAATTAAATTCTCTTCATATGGATTCCACTAGACTATAACCAGTTCTGCTTTGAGGGCTTTCCTCCTCTCTTCCCTTCTACTCTCTGCCTACCTGGACTACCCAGGGCTCTGGGATCTGGGTGTCACTTACTCCTAACCACCTGCCTCCCAACTCAGCCATCCACGATTCTAAAACCAGAGTGAATCTCATCAGCTAGAGAATCTAAAGAGGAAGAAAGCAAGATGACTCTCAGATGTGTAAATCCCTACAACTTGCTACTAAGTGTAGGTCAAAGGGTCTTAGGATGTGTACACTGGCCCAGTAGGCTAGGTTAAGGCCAGGGAGTATCTGAGGGAAATGTGGATACAGACACACAGATTGCATCTGAATTGGAAACATCTGGGAAATGGAACCTGAAGTGGAATATCCTAGGCCTCTGAAAGCTTTCCCATGTATGTTTTCCATCACTCAAAAGACCCAGAAGCTTTCAATTGGTCCAATGCTCATTCTAGATTTTTGGCAGAAAGCCTGGACCTACTGTTTGGATACGAATGTCCACAAAGTCATAAATGTTAAAGACTGTATCACTACTGAACAGTGGCAAAACATATGAGAGGCAGGACCTAGTGGAAGGTCTTTTAAGTCACTGAGGATGTGACTTTCAATAAACAAGATTCCAGCACCTTCTTCTTCCTCTCTTGTTTCCCAGGAAGAGATGGCATCTCTGCCTGACCACCTACACTCGCTACAATGCACCACCGCAGGAATGAAGTGATGGGACCAACCAGTCCTTGGACTGAAACCCGTAAAATATGAACACACTAAATCTCTTCTCTTTTTAAGTTGATTACCTCATTATTTTTTATAGGAAGAGAAAGCTGACTAACACAATCAGCATTTGAAAAGTACCGTCAATATGTCTGAAATTCTTAACAACACTAATCATAGATTCTGGGGTGCTCTAATACTTGGCCTTTGAATGTTTGAAATTCAAAGAGATAAGCATCCTTTACAATGGAATAAAAATTAAAGTTCTAAAAGTTTAAGAGATGCCTAAAGACAAGAGTAGATCCAGGAGTCATGTTTTTTTCTCACATATTTCAAGAGAAGAAAACAGGTAATACAGCGTGGCAGCAGTGCTCATTTCCCCGACCTGGTGGAGACGCACGTCTTGGGTAGAAGAGAAAGGGCGGCACCCTAAGAGGTCTGTGGTCTGGTTACTTGTGTAGTCAGGCATGGCCTTGATAATCAAAATATGAACTTGGGAAGCCTATTTGTCACTCCATAAAAACACCAGATAAGAATTTAGGGATTAAGACTGAACCTCTGTGAAAATCACATGTGCTCTCTTCTTATCTTAATAATAAAATAAGGGATTTTCTACATTTTATATACTGTTATTCTCATATCTGGGGCACATTTAAATTTTGTTAGATTTGGAATTAGTTTGAATCTAGTCTTTACTATCATCTTTTCTTAATCCATAAAGAATGATTCATTTGGCTGCTGTTTCTCGGTCCGCTGAACTTCTAACCATGCCACAACTCTATTTGTAAAAATATCCAGGGTTTTATACTGCCTGAGAGATAAAGCCCCACATTTTCACATTAAAGACCTTTACAATCTTACACCAGTTTTCCTTTCAGTCTCAGGCCTTTATTTTCTAGAAGTGCCCGATTATGTATTTGTTGCCAAGCATATCCTATATTTTCTTACTATTGTCCATTAATCTACCCCAGAGAACCATCTTCCCATGAAGCTTCCAAACATGGGCACTCCAGGCAGAATGAGCCACTTTCTCCCCTTCCCAGAACCCTCTGTTCCGAGTCCTCCGCCTTCAGCGTTGGCCCATCATGGATGCCACTGTTCCACTTAGGTTGTATATGTGACTCTCTTGAAATGCTGGCTATGAGAATTACGAGTACAGGGACCGTGCCATTCCTTTTCATACCTTTCTCATTTAATGTGCAGCCTGACGCATGGTAGATGTTCAACAAATCTACGTAGAAAAAAATGTTTAATTAAAAAATTCTCCACTGCATCTAGAAATGAGGAGGCTGAGCTGTCCTCTAAATCATGGATACTTCTTTGGTCTGCTTTTAATTTATAAGGTACTTAACTGGTTGTAAAGTAAAGAGTACCATAAATCTTTGAAGACTAAATCTTTTCAGTTTAGGATAGCTGGTTAAGCACATGTTTTTAATCCCTTTCTCCTCTCCCAAAGGTCCATGGAACTGCCATTCCCTCACAAAGAAAAATTTGCAAAAAATCTGCATTAGTTTACAAAGTAGGGAAGGGTATTCCACGTGAAAACAACTCAGGAATTTCTGCTAAATATAGTACAGATGCAAGTAGTGACATGGACTGCACCCATAGTTTTAAGACATGCAAAGCAGCCCCACCTGAGTCATAAACTACAAAAGATCCCCTCAGAGAGTTCCATTAAAGTTCCCCAAATAAAGGTATTGGTGAACCAGTCTACACAGCGTACTAAAATATTACTGGGATAAATGGGAAAGTTGAGATCAATGACAAAGTTGAGAAAGGCTTTTTTTGTTTTAAAAAATAAAAGAACAAAAACATATTAACATTTACAAAATAACACAAGAGCAATACAAGCAATACTGAGATTCAGACAAGGTGATAGGAAATTAACAATGGTTGTTGTATTGCATATTTATTTCTTCAAAGTGGTTACTCAGGAAAACAAATATAGACATGTAAGATTGTTCAAATAATTAATCATTAACTGTTCCTTTCAATAAAGTGATAGAAGTCAGTAGTACAACTATGTTAGCTATCCTGTATAAACATGTATACATAATTTTCCCCTTCTTTTTTTCTCTTTTCCCTCATCCTAGTTGTTCTTTACTTTTGAGCAATTTCCTTTTGTTTCACAATGTCTATCGTATCTTCTAATTTTATTCACTCTTCCAGGTTCTTACACTAGTGAGACAATACATTGTTTACACATGCAGGTCTGATTTATTTCACTTATGAGTATAGTCTACAGTTGTGACCATTGTCCTATAAAAGCCTCAAGTTTGCTTTTCTTCATAGCTGAGTAATATTCTATCACACAAAAATAGCACAACATTTTTTTCCACTCCTCCGTGGGTGGACGTTTGAGCTGCTTCCATGATTTAGCTATGACAAATTGCACTGCTATAAGCACAGGAACACATATGTCACTGTGCTACGCTGTTTTCAGTTCTTCTGGGAGAATACCCAGAAGAGAAATAGCTGGGTTGAATGGGGCCTCTAGACCTAGTTTGCTGAGGAACATCCAGAGGGATTTCCATAGTGGTTTCACCAGTCTGCATTCCCACCAGCAGTGGAGAAGAGTTCCTATTTTTCCACAGCCTCGCCAACATTTGTTATTGGTTGATTCTTAATTATAGCCATTCTTACTGGGGTGAGGTGAAATCTTGGTGTTGTATTAATTTGCATTTCTCAAATGACTAATGATGTTGAACATTTTCTCATGTATTTATTTGCCATTTGTATTTCTTTGAGAAGTGTGTATTCATCTCAGATGCCCATTTCTGGATTGGGTCTTTGAATGTGGGAGGACTTATGTTTTTTTAATTCTTTATACTTTCCAGATTGAAGTCCTTTGTCTGAGGGACAGCCAAGATTTTTTTCCAAATTTGTGGGTTTTCTTTTCACTCTGCTAGTGATTTCTTTAAATGTGCAAAAACTTAGCAATAAGATGAGATCCCACTTATTCTTTGAAGTATTTCCCTTGCAGTTTGGTTTTTGTTCATGAGCTGTCTGCCTACCCCTGTCTTCAACATTTTTACCTATTTTATTTTCCAATAGATTTAGAGTTTCTATTTTAATATTGAGATCTGTGTTCTATTTGGACTTGAGTTTGGTGCATGGTGATAGTCTCGGGTCAATTTTCAGTCTTTGGCAAGTGACAGGCAAGTTTTTCCAGCACCATTTATTGAAGAGACTATCGTTCTTCCATTGAACTTGTTTGGCCCCTCTATCACAGATTTGCTGGCTGAGTGTGTTTGTACTCGTGGCTGTTCCTGTGTATATCATATTGTTGGAGTTTGTTTCTTAATCCACTCTGCCAGTATGTTTCTTTTGACTGGTAAATTGAGGCCATTTACATTAATGGTTACAACTGATATGTGTTGGGTTATCTTTGTCATGTTGGTTTCCTACTTGCTGTTGGTTTTCTACTTTTCCTCTGTTTAATTGCTTGTTTTGCTTGAGGGTTCCTTTCTATTGTTGATCTTGAAATTGTGGTCATTTTTTCCCTCTGTCTTGAATATATTTTAGTACTCTTTGTAAGGTTGGTTTGGCACTCATGAAGTTCTTCAGTTGTTCTTTGTTGTGGAAATATCGTATTTCTCCATTGAATTTGAAGGATAGTTTCACAGGATATGTCAATCTTGGTTGGTAGCTGTTTTGTCTCAGGACCTGTGATACTTCACTCCAAGCTCTTCTTGAGTGGATGTTTTAAACCGTGTTGAGAAATTTTCCATGATTCTGATGGGATTTCCTTTATAGGTGATCTGTTTCTTTTCTCTAGTGGCTTTTAATATTCTGTTCTTTTGCTGTATGTCTGGGATCTTGATTATTATACGTCTGGGTATGGTTTTACTTTGATTATGATTAGTGGGAGTCCTATATGCCTCACTTACCTGTACATTAGAATCTTTATCCGTGCTTGGGAAATTTTCTGCTATTATTCCTGCAAATATTCTCTTTATGTCATTTGTGTCACCTCCCTGCTGTTTCTTTGACTCCTTTTAGTCTTAGATTATTTCCCTTTGCCTCATCTTGCAGCTGTTGAATTGATTTTTCCTGGACCTTTGTTGATTTTGAGACCCTTCCTTTTGCAATTGTTAGCTGCCATTTCTTTGAGAACTGAAATCCTACGTTTGGCTTCATTCAAGTGGTTTTGCAAGCTTTCAGTGGAAGTTTTGGTTTTCTTGATATCTCTTTGAATCTGTTTCATGCATTCTAGTTCATTCCTGTATTTTTCATTTAACATTTCCATCAATTTCTTAGGTTCATCTGTTTTTTTATACATGTCTTCTTTAGATGTGCTGAGCAATTCTTTCATTATTGTTGCAATTTCATTTTTTACCTGAGCCATTTTTTCTGATCTGATGTTTTCTATGGCCTGATGGAGTTGTTTTATTTATTTATTTTTTTTTACTTCGATTACAACCATTTCAGCCATTTCAGGTGTATGTTTATAAAGTTCTCCTATGTTGATGTCTCTTGGACCTGTTCTGGGTGGGGTGGAGTTCTGAGATTGCATTTTAGTTCTTCACCTTGTCATATTTGATGTTGGAGGCAGAGCACCCAGTCTCCTTCTTCCCTAGCAGCTCAGCAAAGGTCGCAAATGTCCCTAGTTATCTGTGGCCACCAAAATGGGCTCCTCGCTCTGGGGTCTTCTGGTGCTTGGCAGCGTGTACCTAGTTCTCCCAGGTTTCAGACACAAGCTGCGATGTCTGCAGATCATAGACCACCTGCTCACATGTTCCCATGCAGCAGAAGTCATGCTTATAACCCAGAAATGGGCTGCACTGGTGGCTTGATCGTGGCCCACTTGGTCCAGTGTCCTCAAATAGTTCAGGGCACAGGCAGAGCCTAGACATAATCTGCAGGGTCAGTAGTTTGTGGACCACCTGATTCAATGACTCCAGGAAGCTCAGGGTGCACATGGGAGCCAGATGCAGGCTGCACTGGCAGTGATCATGGACTGCCTATTTTCATGGCTTCTGGGAGGTCAGGGGGTCTGAAAAGCCCAGAGGCAAAACTGCAGTGTCAGAAGTTAGTGGACTACCTGATATAATACTTCAGGTGGCTCAGGGCACATACGGGGAGGGCCCAAACATGAACCCTGGTGTTAGCAGTTCACTGGCCTTCTGAGCCAGTATCTCTTGGCTGCGCCAGGCTCATGAAGGGCAGAGATAGACTGTAATAGCAGCAGGATTGCCAGTCACCTGCTCTGTCCTCAGGAAGTAGGTGGAGTCTACTTGGTTCTCTTGGCACTCAGCGAACAGTGATGTCATCAGATCATGAACTTCCTGATTCCATTTCTCCAGGCAGCTCAGGGTGCACAGGAGCCAGGTGTGGGCTGCATTGATGGTGACCACAAACCACCTCTTTCTGTAACCTCCAGGAGGTCAGGGTGCTTACAAAGCCCAGATGTGAACTGTGGTGTCAGCAGTTTATGGACTGCCTGATCTACTATCAGGCAGTGCAGGGCACACACAAGAAAGGCCCCCACATGAATCCCAGTTTTAGCGGTTTGTGGACCATCTGAGCCAGTATCTCAAGAAAGACTTTTAAAGGCAATTGAAATGAATGAACTTCATGAAAAAATTGAGACAAAGAACTTGGATGTAAACTAGATATTTATGATTTCAAGTAATCATGGTTACTTTTCTTGCATGTAGTAATGGTGTGTTGACTTTCTGTCACTATGAAAATTCCTGAATCAACTAAAAAAGCAGGAAAGGTTTACTTTGGCCACTGATTCACAGATTTTATCCCATGGTTGTCTGGCCCTGTTGCACACAGACGATGATGGCCAGCATGCATGGTGAAGGAGGCCTGCTCACCTCATGGTGGCCAAGGAGCAAAGTAAGAGGCAAAAGAGGGGCTAGGGTCTTAATATTCCCTTCAAGGTCCTATCTTTCTAATGATCTATCTTCCTCCCACTAGGCCCCACCTCATAAAGGTTCCAGTGCTTCCCAATTGAGCCTCAGGCTGGAGACCAATCCTTCAACACAAGTACACTATTCATATACTTTTGCATTTCTGTGATTTTTTTTAATTGTGGATTTTGCTCTTTAATGTGATTCCCAAGGATAGTGCTGAAATGCTGCTTACTATTCTCAGCTCAAAAAAGTCATGATGTGTCTCACAGAGAAATCACATGTATTAGATGTGATTGGATGTTAGCTGTTGGGAAGTACATGCATTCTGCTGTACAGTTCCCTCTTAACAACAAAATCTGTCTGTTATGTAGATAGTGCCATTGGCTGTGCATTCACTATTAATGAATCAATGGTATAAATTCAATAGTGTCCGATCAACTGACAGAAATGTTGTGGCCAGAGAGTCTCAGGAAATTAACCCAATATTTTCCCTAGGATCAATAATTCAGTATTCACTAATTCAATGTTCACCTCAAACTTTAAAAAATGTAACTACTAGGAATAACAAGAATTGATAGTATTCATGGGTCAAGTGTAAGTAAAAAAATTGCCACAATGTAATTTAGGGAGTGGAAATGGGACTATAAATGGAACCAACTTGCCATGAGTAAATTGTAAATGTGTGTGATGAGTGCCTGACTGTCCAATATACTGTTCTCCCAACTTTTGTATATATTTGAAAGTTCCCATAACAAAAAGCTTTTGTTGTTAGAGAGAACAAGTCTGCAGAAACATGAGTTTGGATTTTCTACAGTCATTAAAAAATCATTCAATGCATTATATAAAGAGATATAATTATTTAGAAGAAGAATGAATTAAATTTCATGTTAAGTATAAATGATCCAGTGCCATGTAAAGTCAGTATATACAAATCCTCAAAAGCAAAAGACAGTGAACCAGTGTGGGCTTTATAAATTGTAAGGTAATATAGAAATTTACATGTCATTTTTAGAAAGTGAAAAGAAGAAGGCAAGAGACATCTAAATAAAAGACTATGCTCTACCATTCAACTGTAATAAAGTTCAACTTCTAACATTTGTGCTTGTTTATCCCACTAATAAACCTACTTCAGGATCCTGGGATGGCTATACTTGCCTCTACTCCCAGCTCACTTTGAGAGTTTGTAACAGGTCAAGTCCACAGTCTAATAGTCTATTATATCCTCTGTCTTTTCAGACTGAAATGCCTCAACTTGCTCTCAAACTTTATGCCTAATTCAAGTTACTTTTGCTGAGCCAAAGCCTTAAGATCACACTGTCTTTACACATCTTCTGTAACAGTGTCCTCCAAGTGTTCTGAGCAGTTCTAGGGCTCCAGAGAAGAGTCCAGGAACACAAAGAACAGGGTAAGCTAAAGCATCCAGGACTGCCATGGCAGCACAGAGCAGCTCTACTTTTGTGTTCCAGAATTTGGGTTTTGCAAAGGTTTTGTAGACAGAAAACTTGTTCAGCTTCTTAGAGAAAACAATTGAATAAGCCAAGCTCCCAAGACATATTTATGATGGGGGATGTGGGGCCCAATGTATATACTTCCCAGCTGTTTCCAAAGGACCCCAGCTTCCTCCAGGTGAATGATTCATGCTTACTTGGCATCTTTCATTCTATTTTCTTTTCCTTAAGTCTCTTATGCAACTCAAATTAATATTTCTTTCTCTAAAATGCTTTGAAATGGCTAATTTTCTTATTGGGCATTTTTCTTTTATTTTGAAGAGAAAAAAAGATTAACACACAAACCAAGTTTTAAAACAGGTTAATAGGACAGTACAATCTACATTGCATATTGTTGCCTTCCTACTAGTTAATCAGAGTACAAGGTATAGACATAATATCTTGTCTAAATATTAGCACAAAACATTCTTTTCAAGGAACTAAGAGAAGCTAGCTTTAAAAGTATCTTAACTATCTTGTGTATACATATATGTGTTTCTTTTTTCCTTTCTCCTTTTTCTCTTTCCCCTTTGCAGTTTCTTTTCTTTTGCAGTTTGTTCCCAGTTAAAAATACATCTTGTACATTTCAGCTATTATTTTCTTGTTCAATTTCTCACACTGAGATAATAGGATGCTTACACATATGTGTCTGATTTATCTAACTTATGTCTTGAGTTGCATCCATTTACCTATACAAGTCTCCCATTTATCCTTATTTATGGCTGAGTAGTATTGTGTTTTATTAAAAAACACTTATTTTTTAACCATTCCTCTGTTGATAGGTATCAGGGTTGTTTCCAAGATTTAGTTATTACAAACTGTGCTGCTGTAAACATGGGCGCACATATATCGCTATGGTATGATGTTTTTAATTCTTCAACTGGGATCTCTAATCCCAGTTTCTTTTGCAGAGTGATATATGTTATTTTAATCTTTAGTTTGAGAAAGATTTTAAGAACTCCAAAAGCCTTGTGACTTATCATTGCCATTAGTATTTCTTGAGAGGCTTTCATATATGGCTCATTTTCACTGGTTGCTTTGTAATTATTTTTCTATTTACTGGTCTCAATAAACTTGCAAAAGAGGTAGTGCATCCCCATGCATCAGCACTCATGCACAGGCAGGTGACAGACACCCAGAGCCGCAGAGGCTCACAAAAGCCAAGTGCAAGAAATGCAGCCTGTCTCTGGAAGGAAGTTGCTATGAACACTGTGTGCAGGTTTTTGTGTACATATGTACTTTCAGTTTCTTTGGGTAAATCACAGAGTTGAACTTCTGGATTATATGGTGAGAGCTTGTTTTTGCTATGATGTTTTGGTGTATCCCCCAAGAGTGCATTTGTCGGGAACTTAATTCCTCAGGCAGCAGTGTGAGAAGGTGGGGTTGAGAAGGAAGTGTTTGGGTCATAAGGATAAAGCCATTACAAATGCATTAGTATGTTTCTTTTCTGGATGAAATCTCATTCAATCTCTGTGAAAGAAAAAAAAATCCCTTTTGTTCTTCATTAAAATTAAGTATGAGAGCGCCCCATGCACTCTCATGGGAGCCGAGCTGAACCCCAGACTGCTTCAACAGCCTGAGTGACTGTGCCCTCACCTCTCCCAACCAGCATGGGAACCACGCTGGGTCCCAGGCAGCTTCTGGAGCCTTGGCGACCACCATCTGTCCCCCAGCGCACCCTTGCAGAAGCTGGGCTGAGCCCCAGATAGCTTCAGGAATGTTGGCGAGCTACCTATATCCCAACAGCATGCAAGCCAGGCTGGCCCCTGACAGCTTCTGAGTCCTCTGCGAACGTACCCCACCCCCTACACGCCCTTGTGGGAGTCAAGCTGAACCCCTGACAGCTTCAGAAGTCTGGGTGACTGTGCCTTCACTCCTCCCCTACCAGAATGGAACCTGGGATGAGTCCCAGACAGCTTAGGAGCCTCAGTGACCACAACCTGCCCACCCCACGCCCTCACGGGGAAGCTGGGCTGAGCCCCAGATAGCTTCAGGAACATAGGTGACCAAGACTCACCCACCTTGCACCCTCATGGAAGCTGGGATAATCCCAGACAGTTTTGAGAAACCAATGAGAAAGCCAAACTGAGCCCCAGACAGTTTTAGAAGCCTCGGTGACCACACACCAACACCCCCAACACCAACATGGAGCCAACTGAGCCCCAGAAAGCTTTGGCAGCATAGGTAACTACAACCCACCACCACACACCATCACAGGAGCCATGCTGAGCACTGGGGACCTTTGGGTCATTACCCCACCACTGCCACACCATCATGGGAGTGAGGCTGACCTCCAGGGAACCTCCAGATCTTCAAAAAAGACAAAAAGAAAAAGCAAAATGCAGTCTTAGATCCCCACTCCACCTAAAACAAGTCCAGGAGACATCAACACAGAAGAGCTTGGAAGTCATTCACCTGAAATTTGTGAAATGATAGCAACTGAAGTAAAGAAACAACTCCATCAGGCCATAGAAAACACTAGTTCAAAAATAGAAATGAAAAAAAGTACTGAAAGAATTGCTCAGCACATCTAAAGAAGATATACACAAGAAAATAGAAGAGCATAGAAAAATGATGGAAACCCTGAATGAACAATATAGGAAAGACTTAGAATGCATGAAACAAATTCAAACAGATAGGCAGGAAATTAAAAATTCCACCAAAAGCTGGCAAAACTGCTTGAATGAAGCTGAAGATAGACTATCAGACCTTGAAGACAGCATTGCAGCTAATGAACATGAAAGGAAGGATCTCTTAAAAATAACAAGGAACCAGAAAATAACAATGCAACAACTACAAGACGATGCAAAAAAAAAAAAAAAAAGATTAATAGGTGTCTAGGAAACAGCAGGAGTCAACACAAGTGACATAAAGATTATTTGCTGAAGTAATAGCAGAAAATTTCCTAAGCATGGAAAAAGAATCATATATACAGTAGAGAACTCCAATTAGCTATAACCAAAATAAATCTATACCCAGACTTAAAATAACCAATATCCCAGAAATTCAACAAAAGAACACAATAGTAAAAACTGTTAAAGAAAAGAAAAGGATCAGCTATGAAGAAAAGCCCATCAGAATCATGGCAGTTTTCTTAGCACAAATCACCAAGTCAAGAAGAGCTTGGAGTGAAGTATTTCAGGTACTGAAAGGAAACAACTTCCAACCCGGATTAATGTACTCTGCGAAACTATCCTTCAAATTCAATGGAGAAATAAAATATTTCCATGTTAAAGAACAACTGAAGAAATTCATTAGTGCCAAACCAACCCTACAAAGAATACTAAAGGATATTCTAGAAAGACATTTTAAAAGATCACAATTTCAAGAACGACAGTAGAAAGGAACCACCAAGCAGAGCAAGCAATTAAGTAGAGGGAAAAAATGAGGAATCAACAGCAGGAAAATTACATGACAAACAGTAGCCAATACATATCAGTTATAAGCATCAATGTAAATGGTCTCAATTCACTAATAAAAAGAAGCAGACTGGCAGAGTGGATCAAGAAACAAAATCTAAGAATATGCTGTATACAAGAAACACATTTAAGTCAAAAGGAAATTCATAGACTGAAAATCAGGGGATGGAAAACAATACCCCTTGCCACAGGAACCCAGAAAAAAGCAGGTGTAGCTATTCTATTTTCAGATAATTTGAACTTCAAACCAAGAATAATCAAAAGAGATAAAGAAGGTCACTACATACTTGTTAGGGGAAAACTACAAGAGGAAGAGATAACAATCATAAATATTTGTATACCAAATACAGGAGCACACAACTATATAAAACAAATTTTAACACACATGAAAAATGAAATAAGCAATAAAACAATCATAATGGAGGACTTTAACATCCCTTGTCACAAAGGGATAGATCAACTAGACAAAAAATCAGCAAACAAATAACAGAGCTAAACCAAACTTGGGAACAAGTCCAAATGGACAAGTCTACTAAGTAGACCTTTACAGAGTATTACACCCAACAACATCAGAATACACATTACTCTCTGTTGCACATGGAATTTTCTCTAATACAGATCATATACTAGCACATAGAACATGCTTAAGTAAAGGCAAAAGAATTGAAAGTATCCCACACCTACTATCGGACCATAGAGCAAATAAATTTGGAAATAAATGACAAAAGAAATTGCAAAAACTCCATAAACACATGAAAATTAAATAACACCCTCGTGAACAACCAATGAGTCACAGATGAAATTAAAGAAGAAATTAAATAATATTTACAATCAAATGAAAATACAGATACAACTTACAGGAACCTATAAGATGCAATGAAAGCAGTCCTCAGAGGGAAATTTATAGCAGTGAATTCTCACATCAGGAAAACAGAATGAGCCCAAATAAACAGTCTTATGCTGCACCTCCAGGGTCTAGAAAAAGAAGAGCAAGTCAAGTCCAAAGCTCGAAGAAGGAAGGAAATTATTAAGCTCAGAGCAGAAATTAATGCAATGGGGACTAAGAATTAGTGAACCAAAATTTGGTTCTTTGAAAGAATAAATAAAATGGATAAAACCCTAGACAAACTGATTGATAAAAGGAAAGAAAAAACTGAAATTCATGCAATAAAAAATGAAAGGGATGAAATCACTAGAAATCCTGTACAAATTCAGAAGATCACCAGTACCTACTTTAAAAATCTTTACTCTCATTGGATGGAAAACACAGAGGAAATGGACAGATTCCTAGATACAAAGGAATTACCAAAGCTGAATAAAGAAGATATAAAAATCCTGAATAACTCAATATCAGCCAATGAAATTGAAAATGTAATAATAAAAAAAAAATCAGTGAAGAAAATCCCAGGCCAAGATAAATTCACAGCTGAATTCTACAAGTAATTTAGAGAAGATTTAACACCAATTCTTGTCAAACTCTTTAATGAAGTTGAAAGGAAAGAAATTCTCCCTACCTCAGTCTTAGAGGCAAGTTTTACCCTGATACCAAAACCAGAGAAAGACCAAACAAAAAAAGAGAACTATAGGCCAATCTCCCTAACAAATATAGACGCCAAAATTCTCTATAAAATACTAGCAAATAAAATGCAGCAAATTACCAAGAAGATTATACATGATGACCAAGTGGTGTTCACCCCAGAACTGCAAGGATGGTTCAATATAAGTAAGTCAGTTAATATAATAGACCATATCAATAGGGCCAATGACAGAAACCACATGATCATGTCAATAGATGCAGAGAAAGCTTTTCTAAAGTCCAATACTCATTCATGACTTAAAAAAAAACCTACAGATAGTAGAAATAGATGGCATTTACGTCACTCTGATAAAAACCATCTATGACAAACCAACGGTCAGCATCATACTAAATGGACAAAAACTGAAAGCATTCACTTTAAAATCAGGAACAAGACAAGGATGTCCACTGTCACCACTCCTGTTCAGTATTATTTTGGAAATATTAGCCAGAGCAATTAGACAGGAGAGAGAAATAAAAGGAGTAAGGACAGGAAAGGAAGAAGTGAAATTATCATTATTCACAGATGATATGGTACTCTACATAAAAATACCCAAAAACGTCACCAAAGGTTTATCGATTTAATAACCAAATTCAGTAGTGTAGCTGGTTACAAAGTCAATACTCAAAAATGAATAGCATTCCTTTACACAAACAACAAACACACTGAGAGAGAAATTAGGGAAACCAAACCTTTCATAATAGCATCTAAAAAATTGAAATACTTACGAATCAATCTAGCAAAGGAAGTAAAAATCTATACAGTGAAAACTATAGTACTCTGAAAAAAAATATCAAAGGGAATTTCAGAAAATGGAAAGATATTCCTTGCTCATGGATAGGAAGAAACAACATTGTGAAAATGGCCATACTCCCAAAATTGTTGTACTGATTCAATGTAATCCCAATTGAAATAACATTAGTATACCTCACACATCCAGAAAGAACATTCCTAAAATTCATCTGGAACCAGCAAAGACCCAGAATAGCAAAAGTAATCCTGGGCAAAAAAAAAAAAAAAGGCAGGAGGCATCACAATCCCTGATTTGAAGTTATATTACAAATCTACTGTGATAAAATCAGCATGGTACTGGCCAAAAAACAGACCTGAAGATGAATGGAACAGACTACAAGGTGCCGACACAGCTACAAACACACTCAGCCACCTGATCTTTGACAAAGGAGCAAACACATTCACTGGAGGAAAGACAGCCTCTTCAATAAATGGTGCTGGAAAAACTGACTTTCCACATGCTGAAGACTAAAACTAGACTCATGCATATAACCATGTACGAAACTAAAGTCAAAAATGGATCAAAGATCTAAATATTAAAACAGAAACATTAAATCTACTATGAGAGAAAGCAGGTAAACACCTTAAAGACATAGGGTTAGGCAGAGAGTTCATGAAAAAAACAAACTACACAGGAAATACTTCAAAGAATCAGTCACTGAGACCTCATCTTATTGAAAGGTTTTTGCACATCAAAGGAAATCACCAATAGAGTAAAATGAAAACCTGTGAATTGAGTTCCATTTCAACCAACTGCCCCTCAGACAAGGGACTTGTATCTAGAACATATAAAGTATATTAAAATATCAGGCCCCCAAAATTCAAAGACTCAATCCAAAAATTGGCATCTGGGATGAATACATACTTCTTTAATTAAGAAATACTAATTGTGAATTAATATATGAAAAAATGCTCCACATTATTGGTCGTTCAAGAAATGCACATTAAACAACACTGAGATTCCCTCTCACCCTAGAAAGAATGGCTATCATGAAGAAATGAACCAATAACAAATGCTGGATAGGATGTGGGAGAAAATGTACAATAGATATTGTGAAAGGGAAAGAAATTGTTCAAAGGAAGGAACAACTGGCATGAGGGAAAGGTGAAAAAGAAAGAAGGAAGGATGGATATATATATATATATATATATATATATATACACACACACACACACACACACACACATATATATATATCCCATATACCACAGATATATATGTGGTATATATATATATTCTTTCTTCCAGTGAACATGTTTGCTCCTTTGTCAAATATCCCATATATACAGGTATATATCCCATGTATACATATATATCATATATATATATATATATATATATATAATATATTATATATATATGGGATAACTGTACTGCTGATGCCAAATGGTTTATTAAAAGGAACAGTTAATGCTTAATTTTTTGACCAATTTTGCATGCTTATATCTGGTAATCTGAACAACTAATTTGAAGACAATAATATGCAATATAACAACCACTGGTGAATTCATACCATCTTGTGTAGTGAAACTCTGTATCATTTCTAATTTTTTCATTCTTCTTTATTCTAATAGTTTGATCAGTCTTGCATTCTTACATCTGATAATCTGAGCAACTTCACTGACGATAACAATACATAGTATAACAATCTGTAGCAGATTGATAACTGGTGTTCAATTTATATCCCCCAGCTAAACTGAGTAAGCATGGTGCTGGATGTGGGAGGCCCACCTGGGGACTGTTACCAGCAGCATAATAGGCAGATCTGGAGAAGAAGAAGGAGGATTTTGGGAACTAAAGAGGCTGTTGGGAGTGGAGAAAGGTTGTTGAGAACTAGTAGAATCTGCAAGAAGCTGTTGATTGTTTTGGAGGAGCTCGTCATGCTGGCTTTCCTGATGAACTTGGCTGTTTTCATCCTCTGAGGAGCTCGGAACCTTGTTAGCACTGAAAATGGCTTTGGTTCACTTTGGGGGAGCTCTGGTCTTCACTTTTAGCCTCACTTCCTGGCTGCAGAGGGGAAAATGGTGCACGGCTGGTCTTCTGGAGAAGCTTGCTGCGTTGGCTTCCCTGATGGGAACTCAGCCATCTTCATCATCGCAGGAGCTTAGGACCTCACTGCAGCTGAGGATGACTGTAGTACCTTTCAGGGGAGCTCTAGTTCTTCTGATAATCGCTTCCTAACTCCAGTGCAGATCTCTCAGCCTGCTAGCACAGATCCTTCACCCCACTAGCACAGACTTCCTAGATTCCACCACCAACCTTTGGGCCTTCCCAGTGCAGATCCATGAAACAGGCCCGCATGAGACATTGTCATGGGCTACAGGCATTCCGATGGACCTACTTGTGGGAGGCACTGTTATGAGCTCTAGGTCTTAAATTGGATTCATGCAGGACATTATCATGGGATCCAGTCCCTCAGCTAGTTTCCTTGGTCTTAATATGCGGACAGATTTCCTACACTCTCTTGTATATCATTCTTTGGGTAATTTTATAAATAATCTTATAAAATATATGTCCTGTATTCTACAGTTCCCCCTTGTAAAAATATCCCCAAACCAACACACAACCATTGTTAATACCTATTATTTTACTTGGAAATCTTGTATCATTTTTATTGTTTTTGCTTTGTTTTGTTTTTGTCTATGTTGTTGGTATTTCACTATTGTTCTTTTTTTAATTCTCTTTAAAATAAAAATAAAAAATTAAGTATGAGATTAAGTATGTCTGTTATGAGAAATAAGTACAAGGAATGGAAAGCTCTGAGCAGAAACTGAGGTGAACCAGCTGGGACTGGTTCACCAGAGGGACTCTGGCTCTGTGGTGTGCACTACACAAGAGAAACAAGAATGCACTTTCTGGACAACACCTGCAGCTGCTTGGTCTGCCTGCTCTCACCATGTCCCTGCCCTCGAGAAGGGTTCACAGTGGCCATGTGCATTTAGCTAATCTCAGTGTTATTTTCTCCCATGCTCGGGACAGCTGACACCCTTGACAATGATAGCAGAAGTAGGTTCCCAAGCAGTGCTGTCTAGAGTCCTCTCAAAGAATCTGAGTAAATGGATGAAAGCCTTCCTTATCTCTGCTTTTTTTTTTTCAGGCAACTTAGACAGAGGTGTGTATGCTGCTGAGCAATCTCAGCCAGGGACAGAAAGTCTAGAGGAGCCAAATGGCCAAGGGCTGAAAAGCATCTCAAGTGGGCTCTGCGCTCCTGGGAGCAGGAAGGACATGAGCACAAGGGAGGGCAGGGAACAAATTCCTCTGAGTCTGTGGATAGGAGCTCTCTGTACCCACACTTGGACAACCATGTACAAAAATAAAAATATCCTAATGTATGCATTACTGAAGTAAATAAGAAAAAGTAAAGGATTTAAGACAAAAAATAGGTTTGATTAGGGTGAGTAGCAGAATGCTTGTTTTCATTTATTAAATTATTTTAATAATTTTCTCTAATTAAAAGTTGTAAAAAAAGAAAGGAAAAGATTTTCTTCTTGCAGTGCTGGACATTGAAACAGTTCCTCATACATATTATGCAGTGCTCTACAACAGAGCTACATCTCCAGCCCATTTGCACATTATTTATTTAAATCCAATCTTTCAACTATCCTGAATTTCCAGGATCCCTCGTGAATTTGGAAGAAGGTGTATCCAGAAGTAGTTTGCCCAGGCCTGACTTCAACCGAGACCCATTATCCCACCTTAGAAGACAAGAAGAACCTGTCATCTGTGACAACACAGATGGCACTGGAGGACTTTATGCCAAGTGAAATAAACTTGGTACAGAAAGATGAATACTGCATGGTCCAATTTAAATGTGCAATCATCCAAGTTCATAGGAAAAAACAAGAATAGAACAGTGCTTATCAGGGGCTGGCAGGAAATTGTAAAGCTGTTAGTCAAAGATTATAAAACTTCAAAAGGATAAATTCAAGAAATCTAATACACAAAGTGACTACAATTATAAGTAGCAACGTACTATTCACCTGGAAATCACTGTGAATAATGCTCAGCGTTCTCATGACAAAGAAAACATCATTTTGCCACATAATGCATATTATCAAATGGATTTAGCCATTTCACAGGCTATACATATTTGAAAATATCATGTGTACATCATAAATATGTACAAATTTTGTCAAATTTTTCATGGGTTCATATTGGTCATACAAAATAATGAGACTTATTTTTGGTACATGTGCATAACATATTTTGATTATTTTCCTCTCTATTACTTCCATCTCCCGTTCCACGTCTGCTAATCCATTTCTCCATCCTAAAATCTCCTTCTGGTTTCCTTGTCAATTTTTTTAAAATGCCTCATAAGGATGAAGCATGTGACTGCACTGTACACTAAGTCCCCTCAGAAGCTCACTCAGAAAGGACCCTCAGAAAATAACTACTGGATGAAAAGCCAAGTTCATGTAGCAAGTCACAGCACAAAGTAAAAGACAGGAGAACAATGCAGAGAACAAGACCTGTGTGTCTGAGGAAGAATCATGAGGTCTTAGAAGATGAGACCAAACAAGCATTTCTGGGGTCATTCTAGGAAGGAATAAGGTATTCTGAAGCCTGTCAAATGGCTGTAGACTTTTAAATCCAGAATCACAGGGGCTGCGGACACAATAACACAGCCCTCAGAGTTTTAAGATACCTTTGCTAGAGTTTTAATCTAGAATGACCTGGAAAGGTCAATGTATTGAAGGTTTGGTCACAGCCTGTGGTGCTACTGGGAGGCTGTAGGACATTTAGGAGGTGGAATAGAGTGGAAGGAAATTAGGTCATTGGGTGTGTGCACTTGGAGGGGGTATTGGGCTCCAAGCCCTCCTCATTCTTTGTGTTTCCTGGCGACTATGAGGTGAGCAGCCTCCTACACCACCACCCCTGCCACCATCTTATTCTACGCCTCCACAGACCCCAGACAACGGAACCAAGCAACCGTGATCTGAAATCTCTGAAACTGGGACCCTCATTAACCCTTGCCTCCTCAGAAAGAGACTTTCTCGGGTGTGCTGTCACAGCAACAGAAAGCTGATTCACAGAGTACTTATCAAGGAGATGCATGTGCCCTGTGCCTTGCAAACCCAGCCCTGCCAGTTAGCCATTTAACAAGGAAGGTGAGCAGAAGGGACACCCAAAAAATTGATGGTTATTGAGGGAGAACCGAGCCTCACCTCCTCTCTGCGCTCAGGAGAGAGTCAAGAGAAAGATAAAAAGAAATCCTTTTTTTTTTTTTTGACCCTGTAGTCAAATGGCACCTTTCCTTCCTCTGATCTCCCACAATAATATCTATAGTGTTTTCAGGAAGAAAGTGAAAAAAACTCCCCTTGCTCCTCCAGGAGGAACAGTACAGTTCATTCTGATGAAAAACTTCCTAACCGTCAGTGCTACACATGGAACGGGACTGCCTCGTGATCCTAGTTCCCTGTCCAGCCTGAAAGACCACATCTCTGATATAACTGAAAAACCTCCCTTTAGAGGCAACTTCAAAGTTACCACCTGTCTTTCTACTTACAGCACACCTCTGTAAGTGGAGCCAGAATCAATAGCTGACACCACTGGCCCGTCCCATCATCCCTAAATACAGCGTGTCTCTGTACCCTACTTTTGTGGTCCCGCCTATAGACCACAAAATCAGATTGCCCTTGTCCCTTGGATGCAGTAGGATGACAGTAATGTATTGTGAAAGATTAGAACACTTTTGCAAGTAAAAAGAGACAACAATAATTATAGCGGTGCAACAGAGCAGACAGGAGGTATAGCTGTTGTAATTAAAACGCAGTTAGCAAAACTTCCCTGCACTATGGTAGGATCTCCAATTCTGAACCAATCAGTGAGCTCCAATCTGTCAGGTTCTGTTAAAGTCTGAGGACTGCAATGAACACAACAGTAAATATGGCTGCTTGCTAGTATATAAAGATAATGGAAATTTCAATGGTTTGGGAGCACTTTAATATAAAGGTGTTCTCTGTTTTCAAGAGCATGGAAGAGCTGACGAAATAAGTGTAGTAAATGAAATGTTTCAGCATGATAATTCTAGATGTTTTTAAGTACCCTCAAAAACACTAAGAAAACCTGAACTGTCTATTTCCATGACTTGTTTTATCTGAGGTGCTTTAGGAGATGTCTGGAATGGAATTGGGGGAGAGAGGTTCATGTCTCCTTACCATACAGCCCCTGCACAGTGCCAGCATCGAGCCGCACATCGGTGCTGTCACTGCCTGGGTGCACTATGAACTCACTCCATGACTAAGCATAGTTCAAACTTCTGAGCCTCAGCGTCCTCGTCCATAAAGCTCACTACCCAGAGGCCTTGACTACTGGGTTTCTGCATAGCTTGGACCTTTTATGACCTAAGCCTCACAGACTTACAGCAAAACAGCTGACATCATGTTATGCCTCACAGAACTATCAGAGTGATTCCTTTAACATTCCTTTCAGTGTAATCACTGAAAGATAAAGTTGCTCCATAAAAAGGTTAGAAAATAGCCGTGCCTTTAGTAACGTGTTAACATGCATATATAGGTACCTTTTCTGTCCAAACAATATTATAATTGCCTGCTCTCTTATTTTCTTACACTGTCTTCCTATTTTTTCCTTGTCTGGGATTCTAAAAGTCAGAATCACTATGAATTTATTTGCAAACTCTCAGCTTTTCTGATTGGGCTCATCTGAATGGAGCCCTCACCAGAGTCTTTGCAAATGGCATTTCCATTAACATTTCTATTTCCGTCCTTTCAGGGCACCTACAGATTTCCCACCAAGATTTACATTTACTATTTTAGGAAAGTGCTTTTAAAAAGCCAATGGGTTTGCTAAGTTTAAATCTGACTTTCTCAAGGGATGCTTAAAAGAAATATACAAAGTTTTTTTAGAGAACCTTTGTAAGTTCAAAATAACATTCCAGAAGGAGTCACTAGAAAAACATTCAGGGGAAGAGAAAGAAAAATGTTTTGTATTCGTTGCAGACCTGGCTTCATTTTAATGTTCTGTTTGTTTTTCAATGCAGAAAAGTCAAATAGCCCTAAGAGTCAGATAATAATTGAAAAAAAAATTGCCTGGTACTTCTCATATCTAGAATATTTATTCCAGGAGGAGGAGACAAGCCTGTCTGCAATCATTGTTCAACAAACCAGGTAGAGACAGAGAAGACTTAAAAAAAGGAGGCTCAATAACAGGAGTTTAGAGATCTTAAGAAATCTTACAGGAGCAGCATTAAAGCTGTCCCTAAACTATGCCAACTGGAACTTTCTGTCAGGCTGATGACCGCTTCTACCACAGCCCAGCGGGAATGCCTGATATGGCTGGATGCCTGCCAAACAGGAAGATAAGCTATGGGTGAGTATTTCAATAAAAATTTAAGAGTTACAGTGATTCCTTTAGGCATGGTAAGATTCAGCAGACCTCTACTGGCATGGCAGAGTGAAATATACTAGAATTAGGGTTCGCTGCTGAAACTAAAACAGCCTAATAATAGTGGTAGTTTAACCATAAAAAACATCCTGAGGGAGGCAGCCTAGGGCTGACATAGTGAAAGCACTTTGTCTCTACCACATTCAGTATGTGAATTTTGTTCTCAAGTTTATCACAGGGCTCTAGACAGCCATGATCTATGGTGACTATCAAGACTGCATTCCAAGTACTGAGGTCTCTCAGTAGCCACAGGAGACTGACTCCAGCACTCCTGCTGGAGCTTCCCAAATATTTTTGATCCATGTTTGGTTGAATCCAGGTATGCAGAACCTATGTGCATGGAAGGACATTTATGGGAGGAAAGAGAAAAGAAAGAGAAGTGGTCTTCTCCCTTCCAAAGGGGTTTCCCAGAGACCCCATACAGCTCTTGCAGTATACTCACAGGTGAAACTTGACCACAGAGTAACCACTAGCCCTCCAGACCTGGGCGTTGCTCATTTATAAAAGTATCCAGCAACTTTAAACCTTTTTATACCTTCTAAAGGTGTTGGCTTGCCTGAATTCGTCATTTTAGATTGCAAAGCCCTGATGAAATTTTGCTCACCATTGTACCTAAAGTAATATGACAGTTGGAAAAGGATGCTGCTTTCTCTAAACTATAATATATGCTGTTTCATCCTCATAATGGTAAGAGCACCTTCGTGTGTTTTCTCCACAAAATGGTAAGGAAAGAAAGCTCACGTTATACATCTAATAATGATGGGGAGCCCTAAATACACTTTAGATGAAAAATAAGAAACTTTACCTTTCCAAAGAATATATCCCTATGTGCTGTCCATCCATTATACCTTCAACATCCATCACTAGTAACATCAAGGTCTCCATCACTCCTCACCGCAGAGTTTGAGGAGCACCAGTCTGGTTGAAAAGGTTGAGGTTTAGAAGGAACTGGTTAAACTGGTCTTGAAAGTGCATTTTTACAGCCAGCGTGGTGTGATGTCCATGATATATCCAAAACCTAATAAACTCAAGAAGAACTTCCCATTTAGTCATCTCCCCTCCCATAATAACAAGACCTTGGCACACAAGGCGTCCCTGTTTTGGAATCATCTCCAATGTTTATAAATAAGTATTTGCAGAGCAGGTACTACCAACACGATCAGGCTGTGACCAGACGCCATTCTACAGGGAGCAGGAGAGAGGGCAGCTTCCCTTGAAGTGCTCTCTGGGCTTTAGGATATGGACTGGGAATGCTAAAGAGGTCATTTGGCTTTAAGCACCTCTTTTCATTTTAACACAGAATATTTTATTAAATTAAGGGTTCCTTTTGAACAAAAATATATTATGATGAAAATAAGGAACTTAGTTAAGGGTAACTGCATTGATTTCAACTACCATACTGTCCTCAGGAAGGTTACTGATGCAACTAACAAGCAAGTATTTCCATCTTGGTCTTTTATTCCTTCTTAAACTTACGGGAGCACAGCATCATGTGCACATAAGCTCGGGAACCCCCTGAAAGCTCATGTCAAGTTGCATGTACCTGCACAAGGAGCGGCATGCCACTAGCTTCTCAAAGGGGGCTGTTTAATACTGCTGCTCTGCATCACATATGGTTTGAGTATGACCTCAAGAGTTCAAGTGTGGGAAGATTAATACCTAGTGTGGTAAAGAGGTGGAGCTTTAAAAGCAGAGCTCATGGGAGGCAGTTGGGTCACTGGGGAACGTCCTCAGAAGGAATTAATGCAGTTCTCATGGGACCTTGATTAGTTCCTTCAAGAGGCTTGTAACAAAGAAGCAAAACTAACTCCTGAATCCCTCTCTTTCCTCCTGTCTCTCCACAGGATCTCATCTGCAAACACTCTCACTACTTTAATGCCATCCTCCATAAGGCCCTCTCTAGAGCCAAGCAGAAGCTCATACCGTGCTTTTAAATTCCAGAACCATGAGCTAAGGAACCTCTTTTTTCTTTTTTTACAAATTATCCAGCCTCAAGTATTGTGCTATAATAACAGACTAATATAATTTTGTCACCAAGGAAAACTCATCAAGGGCCAAACGTGGAAAGTTATCTCCTTCCTGTATATCTGCCAGAGGACAAGGAAGGATGTATTCCTAATAGAGATAGCTGCACCAGCTACCTGATAAACTCCTGCTTAGACCTACTGCTCCAGCACAAGGTCTGTCTATTCGGGAAAGCTTCCTGACTCCTCTATATAGGTGTATGCTTCTTTATTCAACTTCTGGCTGCAATTATTTCATTATATCATTGTATAGTTTTTCTTTGTGCTTTCTCCTCTCCACTCACCTATGACTCCTCTGACTTTCCATTATGTGTTACCTGGCTCCACACTTAGCACATTTGAGTGAATTCCCAGTAGGTGGATGGGTAAACGGATGGATGGATGGAACCTCTCCTTTCCCTGCCAGTATTGAATTAACCACAAATCCACTTCTGTTCCCCATCCCACCAGATTGTTCTTTTCCTAATCTGAGGGAAAATAATAATTAGATGTCTGAGATTTCTGAATATTTAGGCTTTAAAATAAACAAGCCTACTTCTTCGAACTTTGGCCCATTTGTTCTGTTCTTTATGCAAACTGAAAGCTGCAACTATATTCTGTAAAAAGACGAAGTTCCCCTCCTAAGTACAAATATTTTCTTCCCTTCGATATAAGCTATTTTATGCTCAGGCATTTCTGTAGAAAAATTCCAATCTCTTACTTAATCTAGTGCCACTTTTCATGAGATGCTTTAGGCGCCAGATTCCTCACATGGCTATGTCAATTGCTCACCTTCATCCTCAAAAGCAACTAGATTTGAAAAACTGTGCATTTGGTTATTCATGATGTGTTACTTGTTTTTAACTGTGCATTACTGACATGCATGGTTTACATTTGTGTGTCTCTAAGACGACTCTCTAGAGACGATGAACTTTCTCTTTCATGCATGTAAGGCAGTCATGAGAGAGGAAAGGATTGAGGGAGGAAAGGGTTACTTTCTCACAAGCTGAGAGTTTGCCTCCTGGTGCAGCCTTTGGAAGAGACTCATTATTTGTGGAAATGGTGTGTTCCGTAGGCAGAAATAACTTTTTAAAAAAAGAACATCTCTCTACCCTCCTGAAGTCATCTCAAAATGAATGCAAAATTTCTCATGAAAGACAGAAACCTTTATTATGGCCAGAATGTTTCCATTGGCCATGCCATATTAAGGAAAATCTATATCACTTTAAGGTCAGGAAAAGCTAATAAAGACTTAATGGCGAGGTAGTGAGAACAGAAGTCAAGTATAGGAGACAGGTTTTCTATCTAGAGCCACACAGCCATGGGAAAATCTCACTGGAGGACCATAAACAAGGAAAAAGAAACAACTCACTGAAAGGAATATAGGACATTTCCCTTACCTGATTTTAAACTAAACAGAAGGACATTTCATTTAAAAGAATAAATTGCAACATTTATGGCAGCTTCATATTAGAAGCCCTTAAGAAAAAGAGAAAGAGAAAAACAGAGAAAAAAATAGAAGAGAAAGAGGTAACTAGGGAAGATGAAAGGAAATAGGGAAATGAATGTGAACCATGTCTGGAAGAAATAGCCAGTATTTTCTTTGTCCCAGGCACTGTTCTAAATGACTCACATATATTGAGTCTTTGAATCATTCTAACAATCTGCGAAGCCTGGATTAATTACCTTCTCTGCAGAAGTATGCATAGAGTTTAAATCACCCACATGCAATGGAGCTAGGACGTAGAGGAGCTGGGATTTAACACAAGCAACTAGGCTGCAGAGTCTATGCCCTTAATGGCAGGTGTGACTGAGGGATTCCTTTCAGCAGAACCCACCCCAGTTCCCGCTTTGATTCTAGCTGCTAACCCCAGATTCCCACTCTCCATTACCCTATGCATGGGCTCTTGGTGAGGCATTCCTGAATGTCCAACTCAAGTCAGTTATCCTTCACCCAGATATGACCCCTGCCAAAATCTTCTGACTTCTGGGACCTTGGATCCTGTTCCAAACTGGACTGGCACTCGTGATGACCCAGTCTCCAATAGACCCGTGGCGGAGGCCTCATTCCCCTGACCATGCCATATGCAGAGAGCAACCCAGGCCTATTTCTGTGGTTCATCTCCACAGGTTTATTTATTTTTAAATTTGTATGTCTCTAAGACAACACACAAATTTAATATATTTTTGTTTGTTTATTTTTATGTTTTGTTTGATTTTGTTTTCTGAGCAGAGAAGTCTAAGGTAGGACACAGTAAGAGAAACATGCTTGAGGTTTTAGGTCAGCATCCAGGTTTTCAACAGAAACCTGTTTGAGTGAACATGGAGAGGCTCCAGTGAAATCAAATTAGTTATCAGTAAGAATGAGTGCGGGGGAGTTGGAGGCTGATGCTAACTCCATTCAGACTTTGGATCTCAACACTGTTGAAAACTGGGAGTTTAGGCTAACCAGGAAACTCGGGTTTAAAATCTCCTCTTATTAGTGGTAAACTTTACAGAAGGAAATAGCTGCACATGATAATTTCGTGAATCAATGCATGAGTATTTCTAAGCCTCAAGATCTTCTTAACAAAGCCAGATGACTCTAGAAATTCCTCTTGCAGGCAGTACACTCCAAGCAGATCTCCTTCCATAGGAAGCTTATCTCATCAAATGACGAGCTTTGCCTAGTTCACAAAGGGCCCATCAGGGAAAGCCTGAGATTCCAGGTTAGTCTATCACAGCAGGTAGTGGATATAGTATTAGGACACCCAGAGTTCACAGCTGCTGGGGTGCTGCTCCCACAGCTGTTCAGGGAGCAGCCAAAGAGAATCACCTATGCTTGTATGTTCTCCCCAGGCATACACATATCCAGTAGCTGGTCTTCAGGAATAGGGCATAAAAAGGTCACAAGTCAGGACAACTCTGAAAGACTGGCTCAGGTCCGGAGTTCCCAGGTACTCAGGACCAGAGTCGGGTGTAATGGGTGAAGCATTTGCTTCACCCATTTAAAGGGGACCTACCTGAAAGGGGAATGACAAATCTCAGTAAGCAAGAGAGTTAAAATTATCATGCAGTATTTTAAAACTTACTGCAAAAATCCATGGTAAAATATTGAAGTGTTATATAAAGACAGGCTCTCATAAGGCCAGGATTACGGTGAAGTGGGTAAGCTTAGTATATCCTACAAGCATAGTATTGGGGCTTTTTTCTTTGTAGTATTTAAAATGTCAATGTTTTGTTTAGCAAAACTTTTTAGAGTAGTTCAATTCTGTTTTGATCATTCATTAAAATATATTTTTTGATTGCTGTTTTGGCACCCCTTAAATTTTGGTCCTAAGCAAGTGCCTCTTCCTTCTGGGTTCCACTGAAGCTTCCATTGATAGCACATTATCGCTGAATTTCTCTGGCTCAATCCAACTTCACTTCCTCACAGGAATTATTCTGCAGCTGTTACTGATAAGCCTCTTATAACAACACAACAACATCAAAATCTTCCTTGGGAGACACTTGTGGGGAATTTAAGTAAGTTTGTAGAGTATGCAAGCCTGAGTTTGAAGTTCAGTCCAGCACCTTACTGAAAAGATAACCCTGGGCAAGACACATAACTTCCAGGTCTGTTTTTCCCACTGTAAAACAGCAACAGTGCTATCTATGCCTCAGCACATCTTGGGCTTGGTGGTGAGCTCGCCCGGGGTAAAGAACCCAGTTTAGTGACTAGCTTGTGGCAGGCGTTCAGGAAATATTCTCATCCTTCCTTGTTTCCACCTCCCCTTCCTAAACTCCTAATCGGGCTGAGGAGAGAACATCCTCAGCTGTCATGACCACACAGGAAGGCCTGAGAACAAGCTTGAGAACCTCTTGCCTTGGTTTTGCTGAATTAGCATAAGTTCAACCTCTTCCAGCTAAATCAACACTCTTTATCCTTTGGCTACTGATAATCAGCCAACTTCTTCCTGGTGAGATCTATACTGTGTGAGGTCTTCCCACTCAACTGTTTCTAAACATCTGTGATTAGGGCCAATTAGGGACAGGGACGGGTGCCTGCCATTCTTCTTTAGGATAAAGAGGAAGTCCTGAGGTGCCATTATCACTAGCAAGACACCATCTGTCAACCTACATCTCAGGAATACAAGGCACATGCAAATGCAGTGCCAGTCTAGCTAACTTTATCTGTGTTCCCCAAATTCCCAGACTGTTTGCATCCCACTGATAGGGGAACCTGGCATCTCATTGTCTCAGTGTCCAGACAAGGATTCTTAAATTGTATAAAACTAAAATAGCCATTATGGAATGAAAGAGAATCAGAAAAATCAAGTAGAGGTGAAAGCCCTTCCTTCACTAAGCCCCAACATTGCAATAGCGAAGAGAGAATATGCCCACATGTAAGAGACAAACAGAACCCATGACCATAACTTAGGACGGTACCCACCTTCCCTTTACCAACTTTCAGCATTAGGGTTCACTTAATGCCTCGCCCTTAATCTTCTTCTCTCCTGCATCAGCACCTCCCCAACCCAGACAGAAGTGATTTCTTTACTCTGTCCCTTCATAGCTTGAAATGCTAGATGTTTTGCTTTCATTTAGATGCCTGCATCCAAGCTATTACATTTTTCTGTTTTTGTCTTTCTACAATGTTTTGTGTTAAACAGATGCCTACCCAGTGCTCATAAATGAGTGTTTGTGCCAGAAAAGGCCACTTACCATGAGTAAAAAAAAAAAAAAAAAAAAACAGATTTTTAGAAAAGGTGATTGCTCTCTTTTCTTTAGATTTTTTTAAGAAATGGACAGACAGGCTCCCTGAAGTGGGAGTTACAAGTAGGAATTCCAGCGGCCACATGAAACCCATCCACACACTGGGTGCTATGAATGTCCCCCAAGAGCCCATGCATCAGAGATGGGGCCCCTAGAAGGTGATTATGTCATGAGGGAATCATGGCTGACGTGCTATTAGAAGGTGCACATGGTTGCAAGAGACAGGTCCCTGAGGCTCGATTTAGAAGAGTACGTGTGCTTCCCTGGCTCCTCACTTCTCTCCCTGCCTCTGGACATTGTGAAGTGAGCCCCTTTTCCCCACCAGACACTTCCGGCAGGCCGGTTCTGCCTTGGAGCCAACAGGCCATGGACTGAAAAAGTGAGCCAAAGTAAACTTCTCCCCCTTGGAACTGTAGGGTTGGGTTTTTTGTTTTGTTCTGTTTTATTTTGTTTTTTTTGTCCCAGTGACAAAAGTGACAAAGACACTGGTTAGTATTTTGAAATTAGAATGCTTGCTGCTACCGTGTGTCTTGCACTGAGCTGTAATTCCACCACTTCCTGGCCTCCATTCACATCTGCAATGTGTAGACACACAGATTTTTATTTCCTCAGCTCTGCAGCCTGCCATGTATGGCCTTTTGCCTCTCCAGAGTTTGTGCTTCCTGGACTGAACACATTAAGGATTGGATAAATGCGTTCTGTTTAATTTCTCTAGCCACATCAGTAAACACAAACTAAGATCTAATCTTTTAAGGCCCAAAACAAATCTAGGCAGCAAAGGTGCACAGCAATACCTAAGTGTCCAGCAGATAAGCTAACAAGCCTTTCTTCTACTTCATCTTCACAGGCATCTTAAAATAAGCTGTTTCTTTTTGCCATTTTTTGTATAAACAAACTGAGGCTCAAAAGAGCTGATGAACTTACCCAAAGCCACAGATCTGGTGTCACAACTTTAATTAAAAACATCCCCTAAAAGGCTGCTGTATTCACAAGTGGGGCTTTGGAAGGTAATTAGACCATGAGGATGCTGACTTCATGAGTGACTTAATCCACAGATGGGTACATGCTTTGATGGCACTTTGGAAGGGGTGAAAACTTAGGAGGTGGAGTCTAGTTAAAAGGAGTGGGTCATGGGGGTGTGATCTTGGAAACTGTCTCTTGCCTCTCACTCTGTCTCCCTCTCTGTCTCTCCCCTCTCCCTCCCCTTCTGGCTGCCATGAGGCAAGCAGCATTCTTCTGCCATAGCTTTCCACCATGGCTTTTCTGCCTTATCCCCAGAAACAATGGATCCAGCCAACTGCAGACTGAAATCTCTGAAACTTTGAGTCAAACTCAATCTTTCCTCCAGTAAAGTAATGTTCTCAGGTATTTTGCCACAGCTACAGAGAGCTAACCCATACAACTGAAAAACACAAGAGACAGAATTCAAACCAAGATCTGAGTATCTAATATACTCTTGATGTTTTCGTTATGTGGAGCTGCAGAGGAAGAGCAGCAGCATAGAACCTCTACTTCCACAGGCCCAATTGTGGAGGGAGATGTGACCCATGTTGTGAGTAGCACAAGGGTTTGCATACAAGTAATTCTTTTTCATCTGCAGCGAGGCAGGAAAGTCATGTGCAAAGAATCCAAAAATAGTTTCTAATTTTTCTTGGGATAAATATAAATTTTTGGCAGAGGACACCCCTTTCAAAGTGTGTTTTGATTAGAGTTACATGAAAAAGGCGTTTTTATTCTCTGAGGACTTGCCAACTAATAGACATAAGGGAACTAAGAAGAGTGTCAGCCCAACCCCCCCCTCCTTCGAGCCGGAGGACCCTGTGTAGTCTGCAGAGGTGCCAGGGGGAGAGATGCTGAAGTGCAATGGGACGGCTGGGCTAGGCTGACTCTCTGCCTTTCTTGAACACAGAGTATAACCTTCCTCAGGCCACAAGTCAGGAAACTGAGATACAGTTGTGAAAGCATCTTGGTAAAGACTACATGACACGTTTATAGAAAATGGAGGTGGAAATCTAGATTTCTTAATCTCATCTCTTTTTACTATCAACTCTTCTTTTTGTTCCAACTGTCAGACTATTCGAGATAAAAAGATGTTGGCATATAAGTCAAAGTGTGGACCTAAAATAGGAGGGATAGAAAATGGTGAGCGGGAAAAACTCTATTCCAGGCTATCAGAAATAGGCCTCTGTGAATACCCCTCCTTTGATATCAACTAGAAGTTCAGAGACAGTGGTAAAGCAATTTGAGCAGAGTGAACAATGAAGTCAGGTAGACCAGCATGACTTTAGTCCTTCCCTCAACTGCGAAATTCAATTACGGTGAGAAATCATAGTGTTTCTCACACAAGTATCTGGCATACAGAAAAACCTGGGTTAATACAGACAGGGACTTTCCCATTCCAGCCTGCCTGGCTTCTTTTGAGGGATTTGTTGATTAAATTTATTTATTTGATGATTTCCTGGGTGAGTCTCTGTATTAGTCTTCATGTTATGATAATTAAATATCTCAGATAATTGATTTACAAAGACTAAGATTTACTTTGTTTTACGGTTTTGATTTATTGCCTTCCAGCCACTGGTCAGGTGGCCCCATGCTTTAGGTCTTTAAAGAGGCAGTAGTACATCAGTGGTAGGAGAACATGGCAGAACCAAACCATCAAGACTAACAAGCAAAGACACTGGTGTCCCATAGTCTTCTTCAAGAGTACAGCCCCAAGTAATCTAAGGAACTCCCATAGGCCACACCTTCTAAGGAATTCACTACCTCCCAGTAGTGCTACCCTGTGGACCAAGCCTGAATACAGGAACTTCTGGAGGACATCCAACCTTCAGTCTATGGTGTTTTCTAAAGTATCTTTCTTTCAAACTGCTCTAGATGAAATTACTCTAGTATATTAGAATGCAAAGATAAATGAGATCCATCCTCCCTGGTCCCCAGACTCAAAACCTGTACTCCCCGCCCTACAATTAGATGGTGAAGGCAGAAACTGTGACGGTGAGGCAAGCGTGTGGGGAAGAAAGAACAAAACTTGAAGCAACCCTCGGGCATCCTCTCCAGAGTCCATGGGCTAAGTAGACCAAAGCTGGCCCAGTTCAAGAGGAGAACCATTCTGGCTTGAAGAGCCAAAACAAGGAGTATCCATGTTTTTATCTTTAAGATGAGACCCCAGAACTCCTGGGGTTTAACATGAGCATGCTGTCTGGCTTTCATTTATTTCGTCTTAGCTAAGACTTAAAAGTGATCAAAAGGGATTTAGTAAAGCCATTCTAGAGGCAAGGAAATGGAGGATCCAGGAAGTAAAATACTCTCTAAGTTTAGATAACATCATGGTAGCTCTGCTATTTGGACCTGCTTTATTGTAAGGAGCTGTCGGTAAGCTTTGTGACTGCTGAAGAACAGAGGCAGCGACTCATTCATCTTTGTGTCTTTAGTGCCTAGCAGACTCCAGAGTATCAGCATTTGTAGAAGGAATGACCTTCCCACCCATTATGCCACCGTGGACATATTGGAATAAGTCTGGCATTGTGAATCACCTTCTTACTTCACACAGCATGACCTCAGAAAAACTCCATTATCACAAACTTAGTCATATGTAAGTTAGTAAAGCAAATATTTATTTAGCAATATTAAAGAGTCTTTTAGTAAAAATGTTCTTGCATAACTATAATTTATCCATCATTTAAAAATCAATTGTTTGCCCTGCTTTAAACATCATTCAAGAGGCCTGCCTGAACTGCAACCCTTTGTGAGAAATGAAGCAGCGCTTCTCAGTGGCCTTTCTTCTTGCTGATGTTGCTGCTGCTGTGACTCAGGGAGATAAATTTGGTATTATCAAGAGGGAGCAGAGTGAGGAGAAGAACCAACTGGGATGGCTTTGGAATTAAAGATGCGACGTTCAGAATTTTATCTGTGAACAGCCCTCAATCCATGGTTTCATACTCTGTAAGATTTTGCATTTATAAAGCTGATCCTGTAAAGGAAGCAGTGAGATATCAGAAAATATATATTAGCACTCAAAACTGACAGATACCTAGTTGGGTACTATGGAGCATACCTGTAATTCTAGTACTTGGAAAACTAAAGTAAGAAGATCATAAGTTTGAGCTCAGCTTCGGCAATTTAGTGACATCCTGTCTCAAAATAAAAAAGCTGGGGAATGTAGTATAGAGCAAAGGCCCAAGTTCAAACACCAATATCACTCACACACATACACACACACACACACACACACACACGCACACATACACACAGATAACTTTTGAACACAATAAATGTAATATAGAACATATGGAATCTATTCTATTGTAGCCTATTCAAATGGAATCATTTAATTACAGTGAAAGTTCAAGAAGGTTTCTCATAACTTAGAGTATAACAGACAAAATATGATAAAGCATTAAAAAGATAAGAAAAATGGAGAAACTGATTCAAAAAATGTACCAGTTATGTACAAGGTTTCCTGCAAAACTGGAATATTCAAAAAAATCAAAGAAATAAAAATTATTCTTGAATTTAAACAAATATTTGAACATTCAGTTTGAAAGGATGCACGATAAATAAACTGAGATGTGTGAAGGCATCTTGCTTGCCTTCTTCTTTTTGGGGGGGGATCTAGTTTGTGAGAAGGTAGTCTTATAAGGATTCAGGTATTTTGAAATTTAGCCAAAGAAAAAGAAAGAGGGCAGAGAGTAAGAGAGAGAAGGAGAGAAAGAAGAGAGAAAGAGAGAACAAGTTCTGCATCACACTTCTTTGCAACACTAAAAAATCTGAGAATCAAATTCACGTATTTTGGGTGAAAAAAATCTTGCAACTAAAGGAGATATTTTGGATACATGTAGAAGTTATATCTACTGCAGTACAGCTACTAGACACAGAAAGAGCTTTCACAGCAGCAGTTAAGTAAATAAAACCCAAAAAGATCATGCTAGACTGAAGCAGGCAAAGCATAAATAAACTGTGATGAACAATAAGAACAGTAATATTTAGACTAATAGTTGTTTCATATTTTTAAAAAAGTAATTTTGATAACACAAACATAAGAATAATTCTTTTCAAAATGCTATATAATGGAAAATAAAATTTTAAAGTCTGATTATTTTTTTCTGGATTTAATTTTCTTGATAGTTTCAATAAAAAACTTAAATCGTTAGCAAATCTCTTTAAAACTTATCCCATATCTCACCTTTGCTCTTTATTCTCATCTACTCCCTGGGCATGGTCCCTCATTACACTTCGGCTGAATTACAAAGATAACTTCCTGACTGTTCATTGTCTCCAAGTTTACACACTTCAATCGCCCTGCACCGATTAATCTTAGGATACTATTTTTAGTACATCACTAGCTGACTAGAAATGCATATACAAGATGAAAGCCAAACTTGCCAGCTTGTTATTCTAGCCCTTATGAAATCTGCTATGATCCTACCTTTATTTGCAGGCTTACACTGTACTGCTTCTCAAGATGAGCTCTCCATTCCAGTAACATCTACCAACAGCCCTGAATATATTTAATCATTTCTGCCTCTGTGCCTTTCTTTGCTCACAAGGGGAAACTCCTTCCACCTAGTTCCATCCCTACCACCTCTGCTTCAAACTCCAGTTCCAACAGTACATTCCTTTTCTCCTCTTTAAGTGTATTCTATCCCAATCCACTAAGAAATTTCCTCCTCCAAATGTTCAAGGAATTAGAGCTGTATACCACTACTTCATAAAGAACTCTTACTTTGTATCATCACATATCTTCAAATTTAACACTATCAATTTCAGCCTAAACCATTATTCTATGTAATGCTGAGAAAGGCATTTTTCCAAGTAGATTGTGCCATCCCATCAATGTTAAGAAACATTACTTTTTCACTGACAGTAAAAGACCTAAAAATGTGCAAGTCCGTTTCATAAGATAGAGTGGGTGTTTCATCCATTCTGCTATTCATTCATGATTTTTTGTTGCCTACCATGAGCTCAGCACCATGCAAATGCTGTCCGTAGACAGTACTGACAAGGCCGGTACTCAAGTTTGTTACCCTGCTGCACACAGGCCTCTTACCAGCCCCACCCCACTGATGTAGATTGTAAGGTCTTCAAGGGCAAAAATTCTGTGCTATGGTTTATGTCCCATGGTGTGTAGCATGTCTCCACGCCTCATGTACTAGCTGCTCTAAATAATTAGCAGTGAGGTAATGAACAAAAATGTGTGCATGTGATATAATGTAGCACTGTGTTCTACATCCAAGCACAATGTACAGTCCATTCAAGTTAATTGGATTAGCAGCAACTCTGTATCATGAACATCTTCGCACTATTGCATAAGACAAGAAGGAAGAAAGTGATTTGCAGTGTGAGATGCAGCGGTCTGTTAGATAGATGCTACTGTGGGCTGCAGTTGTCTCCAAGGGAAGCAAATGGACACAGAAGATTACAATTCACATGCTGTTTACACTAATTTATGAAATCACTTTCTTCTAAATTAATTAAAATAACAACTCAATAGGTCTTTGCCCTTGGTTGATTTAAAATCTTTGGACTTTATCGTTTATGAATCTAGAATTGATGAGGTCTAGAAATGTGCCCTTCATCCAGAGACTTACGCTCCCTGTAAGGCTGATACACTGAAGGGATCCACCCAGCCAGGAGGGCCCACAGGCTGCCAGCAGTAGCACACCTTCACGGTTTCCTCTTCGACAGTACTTAGGAATCGGGCAGGTCTTGAGATTATAGGACGCAGCCCTTGAAAACACCAAGAGATTCACACCCCAGCAACTGCCCCCACAGAAACACCAAGGACCCACTGTGTGTCCCCAGCAGCAGAGGCTTCTCTGAAAATTCATCCCCTTTGAACTCCATGGAGAACTGCAAGAACTGTGTGAGAGGGAATTTCTTAGGGTTCCTTGGATGCTCATTCAATCACCAAACTTCAAAAAAGGTTTGAAACGGGCTAGGCTCGGTTAAGTATGAGGCTTCTGAGTTGTTCTACCTAGCTTTTGAGTTTGATCACCCCTAGAACCTATTTTTATGCGTATGAGAATATTTTAATCTTGCCAGTATTTGCATGTTTTACAGATTTTCTTAGTGGAGTTTTAATATTGTACCTCCCTGATTTCTTCATGTAGTTTAAAAGGAGGCATATGAAATGATGCTCTCAGTTATGTTTTCACATTCAGGCATCTTACTGAGAAAGAAGTTCCTTTTTGATTTTATTCTACACAGGGCTCATTGAAGGTTTCAGAGACTCTATACTTCAGGATTCTTAGTGGACATCTGCAACACAGCTCAAGTCTGAAAATTTGTCTTTCACAAATGATTCACAGACAGATCAATAGCTTACTGGGTGTGGTTCGGTTGAAAACTGCTGTAAAGAGTCAGGCCTTAAGCTCAGTGTGTTACCAATGTTTTCATCTCATCAGGGTCAGTTCTGATGGCTGGGACCTAACATCAATTTGGGGTACAGTGAGGACTTGTTACTCACAGAGGATGCCTTCTAAGTATCATTATATGGCAGAGGGGTTGGGGAGAGTTTATTGTATCAGCCCCATTTTACAGATGATGAAAGTAGGCCCAAAGAGATTAGGAGAAGTGCTTACATTCAAACAGAAAAAACAAAAGGTCTCCCAAACTCAGGGCTCTTGACTTTAATCCAATAAACTTTGCCAGATTAAGCACATAGGAGGTAGGGATACACTGGGCTATATGGAATTTCAAAGTAAACCCACATACATCCAGTGTAGTTCCAGAGACATCATCTGTATTCTGCACCCCCAAACACAAAAATCAAGGAACCATATCAAAGAGTTCTAACTGAGTTGAACATCAAGTTTCAAGCATAAATGATACCAAGGAAATTTCTATGCAAACCAAATTAGCAAGGAAAAGTTAGAAAACTTTTCATGCTCCCAAGGGTTCCATTTAACCCTGTGCCCTTGTTTGTGGCTAGATCCTGACCAAAGAGCTCCAGATGGGATGGATAGAGTGTCTGGGACCTGCCATGGGGCTATGTTATGACGAGAAATTGGCCTCCTGCCATGTCGAGCCTTGACGCTGTCCTCCTGCATGACTCTAGCCCACTTCAGCTGGGTGAATTATTTAAATGTTGTACATTACTAGTTAATAGACACAACATATTGAAAGTTTTACAATCAAATATTTATGCTGCTAGAAAACATTTTGCATTATCTTTAAACAGCCATGTCATCTATTTATTTTCATTCTCTGATCTTTCTGTTTTGTATCAGAATTGGAGAATTTAGCCTATTTACCCAGAAGTAAATATTATGAAAACATGGGGCAGCCCAAAAACAGACTTAGTAAAATGCAGAAGTACTTTTTGTTAGTGTCAATTGCACAATAGCCCCTGCAGGATAACAGAAATTTCTTTGGGACTCCTCCAGTGTGGAAATTAGATACTTCTTGCCTAGCAATGTGTCTACCTGCCTGACCTCCTGATGAGCAGCTCAGCCATTCTTTCCAGTCACTGAGTTCTTCCAGCAGTGGAGAGGAACTCCCCTGAGACAAAGCACTTACACTTGTGGGTCATTCCAGTCAGGGAAATACATTTAATACTGAACCTAAGGCTGCAAGTAAGAGCTCACATCTGATGTTCTGAATAATCCTATTGGCAGCTGACTGTCACAAGCCTTCAGCTTAGCTTCCTCCTTTCTCCTAGATATTCCCAACTTCTAAATGCTTCTCCCAAACTCTGTTCTACACACCTGCTTTATGTGACCTCAGGCAGTAGCCACTATGCCATATGAAATTTTATTTCTGCCCTAGACAGTGTCTATTAATGTCTATCCACTGATGAAGGAGGAAGATCCTGCTTACATGTCTGGTGTTGGTCTCTAAATTATTTCCAAAGAAGACTCTTAAAGACACAGAGAAGGGACCAGAAATTCAGAACGCTATAAAGCATTGTCTTCATGATGAGCTCTGATTCTCAGAATCTCTGAGCACATGAAAAATGGGCAAATGAAGGTGATTTGGTGATTTTAATAAAAGGAATACTTACAGTATGCAGGGTAGGGTACCACAAAGCACAGCACAATATTCACAGGGTAGGACAGCAGGAAACCCTGATCATTCCTATTAGAGCAGGAAGAGGAGAGAGTGGCCACCAGGATGTGAAGGTAAGTTGCTGAACGATGAAGAATGTGGCTGAGGTGGGGACCTGAGGAAACTATCCCCTGATCTCACTTTCCACCTCTCTCCAATCCCTGCTATGGGTCCCCATGAAGCCAAGGAGCAAAGGAACCTCTTAATGTTGCTCATAATAGTCATGCTCCCTTGGAAGTCCCAGGGTGAAGACCAGCACTGAGGCAGAAGGAGAAAGCTGAGAAGCGAACAAGAACAAGAGATGCTGTCAGGAGATAACCAGAAGAGCCGTGATGAAGTGTTTGGTTTTATTCTAAGGACACTGAGCAGGCATGGGAGAGTTTTCAGGAAGGGAGCACAGCTGTGAACTCATTCATGTTTAAAACATCATTCTGGCTGCTATATGGAGAGGTAAGTTCAGGAGTCAGGAGGTGACTTAGGATGTGATTACATCATCCAAGCAAGAAATGCATGCTAATGTATAAGGTCTAACTTAGCAGCTGAACATAAAAAGACATAAGTGGATTTAGGATGTGCATCACAGAAAAAAATTAAAACCAAATTCTACCACTGTCATAAGTTAAAGGAAATATGAATAGGAAAAAAGAATGGATATGCACCCTCCATGCTGCAGACTTGGAGCCTCGGTGCCAGTGCCAACTAGCATTGATTTTACAGTGAAACCTTTACTAAGCTAAGTATAAGCTCAATCCCATTTTTAAGGAGAGAGAAAATAAAAGATTTTCCAAGCCTGGCATGTAGAAAAATGATTTGTCCAGTTGACCCAATAAATAACAAATGGTAAAATCTTCTAGTTTTATTGTTGGCATTATCATAAGGAACATGCCGTGCTTATTGTCCGATTAAAGGGCTTTCATTCTGTGTGATGTTGAAGCGAGTTATAATCTTTAATAAACAACCAGCATCAGTATTTTTTATTCCATGCTCATGAATGTTTTTAGAATTGCACCCCCTTTCTTTCTCTCTTTCTCTCTCTCTCTCTCTCTTTCTCAGAACTTGTGTCAGATATCAGAAGTATTTCTGCTGTCTGATACAAGGTGTAGTATCAATTCCTCTTAAAGAGTTGTGAAGCTATTTCTAAATTCCATCAATGGTTTTTCAAGGATTAGGCTATACCAGCGACGAGCAGCTTAATGGCTGGTGTCATGATACCAATCCAAGTCATTAATTCACTCTGGAAAGTTCCAGTGACCCATAAATAAACTTCTGTAGACTATTAAATTTATATTCTTATGTAAGGTAAGCCTAACATGGAACATGGTTGCAAAACAAAGAAGTGTGAAAGATTTATTTGATTACTCTCCACATGAAATACTCAAATACTGTTGATAAAATTGGAAATTTTGCAAAATTTACATAAAAGGGTCACAACTTGTAATGTCTTTAAAAAAATTTTTTTTAAATGTGGCTACTTCAGACCTACTGAGGCCAAATGACAGCCCTGTCATTTATCAACTGGACAACCTTCATCCAAACGTTTCCCCTCCCTAAGAAGCTGCCCTAAGAAGATATGGGAGTTTTAGACAAATAGTTTTTGCGGGGCTCCTGTTTATATGAATAGTTTGAGTCACTGAAAATCAGCATGTTATCAACATCCTGGTGGCCCAATCTTGGGTGATACCACCAACAGAAAAGCACACCAGCCAGAGAGACTTACAAATTCACCGGGATGCTTCCCCAAAACCAAGCCTGATCATGGCACTCCAGGAAAACTCGCCATGCTTAAGTTCAGAAGCTCATCTGGACATCTGGTTGACCCCACCACAGATTAGAGGGTTGGAGAGCATTATATACAGGGAGAAACAGAATAGGAAGCAGCACCTATGCTATCAGATTTGGTCCAGAAGACTCAACACAGACACTACCTCCAGTCTTCATAGATTCCTGCCACCATGATAAGTCTTTAGAAATTTTAAGGCAGGCACTCCAAGGTACAGGAATGTCCTGGACACACAGCATCTGGGACAGAGGCCCACTTGCCTTGGGCAAAGAATGGTAGTCTTTCTATACCTATTCCCTTACCTGTGAGATGAAAATAAAAATGGTATTAAATTGTGGATATTAAATGAGATAATACAACTATCCAGATCCTCTAGCACATAGTATGCATTCAAGGTCAGCTAATGTTGTTATATACATTATGTATATATAAATCTTTATGCACAAATATCTATCTATCTATATATATGTATATTGTATCCCAGATTCAAAAACCTATTTGATAACAGATGTGTCCATCAGCACTTAACACTTGCCTCTATTCTGAAAGATATGATGGTATGGCTGTCTTCAAAACTGCTAATCAGCCAGCCCAAATACAGAAAAACACAACAAAAACAGAGAACACGAAAACTTTAGAATTATTATCTCTAGTTGCAGAAAGTTCTACCCCACCAAATATTAGCCTGAAGGTCTCTTTATTTCAAAGATAATTAAAATATAATAAAAATGATATGGAATTTCAAAACAAAATGATTGGAAATTAACAATACTTATTATAGTGCATATTGTTTTCTTCAAAGTACTTGCTCAGGTTACCAGATGTAGGAGTACAAGATTAATCAAACAATACAGACATCAACTGCTTCCTTCAATAAACGAATACAAATTATCAGTACAATTATCTTAGCTATCTTGCATAAACATATATTATATATATATATATATATATATATATATATATGAAAATTCTTTCCTTCTTCTTTCCCTCATCCCAGTTGTTCTTTCCTTTTGAGCAGTTTCTTTCCCTTTCACAGTATCTACTGTGCCTTTTGTATCTTATTTACTCTTTCAGTTTCTCACACTAGGGTGACTACAAGATCTTTACACATATGAGTTTGATATATTTCACTTATGAGCATGGTCTCTAGCTGCATCCATTTACCTATAAAAGCCTTGAGTTTATCTTTCTTTATGGCTGAGTAATACTCCATTGTATAAAAATGTCATTGCTTGGATTACTAAAATTGGCTCTTATATTTCCAGTGAAACATTCAGGAAAATACTCAGATGCCAGTCACTCCAAACCCTGTTATCCAGAGGTCCTCACTGCAGCACCTCTGGCAACCCCACCTCCCCCCTTGCCGTAAAAATCACAGCAGCAGAAACACTGACTCCGTGCATGAGCAGCCTGCTCTGGTGAAAATAAAGGCTTTTTTATTTTGACTTTTCTACTAGTTTGAAACTGCTCTATTTCACCACAGAAAACAGTCCTTTCCCAAAGGGCTGTCGCTCACAAACCCTGATATGCAGCGTTTTCAGAACTCCTTAAAATATATAAGGTGCTTCTCTATGCCTGGGGTTTGCTTGTAAACGAGCTGGCTGATACACATGCGTTTTAGCATCATGTATCATGGCCATGACCACCCCACCCTCACCTTTGTCATCATTATGGGTCTCATTTGTTAGGAATTTTCCACGTGTGAGGCTCTGTCCTGAGTGCTTTAAATGTATTTACCCTTTGAGTTTTCTCTGTAGCCTATGAGCTAGATACCCTTGTCTTATGGATGAGAAAACAAAGGCACACAGAATAGAAGTTAAATACCTTGTGACATTACACAGATACATTCAGGGTCTCAGCCCTGGAACACACATCCTCATGTACGATGTGACTTCATCCCAGTGTCGCCCACACACAAGATGAAAAAGTACACTGCCAAGGTCTCAGGGTTTCAGTATCTCCTTCCAAGCCCACTCCATGAGCAACCCTGAGATTTTGTTTGGTTATACAGGGTTCTCCTTTGGTCACTTAAAAGAAGTTCTCTGTCAGACATACCGGAAGATGTCCTAGACTCATCTCTTGAAAGCTTCATACTCACGTTCACTGTTCTTTAGTTTTAAATCATAATGTAATAGAATCCTGGTTTTGTTGTTGTTGTTGTAATGGGTCAGTACCAAGGTCAGTTTGTAATAAAAAATTTTTCAGGAAAAACTATCAGGAATTGGCAACATACTGCAAGAAAAGACTACGTGAGCCAGGAAGTAACATGGAGATGTTTAAATTTTCCTTGACATACAGCTGACCACCCAGGGGAATTAAAAAACCACCTGTCTCCATCAGACAGTGATTCCACAGGACACACAAGCACCCAGAAAGGAAACCTAAGAAGGAGTACCAGTCACCTGTCACATTAGAGGTGATGTGAACTCCGGACTCAAACAGGCAGGGCTTGGTCTTAGCTTACCTTCACCTAGAGGAGCCACTTTTGAGGAATCAGCCATCTCCTTCCCTACTTTCTTTAGGAGTCAAAAAGCATCTTAAAGCACCTAAACATCTCCCAGGATTACAACAAGAATTTAAAAAGGAAACTTCACAGAAAAGAGCTTAGAAAAGTAAAGAGGAAAATATACTTGACATTAGCGGGGAAAGCAGTTAGAAGACAGAAAACAGTCCCATTCTAAGGCAGGACAATCCCAATGAAAAGAGCCACCTGACAGCCGAGGGTGGCCGACGCTACCTGAGTGCATTGTAGGTTCAGTCTGACAACACCTGAGTTAATGTCTGTAAAACAAGCAACTTCGTTCAAATCATAGTCATAAAAATTCTGCTGTAGAGGCATTTAGTTGGCCTTAACCTCCCTTTGCCATTTGCAAAATTAAATGATTTTATTTAAAAAGTTTTCTTCAGTGAACACTGGGTTCCTGAGACCAGTTTCCTGAGGGTGTGAATTTTCTTTACTGTTGTCATAGCTGTTATTACTAGTACTTGGAATTTTTCTTTTTCAGACATTCTCATTTGGAATGTAGTAATTTCTTAGTAGTCAGATGTTGGTTTTGCGTAATGTATTTTAACTCTCTAAATGGACCTTGTTTTCAGAGAGAGAGAGAGCCAAATACCATTTCCAGACAGAGTCTTATGGAAGTATGAAATCTCTTCCTAGAAATGTGGGGAGACATAAAAGGCAGGACTGGAAAGCCCCTGAGTGACAGCCCTACTGGCTTTCCCCAGCCTCCTCACCACTGGGCACACTGGGGTGGTGCTGCCCCATTCCTTAGCCATAGCAGGCTGGCAGGTTGAGAAGAGGCACACGGGATTTGTAAAGTCACCTAAAACAGGTCAGGGATTTACCAGTTTCCATTCTGCTTTCTGTAAGAGTTAGAGAGATGGCAGGCAAACTAGGCAAAGGGGGGAGTTAGGAAGCAACTTGACTGTTGCACACAGATACACAGATGCAGACACATGCACATGCACATTTACAAGGTGTAGTGGATTGCTAACTGGTGGTCAACTTCTAACCCCCCGCTGATTAAGCGTGGTGCTGGGTATGGAAGGCCCACCTGGGAACTGTTGCCAGCAGTATAAGAGGCAGAACTGGAGGAGAAGAGGGGGTTTTGGGAACTAAAGAGACTGTTGGGAGGTGGTAGAAGCTGTAAGGAGCTGTTGGCTGTTTTGGAGGCGCTTGTCATGCTGGCTTTCCTGGTGAACTTGGCTGTTGTCATCCTCCGAGGAGATTGGAGCCTTGTTGGCACTGAGAAAAGCTTTGATTCACTTTGGGGGAGCTCTGGTCTTCACGCTGAGCATCACTTACTGGCTCCGGAGGGGAAGATGATACACTACCAGTCTCTTAGAGAAGCTTGCTATGTTGCCTTCCCTGATGGGAACTTGGCCATCTTGATCATCACAGGAGCTCGGGGCCTCACTGATGCGGAGGGTGGCTGTGGTACCTTCTGGTGGAGCTCTGGTTCTTCTGAGCATTGTTTCCTGGCTCCAGGGCAGATCCCTCAGCCTGCCAGCACAGCTCCTCATCCCACTGACACAGACTTCCTAGATTCTACCACTGACCTTTGGGCCTTCCCAGTGCAGATCCATGAAACAGGCCTGCATGAGATATTGTTATAGGCTCTAGGCCTCCAGGTGGACTCGTAGGAGGCACTGTTATGATCTCTAGGCCCTCATCCGGACTCATGCAGGACATTTCCATGGGATCCAGGCCCTCAGCTAGTTTCCTTGATCTTAGTGTGTGGACAGATTTCTTGCACTCTTTTGTGTATCATTCTTTGGGTGATTACTACAAGTAATCTTGTAAAATAAGTGTCCTGTATTATATTGCTCCCCTTGCAAAAATAAGCCCCAAACAAACACACAAGAGAAAGCAAATTCCCAGATCATTTCATGAACCAGAAGTGATTTCATTGTCTCTGGGAAACAGAGGATGCTGTATGGAGTGAATCCTAGCAACAGTCCCTATACCAGATATCATATAACCAACTGCAGTTGGGCAACTGCCTTTTGAAAACTACTATGTAAAATGACTTGGGAGAGTGAAAGGATGAAAGTTTTAGCCATTGTAAACCTCGGGGTTACAATCTATTTGCAGAGAAAAAACAAGATGATGGACAAAGAAATACTATTGTATATACAATAATTATATATAAATGTGTCAAAGGACAGTTTTTATGAGATGAGTCAAACAGGAAATTAACAAAATAAAGCTAAAAGAAAAACCACTGAATGGATTACAGATACACATGGAAATATAGTCCTCTGCCCCAGTAGCCCGCAAACTAGTCAAAGAATTTTTCTGGTAAAAAGTAACTGATGAGGCTCTGTGAGGTACACCTGGAATCCCAACTACTCGGGAGGCAGAGGTAGGGACATTGCAAGTCCACAGCCCATCTGGGCAGCTTAGTGAGACCTTGTCTCAAAAAGGAACCCCCCAAAAGTAATTGATAACACTGTTGGACGCACACAGTGACACAAATACATAGCCAGTAAGAAACTAGCAGGCAACGAGGGTGAATTAACTCTGCCTAGGGCTATGCATGGAGAGTTCCTCAAAGAAAATAAATGAAGATAGCTTTGGAAGTATATTTAGAATGTCTATAGACAAAGAAAGAAATACATTCCAAGAAAAAGACATGCCTTAGGCAAGGAGGAAATAAAGAGAAAATCCTGCATCACATTTTAAAAAAAATATCTGTTATAGCTAGTATGTCAAGAACAGGGAGAAGTTGACAGGGCCCAAACTTCAGAAGGATGTACTACACATAGGAGTATGAATGTTAGTCACTGGCCCTAGGGAACCAAAAAAGGCAAAGTGATCTATCTTATGATTTAGAGTATCACTTAGATAACAAGATGGAAGATGGATTCGAGCAGAAAAGGATGTAAGGAAAAGATACCAATTTAGGGACACTTGTAATAAACTAGGAAAGAATCAACAAGGGCTTAAAGGAAGGATGAGGCATAGGGATAAGTAAAGGGACGGCTCCAGCAGTGCAGTGTGCATGGCAGAGAGTGGCTACAGCGTCAAAATGGGAGGATTACGGAGACAATGCAGGAATCTGGATTGCGGACCAGCTCCCTAGTCAGAAGTTAGGTGGATGCTTTTCCCAGTTGTTAGGAAGAGCAGGACATTGCAGGGATGACGTTCAAGCAAAGCAGAAGCTTTCTAGGGAAACTGGAAGAGAGAAAGTAGGTTTTGTACCTGTGGTTTCCACAGAGCTTTTGGCAAATTCAAACGGGAAAGGAATTTGGATACATGGGTCTGGAGTACAAGAGAAAAAACTCAGATGGGTGTTTGGAAGAACTTTTGTGAGAAAAGAACAATACTCAACTCCCCAAGGGAACATGGAAAGACAAACATAAGTAAGTGTCCATTTGGACAACTGGCTGATCTTACATCATTTGATATTCTCAAAGTACAGAAAAAATAAAAGGCATTGAACTGGTACCATGTAAACCACACCTGCCCAACACGGAGCGGCCACTGCGAGCTCATTCTGTGCCGTACGCTGCTCTGTCATATACACCTTCTATGGCAAGCAAGTCACAGTGGGAAGACGGACGATTGTCTTGGATATGCGCTGCTCCCCAAGGACAGTATTATTTCATGGATCTGTTGTAAACCAGCTTCAGCAATATCTCCGTGTCTTGTAACCTAAAAGCAAGAACGGAGCTGGAACAATGGGTGGGATTGATTCCAAGGCTCTCAGAATGCTGGTTGGTAGCTTCTGGTCTATTTTTCTCTGAAATCTCTTAAAGTACAAGCAATAAGGAAACAAAGGAACACAGAAGGGACAGTGAGCTCGAGCATGACCTTCTAATCTAGCGCCCCTGCCTGTTAGTGAACATAGTCCAACACAAAGCTTTCAATCTGATTTACCAAGTTGTATTCCCTTTCCTTGGGCAGGAGCTAGGATGGAGAACCGCAGTGAGAGGGAAAGGGAGAAAGTGCTTCCATCAGGCAAGGAAACAAGGGTTTGTGACAGATACTACAAACCAGAGTCAGTTTTTCTTTTACACTCGTTTAAATGTAAATATTTGTTTAATTAGGCAAAAGTCCTCTTATATTCACTTTCATGAAAGAAAGCAGGTTATATTAATAGTGTGGCTGACAGAGGTTCCCTATGAGATTTCACTATAACTAGGACAGTGTAGCCAGGTTTCTGGTTTGGTGGGAGCCTATGCATGACTCACTGCTGTATTCCTCACCGCCAGAGATCTGGCCCGTATCTTGCTCATCTTGATATCCCCAGCGTACTGGGACACAGTCCGTGCTTAATAAGTATTTCTGGAATTGAAGTAAGTGGATAGCTGAGGCTGCATTCCTTAAGTCCACTTGTAGCACATTTTGTTTCTCCCTATTAGAGTCTAGATGAAACCTATTGGAATCAGAGGATAGACCTTACAACAGAGGTCACAAAGTAGAGTTTTGTGAGCCTCACTAATCCTGAAGACACGAAGAGCATGTTGTCATGTTTTCTTGGCTGCTGAGATAGATTTGCATGAAGTTAGGAAGCTTTAGAGAGTTCCCTATGGAAAGAGAAAGCCAGGAGGCAATCATTAAGCGTAGCTATGCTACTATTTTTGCTTCATTAGCAAAAATAGAGGATCTTAGCATAAAAGAACCAAATCTTCCATTCTGTATTAGTTGGGATTTTATTCTCACTCTATGTAAATATTCACTCTTGCAGTAAACATGATATTTATCATTTTGTATTCATTTTTAAAGGGTCTGGGCCTGTAAGACTCAGATCCCACAAGTTATAGCCACCAAGTTAACTGATGGTACGTCAAAACGCTTTTGCTGTTCACATTTTTATAACCAAATGCATAACATTACAAGCTGGAATTCCAGCTTTTTTAAGAAAAAGAAACTTCTTACAGAAGACGTGACAACGAGAGTCTGTATTCTCTGCCATGTACCTACAGTTACGTAGAACTAGAGCCATGGCTGTCCCATTTGGATGAGCCATCTGCTGTCCAGTCCTTTGCATACCAAGCCCTGCCCTACACTTTCTCTCATTTCTGATCCATTCAACTCATTTGAGTTTACAAATCTGTCTGTGTACTACATATGTGCCCAGGCACTTGAAAGAGTGACTTACACAGATTCCTAAATACATTTTCAATAAATGGAACAAAGAGGAACAAAGTTTCCCCTGAAGATGTTTATCCATGAGACATGTAAAAGAAAAAAGAGAAAGCAGACGGAGTGATACCTGGACCTCATACTCAGGACAAGAGGACCAGGAGACCCGCGAAGGTCCTGGAGGCCTTCCAGTCAATATAGGTCAACTGTCACCTTGTTCCTCATCCTGTGCCCTCCCTGGGACACAGCAGTTGCCCACATGCTGTGCCTAAAAAAGAAGAGCCATAAAGGATCAAAATTCAAGCTGGCTACCAGCACTGTGCATGGACTCATGCCTCAGGCACAGCCACCTCCACCCTGGCTGTGGGCAGAGGACTAACTCCAGGCGTGGAAGTCAGAGTTCCAAGGCGCCACCTCTGCTACTGAGCTGTGCCGTCCTCTCCACTTCAGCATGGGAGGGCCTGGTAAATGTGTTACATTATTTTGCACAGATGAAGGGGGTTTGTGGATATAATCACAGTTCTTAATGAATAGACCTTTAAGTTAACCAAGAGGGAAATCATCCTGGGTGAGCCTACCATGATCAGATGAGGGCTTTAATCTGGGCTTTGTCTGCCCAGGAGAAACACATTCTTCTCCTGGACTCAAAGAGACAAGACAAGTTGAGCTCTAGAGCTTCAAGGAACTGAGTTCTGCCAACAAAAGGAGCTGGAAGAAGACATTGAGCCTCTCATGAAACCCTAGCCAGTGTAAGCACACTGACAACAGTCTTATGAGTTCTTTAACAGAGAAGGGTCTTACAGATCAGCCTGGCCTGGCCTCTTGACCAGATGAACCAGGAGATAATAAAGATGTGTGTTGCTTTAAGCTGCAAATTTTGTGGTACAGTCTAGGGATAAATTCTGCTAACTATGCTGTGAGTTGATTTCCATATGATGTTTATATAAACATCATATCATCTGTTTATACAAACATAAATGCTACAGGTCAATCACTCCACATGGCCTCTTATGCAAATGAGACACAATTAATATAGGGTGCACGAGGTTGCTGCTAGAGTCACACAAAGCACTGTTTTGTAAAAACCTTTTTATAAGGTACACTTTAAAATAATAATTAAAGGTATAGTAAGTACATAAACCAGTAATATTTTCCTTCATTATCATTTATCAAGCATTATCTACCATACGCCACTGTATGTGTTGCATGAGGTAGGTCTGTTTCTACCCATGTCAACACAAATATATGAGTGACACGTTGCACTGTACCCTTATAAGGGTTGTGGTGTCACCACTCATAGGACATTTTCAGCGCCTTTATAATCTCATGGAACCACTGTCCTATGTGCAGTCCATTGCTGAATGAAATGTCATTGTGCAGCCACATTGTAATTTGGCTCACAGCCACAAATGTCTAATTGCAGAGCAAAGGAAGCCTATGCCATGCTCATTGTGCCACACTTCACAGTAGACAAGATCTGGAACCTGCCCACATGCCCATCAGCGAATGAGAGAAGGAACTGTGGCATATATACACGGTGGAGCATTATTCAGTCATCAGTAAGGTTCAGGTCATGCGTCTGCAGGAAAACAGATGGAACTGGAGAGCGTGTTGGAAAAATAAACCACGTGCTGCCTCTCCTACGCAAAACCTAGGGAAAAAAGAGAATGTAAAAGAAGAGAGACTGTCAGGGAAAGGAAAGCAAATGGGAAGGGGAGGCAAGGGAGGGCTGAAAAGATGGTGGGTACAATCAGAAAACATACGTCTCATTATATATAAAAATCTCACAGTGAAAACAGGATTCTGTATAATTCGCATGGAATAATAAAATAATAATTTTTTAAAAAGCGAAGAAAAGGCTGTAACAGAGAGAAAAGGTATGTGATTGCCTGGAATCTTCATGAAGGAATGGAGGTAGCCAAGGAGAGGGAAGTAAAGAAAGGAGTGTAAAACCAGAGAACACCAGAGAGAAATGTGCTGGGCACTCTCCATGTATAATTTCATCTAAATATCCCAAATCCTCTGAGCAGGAAGAATCTCTCACGCCATTCCACAGATAAAGCACTGATTATCTCAGAGGACTTCAAAAAGTCACTCCAAGGCACACTCTGTTCCAAAGGATGACCTTGCACAGGCCCGGGGCGCATGCTTCTCCTCCGCACTGTGTCACAAGCTCACTTGGAATCTCAGGAGCGAAAGGACCGGCACAGCACAGCACAGGAGAAGTGTTGCCGAGGTGGCCACACTGCAGGGCTGTTTCTGCATGAACACGCTGCTCCCGGAGGGTAGCAGTCCGAGAGCTCTGTTCTTCTTGGGAGGCTCCTCTCCAAATTCTACCCTCCGGTGATAAAATAATGCTTGACTAGAGAGGGCAAAGGACAAACTCCTGTATGCATATGTTTATAGCTGAAGATACCCTGTACCAGAGGGGGCGGAAATCCCAGGGGCATGACGTCAGCAACTCCACACAGTGTGGTAAGAAAATTGAGCATGGGTATAGTTACTACCATTTTCCAGACTCACTCCTCCCTCACTCTCTTCCATCCAGCCCTGCACAGGGAAAGCACCCGAGTCCCCTCGTCTCTGTGGGGTCGCACAGCCCTTCACACTCGATGCTGATAGCTGCTGATTTCATCACAACTTTCACTGAAAAAATACATAATTGTCCGCCAAGGTGCCATGTATCTCTTCTCGGCCTCAAAGACCTCATACAAATCTGTTTGGTCGGCCTGCTTTCTTTCCTTCCTTCCTTCCTTCCTTCCTTCCCTCCTTCCCTCCTTCCCTCCTTCCCTCCTTCCCTGCTTCCCTCCCTTTCTTTCCTTTCCTTCTTTCCCCTCCTTTTGCTTCCTTCCTTCCCTCCCTCTTTCTTTCCTCTTTAATGCCGTTCAGAGCAGTTCTTCTCTAATAATTCTGCAGTATCCCTTCCTCACTGAATCTTTCTCCAGGGCCTCCCTGTTGCACACATCTCAAGCTTCAGGGAGTTTTCCTGGGCTCCTGGCCACCTTTATTCCCAGAGTTCCCTCTGCTCTACCCATTTTCAGGAAAGGCCAGGAGGCAAGGACCAGGTGATGCTGGGAAGAAAAACAGTCTCTCAAGTGCACAGGACCATGCCCTCTCCCCCCAGTGCTCACCTCCGCACTGCAGGCACCCGTGTCTGTGGCACACACATGCCAGGGAGGTGTGAGGGGGCAGAGGGAACTAAGGCCCACAGTCAGCTGAGCTTGCAGCTGAGTCTCCCCTGACAGTAAGGGCAGCATGGAAGAGGAAGGCAGAAGTGGGGAGAGGGTGTTCGCATGTGAAGCTGGCCCACTACGGCTGGCTTTGAAGATGGAAGGAGCCTGAGGCAGAGAGCGTGAGTGGTCCCCCAGCAGCTGAGAGGGAAGGGAAACAGGTTCTCCCATGCAGCCTCCAGAAAAGAGCGCGGCCCTGTCCACCCGGACCTTGATTTTAACAAGGCAAGCGCTGATGCCACTGAGCCACATCTCCAGCCCCCCACACCTTGATTTTAACCCACCAAGACCAATGTTCAACTTCTGACCTCTGAAACACCAAGATAATAACAGTGTGGGCTTTGAAGTCATTAAATAGGGGGTGATTTGTTCCAAAAGACCTAGCAAAGTCACATGCTTCGTGCGGGAAGTGTTATGTAATCACCAGGATGATTCTGCACACCTAGTCAGCCTGGCCAGGACATGATTCCCAAAGAACCTGGACAGGCTCCCCGGCTTGCACAGGTGGGAAGGAACATTGCCTATCCGGTAAGACCTTCTTTACATGAATGAGCTGGTCTGAGCCAAGGAATGAACTAAAGACCTAACCACCCCAAAGGGGCTTCAGCAACAGAAGGCCCGGAATTAGGGCCTTAGAGACTTTTCCCATGGACTCTCGTCACACTAGGTCTCCCCCTGTTGCCAAGAGATCTTTTCTGGGTGCAAAGCTCTGGGACGCAGGCAATTCTTCCTGGTGGGAGAGAACACCTGGTTGCCCATGTGCCTATAGTTTTCAAATAAATTAAATCCAATTAACATATTATACAGTTTAGTTTTTATTTTCTGAGTCACCAGCTCTTAAGCCTGCTGCATGAGATCAGGGTTTGGGGTCCCCTGCAATTGATGAACTTATCAGAGGGGCACATTCTAGACGCTAAGAGCTCTGCGTTGGAGGCGCACAAACATTTGCCCCAAAGAGAAACTCTCTCATTTGCAGGAGAAGCTTTTGAGGCTCTACCGGCTAAGCCCAGCCCTACTCTCATCTGGCTCCAGCCCCAGATCCACGCCCCCCGTGAGCCCCAACCCCTTAGAGCCCACAGGACGTTCAACTCCTGTATCTTCCACCATCCCCAGGGGTGTCAGCGACCGCGGTGTCCGGCCTGGACCTGCAGACACACCGAGTCAGATAGCTACTCAGAAAGCAGATTCAGAAAAATAAAAGACTTCTCCTTTTCTCCATAGAAATGATCCAAGTCTGAGACCCAAGTTGCGGGATGTCCTGCGCACTGAGCCCCTCAAACAAGGGACAGGGAGATAAGTGCTCTGCAGGTCCCGCAGTGTTTCTTTTCGGGGGATCCGGCAGATATCCAAAGTGCGGCGTGTGGCCGTCCCGGGCGCGCGTCCTGTCTCCAGTCTGTGTGGCCGGGGCGAGAGGTCGCGCGTCCTCCTCGCAGGCAGAAGCCCTGGGGCGGGAAGCCGGGCTGCGCTCTCCGTTCTGGCCGGGAGGTCCCGGCTGCGCCGCACCACGGCCCTGCGCCACCTGCAAGCCCTCCTGCCTTCGCTCGCGCTTCAGCTCTCCAGCTCAGCGCTGCGGGCACGCAGGACCCCGGCCCTCCGTCCCCGCGACCCCGGGGCCTCCGTCCCGCCCTCTGCACCTCGCCGCCGCTCGGCCCGCTGCAAAGAGTTAAGACCGGCCGCCGAGACTCCCTTGGCCGCGGGGTCCCCAGGCGCTGCACGCCGCTCCTGATTGGCTGAGAGCCTGTCAGTAGTAAAGAGTATCAGATAGCAAATTTGGGACCTTCATAAAGGCGTGGTGGCGTTACTCCGCAATTGCTGGCAGCCTATGACATCAGCCAGGAACGCCTGGGATGCCGCGGCTCCTGGCAGGCCTCAGGGGAGGAGGGTCCTGCCGGCTAAGAGTTAATTAGCCCCGCAGAGCGAGGGGGGAGGCGCCAGTTTTCAGGGGACACTGGCTGCCACTGTATGTTCTCCTACCCAGGGGAGCTCACAGAGAGTTGGATGAATTCTGGGTTGTTAACTGCGGTCAGCAGGGCTCCCGGGAGCCTGTTCCTGGTGGAAAACAGGGGGCGTCTGGCAAAGGGACCAGCGGCTTGCCGAGACGCACCATGACACTTCTGGGGTCTGAGCATTCTTTGCTGATTAGAAGCAAGTTCAGATCAGGTAGGGCAAAGGCATTTAGCATTTCTTCTTAAACTTTCCTCTTCTGTGATTCTCAACTCTAGAACTGGTTTCCAATAAGTATCTCAAAGCCCGCGGTGGCTACCTCAACTCTGTTCCCCAGAAGCACATTTTGGAGGCGGAGAATTCTATTTGACTTTGGGAGCCTTTCATGTCTTGAGTTACAAATGCTTTCAGTTGTGGAGTGGGTTTTGTTTGTGACTAGGCCAATTCTTTTCCCTTATTATATTTTTCTCTGTATCTGTGAATAGAAATTTTGGACGAGGTATGTCCAAAGAGAGCCTTGAAAATGAACAGACAAGGGCTTTCAAGTTTGGGGACTGTGGAACATTCAGTTAAAATTTCTGAGATGAACCTGGTCTTGTGTTTAGGTACAAGGGTCACGTAAAATGTAGCTAATCAAAACAAATATATTTCCAAAAAAAGTCACTTGGGGAAAGTAAAAATAGCAAATTTGGAGCACACCAAGAATTTAAAATGACATCACTGTAGGGGGAAAAAAAAGTCCAGTGCCACAAATATTTTTTCCCAAACCATCTGATATTTATAAATGGAGAATTTTCTCCCAAATTTCCGTGTTAGTGGCACACAGAGAAACTTCCCGAAGGATGCTGAGTACAGGTGAGTGGAAGGGGCAGATGGGGGCTCTAGCGGCTCCTTCCAAAGGGGCTGTGCACGGGCATCTCAGGTAGCAGTACGTGGGTCCCCTTGCTTAGGCAGGCAGCACCTGACTGCTTAGGCTCCTCAGCAGCTCTATGTATGTAGTAACGACCCACTCAGTGGAGGCAGACCACCTGCTTAGAAGATGGATTGCTGTTCTAAGAGCTCTGATGTGAACCTTCCGCGTAACAGGTGTCAGAAAGATGTTGGTGCGGTTTGTTGAGCTATGCTTCTCTCAGCCTTTGCAAATGGTGCTACACAGTGGTTCCACTGGGAAAGGATGGGTGAGAAACGAAAAAAATAGGTGTTGGGAGACAAGGATCATTCATAACTTCCTTAGCTGCTTCTGGGTTTTAGGTGTCTATGGGACTGGTTGAAGATTTGTTGTTCTTGCACTGTGGAACAAAGCTGAAAAGTCGAGAGCTTGGGCAGCTACAAGCCATGGTGCCACTGAGGCCAGGGAACACGTGTGGTAACTGCCAGCCACAAGGGTCTGCAGAGGACTTAATCCTTCCCTTCCTTTCCACAGGGTGAGGTGGTTGGTATGTTAATCGGCCAGAGACCTCACCACCACTTCGTAGTTTGCTTAAAACTGCAAGGCAACACTGCCACCTTTCTGAAGAAGAGAGGATGCAGATCTGTTAAGCCTAAAACTAAGCATTTTTAAGGTTCCCTTGCAGGTCCCCTGTGGAGGGTGAGGAGGGGCTGGATTGTCTGGATTGTCTGAAAGGAATTTGGAGATACGCTTAATCATCGACTTGCAAAACAAACGCACCAAAAGAATGCTTGCTTCAGTTAAAGGCAGTGGATAGACGATGTTTGCACTGCTCCCAATTTCTATCTCCAGGGCTTTGTGGAGTCCTGGGCTCTTCCAGGTAGATGGTGCAGCCGTTGAACCTAGAGTTCAGAGAATTGCAGTCTCTCCCCCATCTGCCCGATTTAAGGGTGCACAGGCCCTTTGTGTCATAAGGAAGGATAGCTTGGGGAAAACATGATATAGAAGCAGAAGCAGCCTAGTTTAATCCTTCACCCTTTTATAAACCGGGAAGCAGGAGTTTGGAAATGGGCAAAGTGACTTGGTCATCTGAGATGCATGGGCTGAGAATCTCTCAAAGGACAAAAGCAAAAAGAATAGCATGTGAAACTTAGAAAATGTAACGTTAAAGGTGCTAGTCATTCTTTCTGGATAGGATGATAATTTTGGCTGAACTAGCACTGAGGTCTGGTTGGCAGCATGCTAGTAAGAGGGCCTCTGTCTGAGCCACCTCAGCTTATTCTGCAGCAAACAGACTAAGAAGGGGCCCTTCTTTGTTTTGACTTCTCCATGTCTTCTTCCTTCTCCTCCTCCTTCTTTTCTTTCATGAGCCATTCAAACCGTAAGCTCATTAAACTGTTTCAGCCTCACCGTAAATCTTTGCTTCAATTACGTATCCTATAAAAATATCTCAGAAATAAATGCAACTAAATTGCTTTCTGATTATAGCAACTTAGACTCTCTGTGACAGGGCTTGTTCACAAGCAAGGGGATAATCCCTTTCACCCTGAAATTGACATGAATGGAAACAATGTCTTACCGACTTTCCATAAACTATAATCGAGTGGCCTTGGGATTAAGTACAAATCTTGCTGCAGGGCCAGTCAGCTCTGAAAGTTTACATTTACAAACATGTTTAGTGATACAAAGTCCTCTTATCTGACAGGCAGCAGGGAGTCATGTTGGAGTATGTGGGTCTTGGGCCAGACTATCTGAGATTTTAGCAGCCACCTTTACTTATTTATTAGCTGTATGACCTTGAACTTAGGTAAATTACATAATGCTCTGTGCCTTAAGTTGCTTCATCTAAACAGTGAGAATGGTTATACAATTGTTGTGAGAATTAACTGTGACGCGCAAGTAGACTTCTTAAGACAAATGCCTAGCACTGAGTATGCCCTGGTAATTAATTAGTATTCTATTGTTAATATTAATGGGTAGTGGGATGCACTGCTGTTTTTTTCTCCCTGGGTCTTGGTTATTTAAACTGTAAATGTTCAAAATGAAATAGGTGATTTTTTTAGACCCTTTCATTATGATTCTCTAAAGATACGTAAATATTATATGGAAACAAGTAAAATGGCAGCACTGTGATTGACATAAACCACTGCAGGTTGCCTAAATTTAATTAGTGTTGCTTACTGATCATATTTTTACAGTTTTGATCCTATTTTTCAGTACTGGAATTGAACCCAGGGACTTTGTACTGATCTACATCCCAAGCTCTTTTTATAAGTTTTGAGACAGTATCTCACTAAGTCGCCTAGGCTGGGCTTAAACTTGCGATTCCCCTGCCCCGGCTTCCCAGAGTACTGGAACTACAGGCATATGCCACCACACCGGGCTTCTAGTTGTTACTTATCAATGCCTATAGTCAGTATCCCTGTCACCACTTTCCCCAACATCAGGCCCCGTGTCCTATAAAACGGAAGTACATATACATATGTGAGCAAACACATACACACACACACGTGTGTGGATCACAGGCAGAGCAAGACATCCACTACTGGATTTTACTTTTAAAGAGCTATGTGTTTCTTTTCCCTTTTTCTCTTATCCCTTGTCTACCTCAAACAACCCAAACAAAGACAAACTCTGGTACCTACCACTCCCTAGCCATCATTTCTCACAAGTGTTAACTTGTCAGATTTTGCAATTAAAAGTACAGAATACCTAGATTAATTTGAATTTTAGACAAATTAATACAACATATAATTTTTAAGTATCCAGCAATACTTACAATATACTTTTATCTGGAAGTCAGGTTTCACTGGGCATTCAGTACAGCATGTGGGTGACCCTCTCTACGGTCCTAATAGTCTTCAGTCAACATTCTCCGCAACTCTACCTGACATCCCCTCAAACTCCTGAGATTCTGGATTAGTCTCCAAACATTCCCTAAAACCACCATTTTTATATTTTAGGCAAGAGAGCAAAAGAGTTAGAGCAAGGGCAGGGACACACGAGAGGTAACCCTGAGCCCCCTAGAGCAGAACAGCACATGGGACGAGGAAGAATGTAGAAGATTTGCTTCTGGCTTCATGGCAAGGAGGAAGATAAGCTCAGCGGACAGCTGGTGCTCAGACAGCACAAGCTCCAGGGGTTAGATCTGCAGCTAAAGAAGCTGAGGCGCGTTGAAAGCGGACAGCGAACACACGGTGGTGGAGCCCAGCTGAATAGTAGGTAGTGGAACACAGGTGCTCACTGTTCTCCTTCCTTGGCTGTGCCCAGGACCAGGCCCCAGTATCTGCAATTAGTTGATTGTCTTTGCAGAGATAGCGTGGGACATCTCAGCGGGATCCTGGGCTAATCCCACTCTGTCCTTTCTCTATTCTCCACCTTGCAGAGAACTGAAAATGTCTACCAATTCCTACTTTTAGCTTAACTTCTCTGGGGCTGAATTTTCTCTCAAATTAAGGCTGTTGGATCAACAGTTGATCCTCCAGTTTTTACCATAATGGACTCTACGAAAAAATTTTCATTATGAGCTCAAAAGAGTCCAGTCTCGAGCATTACCTTCACTATTCATTAGTTTTATAGCTTATGACAAACAGTTTCACCTGGAAGAATAACTTTTCCATGATATCAAATATATATATATATATATATATATATATATACAAATATAATTTAATTTAACTGGCCTTTTTAGATCTCATTTTTGTCACTTACAAATTGCAGGATCTTCATCTCTAAAACTGGTTCCAACTCTAAGATTCATAGTTTCTTATTTGAATAGCCATGAACTACTTTTGAAAAGTTTTTAAAGGCTATAAGTTTAATAAAACATTGCCATGTGAGAGTAAAAGTAGCTGAACTTTGAATGATGAGTTGTAGTTTCAATCCTAAGTGGGGATTTTAAATCTTCTTTGAAAACCAAAGACAGATTATATAGGTTCCAGTCTCCCACGAGGACAGTATTTATTATGTATTACAAACATACCAATTTTAAAATGCTTTAAAAAATAAGAATGGTTCCAGGTCAGGTTCAAGTCACCTCCTTGAGACCTCTCCGCACTCTTCCTGTCTCATCGCACTGGATTCACTCATAAACCATCTGCTCCTCACCCCTTGTCTGAATGACTTCCTCAAGAACTCCAGCACCCACCTTCCCTGTCCAGTTTTATCCATGGCTCTTATCGCTGTTGGGCTGGCTAAACATTTTGTTTATTGGGTATTTGTTCATGGGGCTGCAAGAAGCTTTTGCTTGTTTGTTGTTCACTCCCTTCACTCTCTAGGACCTAGAAAATGCAAGGATAGAGAACCTAAGATGCACATGTCAAGGGTGGCGTGCTGATCAGTGGTGAAGCACTAACCTAGAGTGCATGAGGCCCTGGGTGCCAACCCCAGTGCTACCAAAAAAAAATTAAATGCTTTTTATTATTCCCCCAAGGATAATTCAAAAACAGTGAAATTAAATAATATGTTTGCTTTAGGCCTGTGTGTGTGTGTGTGTGTGTGTGTGTGTGTGTTGAAACTAGAAAAAAAAGATATGAGAATAAAAAAATATGAATATGAATTCCTGAGCAGCAGCAATGTGAGAGAGGCTGCATGAAGAGATAGATGTGGCCCAAAGCTATTGATGCTGTTGTTGATGCTGCTATAGACTGATACTGTTCTTAGGGTTGACAGTAGTTTTATATATATTTATTTATTATTAAGAAAATTAATTAAACAGGGGTCATTATCAGACAATGATGATGGTATAACAGTTGTCATAGACCAGAGATTATGATTAATTCACCTCTGTCTAGCTTAGTTCCTTTTTTAAAAAATGTTTAAATATCTTAAGGTGAGAAATAAAAAATAAGTCATCTTTTATCTACTACAATACATACAGAAACAATCAGTAAACCTTTGTCAAATTGGGTGGAGCCAAACTGAATGGAGTCTAATCTAATTGCATTAAAGAAAAACAGAAACACGTAGCAGAAGCAAAAGTGGTCAACCACCGTGTAGGAATTTTGCATGTTTCATAGAAGTCCAACCTGAGTAGGAGACGCGGGAACACCGCCAGCAAGGCTCCGCTGGCTGTCTGCTGGACTGTGAGCAAACACGTTGCACTTCTGTGCAGGTGGGTAAGGAGCCAGCAGGTGCACTTCACACGAGGGCTGTTCCTTGTGTCTTGTGCATGGAGCACAGGGCGAGCCCATCTCATTCCCTCTGACTCTACCGTCCCAGGAAAGTCCACCCGGAGCACGCAGCTCTGTTTCCACACTGGTGAAGGAACTGATGGTCTTTGCAGTCCCTGACTCTTTGAAGGAAAGATCTTTCTGCAAATACAAGGGATGATCAAAATGTCTGTGGAATGTTTAAATTTCAAAAAAATTGATTACTATAAAGAAAACACCACTCCCTTTAATCCTTCTTAAAACATTCCCCTGCCCTTCAAACACACTTATTGCATCATTCTTACCAGCTTCTAAAGCATTCTGGACGTTTGCATTTGTGAGTGTCTTTACCAGGTGTGGTTTCAAAACACAGTGACTGCGGCTACTGCTTCTGAGTGCCATCTGGTGAAAAGGCAAGTTCATAAAAGCGGTGTGTCCTCGTCTACCGTATTCACTGGCTGCAGCACTGTGCAAATTCTGGCTCTTCCCCAAAGTCAGAAATGACCACGAAAGGTAAACATCTTAATTGATTCAGGACACCAAGGCAGCTGTGAGAATGCAGGCAAAGACACTCACAAAAGAAGACTTCCAGAAGCACCTCAGAAAGGGCCAGGATGGTGGGATGAGCGATCAAGTGAGGGGCAGGGTTTTGAGAGGGATTAATGACAATGCATTTTGTAGTCATACATTTTTAGAATTTAAACGTTCACCCTATTGTTCAGTCTCCCCTTGTGTTAAGTGTTTCTTTTACAGAAAGAATTCCTATTCACCCTGTGGGAATGGATTACTGGACTTGGTGGCATTTGAATTGCACAAGAAAGAAGCACAGAGCAGTTAAAAGGTTTTGATGGACATAAATAGGATTAACAACAATAACAACAACCATTAGCCAAATAGTTTTGCAACTTTATGATTTTAGTACTTAGAGTTTCAATTTTATTAAGCAGGTAGTGCTTACTTTTTCCAGAATAGCTAGTAAATCAAGCTCTGTTTAATCAGATTTGTACCATTAATCGTAGATAAAAAAGAAAGAGGTCTCCAAATTTTGTTAAAACAAGATGTATCCTTTATTCCCAGAAATTTACAATAAATAAGGCTGATTCCTATCTCTTATTTTTTCAGAGCACCACAAAAATGCCCTCTGGAAACTTTGAAGGGAGAATAATGTCTTTCTTTTCTCCCACTAGCAAGGGAAGATAAATTCTTGTTCCCTTGTTGGAGTGCTTCTCTTATCAGGACAATCACTCTGATGTTTGCTGTATTCAGCCACCCTAGATCACTAGAAAAACAGAATTCAAAGTAAATTAAGTCACTGTAATGTGGTACAGTGTATTGGATTCTCTCATGTATAAGAACTTGGCTATCACTTGATATGTATAGCAATGGTGAGTGAATACACAAACTCTCATATACTCATATGAGAGCCATACCTCTCATGCGGCACCCCAGTTTGGACTAATGAGTAAGTTTTCCATTCCTCAATCTACGTCTTTCCCGAGGGCCTTTTTGAGAAGCACAAAAACATCAGTTGTTCTTTTTTCTCATTAGATGCAGATATGCCCACTTCGCAGATGTGAAATGTTCCTCCTTCCCTATTTCCAGAAATAATCCCCTTTAGGAAGCTGGTCAACTATTTCTTCCTTTTCACTGGTGGGGCTGGTATTTCAATTGAAGTAAAGTTCCATGTGGAATTTTTTGGTATTAAAGCTCCAAGCAAGACACAATGGTTCCAAAAAGATTAAATTTACAAAATGCTATTTAATCTTAATCAAATAACAATCCATTATTTTAATTTATTTATTATGTATGTTCCCTTCCTATCCTTGTCCAGGTACATAAAGACATTTACAAGATTATAATCAGAATACATGTGTAAGTTTATACCCAGTCTTTTTATCAGTAATAATGTCCTAAGTATTTTTTCAAGTTGCTCCACAGCAAGATAATTCATACCTTAAGACTGTATTATATTCCAATAAGTGAGTGTATGGTAATTTACTAAAACTTTCCCACTTGCATTGAAAAATTAAGCCAGTTATAATTTTATAGAGTAGAGAACACTACAATGCAAATTGTTATACCTAACAGTATGAAATCCTTTGTGCAAAGGAAGAGAATATTTTTCTGTAGGTGAATGCTTGCCCCAGACCTGCTTCTCTAGGCAATGAGTGTGTGCCCCTACAGTAAAACTGACTCAATCACCCTGGTATTTTTGCAGTAGTTACTGGTATTTCATGAACTTTTCATATATTTTCAATAGAGAATGAGAAAGAAAATAAGCAATAGTTTGTTTGGAAACTTCTGTATGATCTGCTCTCTGGGGCCTGCGCGTTACCAAATAGGACTGATGCTCCCACAGTGAAGAGCACTAGGTGTTCTTAAACCTGTCATCTGGGGACTCTGCCGTTACATCGTTTAGTACTTACAAACATATGAGCGTGGTTGTCCTTACTTTATAGATGAAGCAGCTGAAACTCAGAGAGGTCAAATAACTTTGAGGCCAGATATGCACTTGTTTTCTCCGCTCTACCCTGGTGGCATCTCTGCTATCTCCTAGGTCTTCCTCCTGTTTCCTCACCTCCTTGCGCGTGCGCATATCCTGTGCCCCAGGACTAAGTGGATCTCTTCCTGCACTGCAGCTCCAGGGATTGACCCAGTGTTATGTTAGTAATTCATAAGCTACTTGCTTCTAGTACTAATTAATCTTTAAGTTGTACATGCAACATTTTGAAATTACAAGATTTTTGAGAAAACTTGACTAGTAGATTGCAATTTACTTAAGTAGAAAAACTCAGGAAATTTTTGAAATCCAAAGCAACAATTGCTCTATGATATTAAATACACAAAAATATGTAGTAATAGTATTCTCTTTTTTAATCATGTCTCACTTAAATGACTAATATTTTGAGTAAACAGAAAAATATTATCACTGGGCCAAAACTATGTATATAAAAAGAAGGTAAAGTTAACCTCTGATGATGACAGCTGCTAAATTCAGAATAAAATATGTAGTGAAAGTTTGTTGGGAAAGTGGACTATTTGGGAAAAATTAACTCAGGTATTTTTGTAATAAGCATTAAAATAAATTTCATACGGATTAAAAGCCACAGAGATCTGTAATACATTAAAATAGAACAGAATAATTGTATAATCTTGGAGTAGTCCAAGCCTTCCATTCATGTCTCCCAGAGTAGAAATAAAGATGGATAGTTTGGTCACTCAAAAAGTTTAAAATTTTACGTGAAATACATCACCACAAGAATGTAATAGTCAAATAGGAAACTGAAAAGATTTATTCAATGTATATGTGAGGCAAAATTATAGTTTTAAAACTTATACAAATAATAAGATTAAAAGCAAACAACCTAACAGAAGACAATTCAAGGAGGAGAAATGATTAGTAAACACAAGACATACACTCAACTAACATTCAAGAAAATGCAAATAAAACACCAAGATACTACTTTTTTCACACTTCACATAATCTAAAACTTTAAGTTTTGGTAACCTGAAGTGCAAGCATACAAAGGTGACCTCACCTATGTTGCTGGTGAGCAACCCTAACAATCTCTTATGGCACAAACAAACCATTTTGATTGACTTTTCCATGAACTTTACCACTGACAAACAATTTAGACTCTAAATTGTAAATTTAATACCCTCCCACAACACACACACACACACACACACACACACACACACACAGAAGTATAAGTAAATTCTATATATTTATATTAGGTTTATTACTTGAGTATATGATAGCAAGGTAAGAAAATTCTTTTAAGAGTTGAAATATTTTATACTCAAGTGGGAATCATAAACATAAACAAACATACCAACATAATTTCTCTTATGTTCTGTTTTATATTTTTTAGTTTGATTATTTACTCAATGTCTCCCACATGTCTTACCATATAATAAATGGGAATGATTTGGGTAATAAATCGCTGGGCTGAGTAATATGTGTGTTTTCACCTCTCTGTGCTATGCCAGTGGGGGAAGGGGAGGAACTTGCCATATCAGAGGAGCTGCTGAGTGGGGACTTGACTGAGCACCTGCGAGCTTTAAACTATCCTCAAATTCCCAGCAATACCAGAGCATGTGCGAGCTGCAACCAAGAAAGCTTGCTCCTCAGCCAGAAGGCAAAAAAAACCCACAACCTAATATTAATTGGCAGTAGGCCCCTATCCAAAGCTTTACTTCCTGTGCTGTGATCAGTGATGGTCTGAAAGTATTACCTGGAAAACCTGGATACCAAAACCCCTGCTGCGGGTCTCAGTCTCACCCCCGCCCCCCGGCAATATGGCGTGCAGATGCCAAAGAAAGACAATGAGAACGTTCCGCAGATGAGATGCTCTGGGATGACCCAACATTCTCTGTGGAACAAAGGCCTGGTCTCCAAAAGCTCATGGCTTTTATTGGTATCAGTCAGGGAGATAGGTGTGGGGTCCCAGCAGAGTGCACAGGGAAAAGAAACTCTGTAGCCCTATCAGGAACAGAAGCCTCCAACTAGCAATGTGCAGATTGTTTTGATTCATATGAGGCTGGCAGCTTTACTGCCAGGAACATTTGTTTCGGTATAGCCAACTCTACAGTCTCAGTAAATAGGGTGAAGGAGAGGTCAGAAATGGGTTGTAGCAAGGGCTTTTCTTTCTGAGGAGAGAGCAGCATGGGTTCTCCCATTGCCAGGAGTAAGCAATTTGTAAGTTTTAAATAGCTTTTGGTATTGTGTATTTTTATGGTTTGTTTATTTTACTATTGTATTCTCGCAAGTCTCTCACTGTGCGTAATTTATAGATGAAACTTTATCATCGGCATGCATGTAGGAAAAAACATAGTGTCTATAACGGCCAGTGCTATTTGCAGTTTAGTCCCCTACCAGGAGTCTTGGAAAATAACCCCATGGATAAGAGGAAACTGCATATACTGGAAAATTTCAGTTTCTCTCTTTTGGCAAAGGTCCTGAAGTGGGCTGACTCAGGCACTGTCCTGGGCGCAGCCTTACTGCTCACATGAACTTAGGTGTATGTCTTAAGTGCTGGAACTTCTATGTCTATTTGTAAACATGGGAAAAACAGTCTTCCTTGTTGGAAATTTGGGGATATTTTAATGAAAAAGCTTGCAAAAAGTATTTGACAAAGTGAGAAATTTGCTTCTGTACTCAGTAAGGGCTGGCTATCTAGTTCTCACATGAACAGTAATTGTATATTAATTTCATTATGCCAATGCTTTTATGACCATGCTGTGGTATGTTAATTCACAAATATTTTTAAATGATGTATATGTTATTATAAAATTGATTCTAAAGCAGCAGCCCCTGGCTTCTCATGATAATCTCAGGATTTGCTGCCTAGCCACTCTCGATTCTTGTTTCCCTGGAGAGTGTGCAAGAGTAATAAAGATATTTTGTCATTATAGAATTTATATTGTATTCCATAGTTTTTATACAAAGATGGTCACTCACTCTCTCCCATTCACAAAAAAAGATTTGAAGAAAGCACTGTTATTTTCCTCATCATCCAAAATGGGTGGGTTTTTTTTGTGGATCTGGTCTTTACACTTCTGAAGAGAATACCAGCCTTATCAGGGTCCCAGCAAGGTCACAACTGGCTAGTAGGATTAGCAAAGCTTATGGTTGTTTTTCTAGCAATATCAGGAACTTCTTGTCTTAGGACTGAAAATACTGTTCTGTCTAAAAATAAATGCAAGAAGAACTCTCTTCATATAGAACAAAGTTTGGAAACAGCTAGCTGTTATAGCGGTCTGCTAAATGGTAAAGCCATGTATTAAACTCCTTCTCATTCACCAGGACTAACCATGGCAGTTAGTGTGTTTTTACTTGTTTATCATCTCTGTGAGTTTACAAAACTGATCATAAGGATGAGGAGAGAGGTTCAGAGACATGAAGAAATTGATCCAGGGCTCCCAGGAGATTTAGAACTAGAACGTTAGTGTCTAGACTTCCAGGACTAAGTTTACCAAATGGTCCCAAGAGAAACAGGCAGCGCAGAAGAAACACAGAAAGGGCTGGAAGACACACGTGTGCCTGGCATTTCACCCAGTTTCTCTCTCAACGAAGTGGTCCTGCTGCTTCAAGGCATCTTCTCACATGGCAGCCATGAACACTGGCTTCAAGATAGAGACAAAAGTGTTCTTAAACATTGTGTGTAGTTGCTTTCATATCTGTGTCTAATGGTAGAGCCAAGATTATTTTCTAGACTATCATTACATAGTATAATACATACTAAATATGATGTAAATTTCTATATCATTTTACCTCTGGTGGCATGTGTATGCCTACATACATATATTATGTACACATAATATATGCATGTGATATATATATATATATATATGATAAAGAGGTTCATGATTTATTGTTGAAGATGATCTTTGCATTGCTATATGCAGTACTACAAAAACAATGGGAGAAAAATTTGAACTGTCCAACAAAAGGCAAATATTTTACTACATCAAAAATTGGAGATGACATGTACATTAAATATGGTGCTTTCAGAATAAGGAGATGCAAAGATATTTATAATGTAACAATAAGGTTTCAAAGTAGGGTGTATAGCACAATCCCAATTCTGCAGGAATTGTAAGGTGGTTCCCTTTTTGTATATATGCACATGGGTGAGAATCAGAGGAAAGACAAGCAGATATCAACCGATATTGCTTATCTTCCTAAATTTGAATTAGTATTAATTTAACTTTCCACCTTGAAGCTTTTGTATGTTTTTCATATTTTGTACAACGAACTTGTGTTTGTTTTATAATCCAAAAAAGCAACACATGCTCTAAATGCTAGAATAGAAGGTACCACGAGTAAAAGTTAAGATTCTAAAATGCTATACCATACAATTGTATTTAAGGATTGCTGCCAGGTGTAATGAAGTCTGTCCTCTCTCATTTTGAGGGGAATTTCATCAGCCTCATAAAAGACAACTTTTGTTCGAATCTTTATTTCCCTTTTATTACCAATTTTCCTTCAGCTATTCAGTGATTACCTACATTAACCTCACTAATACGTTGTGTATGATTTATCACTGCTAAAGAGGTCTTAGTCTGGCCATCGCAGTACCCTAGAAGGTGTGTAGAAGGAGGCCTTCCTTATAGGCATGGGAAATGGAGAGCTAAAGGGTTAATGAATCGGCCAAATCCACACACACAGAGCACAGTGGTGCAGGTCTTGAACTCAAATCTCCCAGCAATAGATCCTGTGACCTTTCGATGAACGAATAGACACAGAGGCATTGGAGTCTGTTGTGCTCCAGGATCTCCCCCAGCAACAGCTTTCAAAGAAAGCAGGTCAGATGCAGGTCCCCCACCTCACCCCCACACCCCAATGGCAGCCCCTTCCTGCGTCCCGTCCTGGGTGTACGCACGCTGTCTGCTTAATTCACTCATGGCTTAAAGCCACAGAATACATAAACAAGTGGGGAAAGCCTCTGAGAGGAATCTTGTGCCCAAATGGAGCAATTTGTCTTCTGAAATTATTGTTTGAAATTGTTTATGTCAGTTGCTGAGTTTCTGTTCTGTACTTCGGACCTGTTTGTGATGGAAGTAAAAAATCCCTGCAGCTGAACAGCTATCCCAGTGGGACAACTCTGGTGACAATGGGACCTGCTGGCCATCTGTCCCCCACCCCACCGCAAAACAGAGAAGGATTTGATGAGGTTCACTGCACCCCAAGTGCTCTCAGGTGTTCGCATTTTACTGGGCACCGCTCTAAGCATGTCACATGTGTTAGCTAACTAATCATCACACTGATCCTACAAGGGGCTGTCACACCCCACCCCCTGATTCACACGGAGAGAAACTAGAGTTTCCAGAAGTTAGAAGTTATCGCAAAAGTCCTAGAACAGGAAGCAGAAAAGCTGCGCCTTAAACTCCCTAGCACACATCTTTGGTTCCACAATTCATGTTTTTGGACTATTACCATGCCTTGCTTTTCAACCGCACCTACCACTGGCTGGAACCCTCTGACTCGCCCCCTCATCCTCCCAGAGAAAGTGTGCATTGTGACCTCTGCCCATTGTGTCCTGGCAGCCCAAGTCACCTCTGCTGAGGTTTTCGGTCCTCCTTCCTCTAGTGTCTTGAGACATTTTGTCAGGAAAGCCTCAAGCTCACAAACCTGGCAGCTTTGTGAGTGAGAGAAAATTCTTTCTGAGGCATGAATTAGTCATCTTCAAATGTTTTGACAAACTGAGGGCATGGTGCTTAGGGAAAGAATAGCTTCACGGTGTTTGTGTGAACAGACATCTTTTTAAAACAAGTTGAGCCCATGTGTGAGGCTGGATCATTGAAGTAACTGCAAGATGTTCCTCGGTCTAATCTCTTTTGGTGTTCTCCTCGTGTCGCCCCTCCAAGTGCCCAGCGCTGAAGCTGGTCTGAGTTAATGTCTCCTAATCTTATTAAAGGAAGGAGAGTTGGGACATCCCTAAGTGCGGAGACCAGTGTGTGCCTGGCCTCAGACTCCTCCCGCACGCACGCTTGCCTTTGAGGATCACTCAGGTTAGCCCAGTGTGCTCTGGCTCCCTTTGTCTCCTCAGACCACGGAAGCTACAGTAGTGACCTCCACACCTTCTTGTCTCTGAGTCCTACCAGTGATAGGCGAGTGGACAGTCAGGCCTATGGCACCCCACTGCTGTCATTGTTCTCAGAGGCGGTGGTGGTGTTTGTAGCAGTCATGATGGGTTTTTTTGGATCTTGTTCTTTAGAGGGTTCTTAGTAATACTGGAGATTAAAACCAGGACTTTCATACTGAGCTACATGCCCTACTCTTTTTTATTTATTATTTTGAGACAGGTTCTTGCCAAGCTGCAAAATTGCCCTTCCTGAGCTTGAAGTTGCAATCCTTCTGCCTCAGCCTCCCAGAGTGCTGGGGCTATAGGCATGTACCACCATGTTCAGCTGGCCTTTGTCATTCTTGATCAGTGTGACAGCTTGGCCATATGACAACACACAAGGCAAAACTTGGCTGGGGAAAGTAATGATTAGTATCTGGAATCAAAGGCAAGGAGCACAGTGTACTCGGGCATTAGCACTATACACGAAAATCATCCCTGGCTCTCAGCCTTTGGGGAAACATGGCCAGACTCAGGCAGGAACAACCCAGGTATCCCGAGCTGTCACTGTACAACCTCCCAGCATTATGCCAGCCACTCATCTTCTCCTTACGAGGTGATGTACGGCCTCTGTGCCCCGAGGAAGAACATGCAGGGCCCACAATGACACATGTGGCTATTAAGCCCTGGAGTCAGAGAGTAGCAGGCAGAGGAGAGAATTTTTTGAACAGACCACCCACAGAGTGAGAAGAAGAGAGTTTGTGTCCCATCATATCTGCTTTCCTCTCTAGAAGAGACCGAAACTTTCAATAGTTACTTGTTATTTTCCTGAAAATCATCCATCCATCATCAAGCAACAGCTTTCCCAAAGTCTGTATCCGACACTGCCTTTGAAGGTGGTAATGGCAAGGTCCGGAGTAGTATATGAAGGCCCATGCACTCAACCATAAAAGGAACGGTCAAGGACTACGTGGCAGACAGATCTTTCCTAAGGAGAGAGCCTTCAGCAGCCTAGCATTCTCTGTTGCGTCCAGGACTTGTGCTCTTTCCCTGGGACTGTATGAAGAGGATGTGACATACTTGTAAATCGCTATCCAAGCTGCTTGCCATGACTCACTTATTCCAGATTCTTAAGTATGCTTATGCCTTGTGCATCAGGTCAGGTGTGTGCTCTTTGGTCACCTTTACAAACTCTATGTTCACACACTGAAGAGTCTTTGGTTATGACAAGAGGATTTAAAAGTATACCTCAAAGCAGTCCTTGTTTGCATAGATAACTTTCTGCCACCACTGATGCCTCTTTTCACATTGATCCTAGGATCCTTTTGGTTTGTAAATAGTAGAGAGTTGAGGAGTAAAAATGCAAAAGGAATATGGGGCCAGGGAGGTAGCTCAGTGGCAGAGCACCTGCCTGGCAAGCATGAGGTCCTGAGTTCGATTCCTAGTACCAAAATAAAAGGAATACACAGGACAAAAGCACTGGGGTCATCTCAATCCGGTGGGATGGTTACCTATCTTTAGCCCAAGAACTCTTACTCGGAAGAGAGGTGACCAGTAGGGAAATCTAAACTACACAAAATTCACATGAACAGCAGAGGAGAAGGGCATTTCCTAGAATCGCAGCAGGAAACCATTTCAGAGGAAGACAGAAGAGAAGGTGTCACTTGCTTCCTGTCTTTTCTTCATCACCCTATGAGGAACTTACTGTCCTCTTTCCCTCACCCCTATCACCAACTCTTTCAGAGATGAGAAATATTCTGTCATGGTTGAACTGCTGTGAAGTGTAACTAGAAGGAAGAAAGTTAAGTGTTTTATTTGTTCATTTGTCTGTTTAAGTTCTGTGGGAGAACAGACCAGAAAAGTCTTCCTAGTTCCCTAACTACGTGATGCTTCTCTTTCAAGACATTCCCACAACTGCGATCATTTAATGTCTCGTTTCCTCCCTAGATTGTAAGTGTCATGTCAACAGAGCTGCTTACAGCTTTAGGCACAGCTGGCCCTCTCATGTTTACAAGTGCACACACATATAGTGGGTGATCAGTAACCACTAAATGAATAAGATGAAAGGACAAATGAAGTGAGTGCACTCACCTTATTGCCAACTCCTCTGATAAAAGCATTACTCAAAGGATACTGACAGCTCTAACAATTTTGCTACCAAGAATCATAGCAATGGTGCTTTATTTTAATTTTCGTTCAGAAATCTGAATCCTATACGTTTGTTCTTCTACGTGTCTGTCTCTTTCTGTCTCTCTCCATCTTTCATTAAAATCAAGGTGTAGTAATTCTTCTTTGCTTCTTCTTTCCCAAATTTGCCCTTCCCTTTATATCCCCAAGTGAATTTTCTTGCTTTATCCTTGGATCATAATGAGAGTCTCCAAACCATTCTTTTCTCTCCCCATCATGTTAGCTTCAGACCAGTCATTACAAAATGTCCATGTTATCATAGTACTCTGCAGATCAAAAAACGGCAATACTGCCACTTTATTTGTATTATTTTCCTTTTTTTATTATTTTAAAGAGAAAAGAACAGAAACAAAACAACAAAAACTACACAAAAACTATAAAAATGGTACAGAATTTCAAAACAAGATGATAGGAAGTCAACAATGGTTGTTGTATTACTTTATATTATCTTTAAAGTAGTTGTTCAGATTACTATGTACAGATTACTATGCAAGATTGATCAAATAATTAAACATTGTTCCTTTCAATAAACCACTAGAAATTAGTAGTACAATTAATTTATCTATCTTGTAACTATACATATTTTTCCCTTCCTTCTTTCTTTTCTCCTTTCCCTCATCCCAGTTGTTCTTTCCTATGAGCAGTTTCTTTCCCTTTCACAATATCTATTGTACTTTTCAGTTTTTATTTACTGTTTCAAGTTCTTACACTAAGGATAGGATATGGTGTTTGTACATGCTGGTCTGATTTATGTCACTTAGGAGTATAGTCTCTAATCACATCCATTCACCTATAAAAGCCTCGAGTTTATCTTTCTTTATAGCTGAATAATACTCCATTGAATTAAAAGAAATATTTTTCTTATCCACTCCTCATCTGATGGGCATTTGGGTTCTTTCCAAGATTTAGCTATTACAGATTGCACTGCTATAAACACAGGTGCACATACATCGCTGTGGTATGATGTTTTTAATTCTTCTTGGCAAATACCCAGAAGTGGAATAGTTGGGTTGAATGAAACCTCTAATGCTCATTTTTTGAGGAATCTCCAGACTGCTTTCCAAAGTGGTTTCACCAGTCTACATGACCACTAACTGTGGAGAATACTGCCTACTTTATCCAGGATAAACCACAAACACTGTGGTGCAGCTTTCAAGGCTGTCTTTTCCCACACCATCTCTTAGCACTCCCACAACAGGAACCCTTTCCTTAAACAAGGAAACCTCTTGGGGGATAATACACATTTTGTAGGGCTCAATACAAAATGGCAAGGCAGGGCCACTAGTTCAAAAATGACTAAAAATTTTAAGATACTGGTAGCACAGTGTTAAGGCAAGCACAGAGCCCTTATAAAAATTGAGGCCCACATAAAGCAGGCTATGTGGTCGGGAAACCAGCCCTGAACAGGACATCCTATGTTTATTCCAAATTCAAGTTTTTATGTATCTTATTCCTTTTGTCAAGTATACCCTTCATAATTCTACCCATAACATTCCTGCCTAAATGTTTTAAGTCCCAGTTCATTGGTTGTTGGTAAACATTTATGTATACATAATTATATATGCATATTATATACTATATATGTATATACATGATAAAAACATTTATGTGGCTTAACACTTTATTTATCTAACTCAAATATGTATGTCTTCTCTTTCCCACTGAAGAATTCATGCCTTGAATTGCTCTGTATCATTCTCAGAATCTGGAGATATCACAGCAAATATCAAAAACCCATTAAATTATTTTCAAGAAGATGAACTTGTAGATAAATGTGAGGCTGGATGATTACTAGTGTGGTCTGGTGATCCTACACATTTCTGTGATAACCATATGAGTAAGTGCTATTGTAGACAGTCACCATGGGACCCAGCATTTCATCCTTGACCCCTTAGAGCCTTGGTGGGATGCTGTATTACAACCTTGCAGCCCTCTCTTAAGCATAATCTGAGAACTGTTACAAGAAGTATTGTGATCTCATGGGTAAAAACACTGGAGATGAAGAGATCTCAGAGCTCTAAATCTGGAGACTCATAAAGAAAACCCCTGGTCAAAAATGAAGCCAAGTGTCACCAAATGTTGGTCCTCCATGGGGCCCTGGAGATCATTGGCTCATCTCTCTCATTCTATTAAGGAAGAAGCTAAAGCTGATGAAGCAAAGCGTCTTCATCCAAGTCACATAGTTATGTAGTGAGAGGAATGAGGCCTGGTCTCCCGAATTCTTGTGTGAATTTCACAGCACATGCTGCTGATGTATTGGGGCAGACAGAACTTTGGTTTCCGCTCATTGCTTACAGGTATTTTGCCTGTGTACAAAGCAGAAATTGAAATAAATAGTAAATAAATAAATAAATAATTTACTTTGGTTTTCTATAAAATTCTACAATTTGGCATCTAATTATTCAATATTCAAATTTAGACATGAAGTGTGTCATAGATGCAGATCACGGGAAAAGTGTACAGCCTGGTGGGCCTGATGGAACGATAGTTATACGGTTGCCAAGGGATGATGGTTACTAGGCAGAATCACATGATCCTATAGAAGCCAAGAGTCCATTGTAAAAAGGTGCTGTGCAGGAAGTGAAAGCCCACCACCATTTACTGATGTAAAGGACACTTCCGTCTGCTGCTGTCACTAATGGAATTGGACTCTGTCTTTAACTGGGAGATTTTCAGTGCTCTGGAGGCCCTTGATGTCCTATAGGAAAACTCAGGGACCATGATGGCTTGGGGAACGGGGTTATGTTAGTACAATTACACTATAGTCTACCCCTATTTTTTGCTTCTGGATAAAATCATCCATTTCTAAGTACCTTATAGTCACTTGAGATGCTTAGAACCAAATCACAAAAAGAGTGTAGTTAACTTGGAAAACATTTAAGGAGCCATCCAACCCAACCCAAAGATTTCAAATTAGCTCCACAGAGCCCTGATATTTCATGAGAGGTTCTGCTATCATTGTTCACCATTGTGCTATTTTTCTTTCCTTCCATGTAATGTTTTAGTTATATACTAAAATCTCTCATTTCATGGTGCCTTGAAAAGAAACAATTGAAAGACCATGAGTCTAACCTAGTTGTTCCTTCATTGTTAAAGAAGCTGGAGCCCAGAGAGATGAATTTCTTGTATGATTATCTCAAAGTGTTGCTGGGAGAAGACATGTGGATTTACTCTGAAATCTGGGGAGTTATTTCCCCTGTCCACATAGTCAAGGAGGAATCTTTCTAGAGGAGTTAGAATGTGTGGAGCATTTAGAAAGAAGAGGAAGGTGGTTTTGCAGATGAAGAATGTTTAGTACAGTAAGTATCCATCATCTTCTATGTATACATCAGTTTCTACATAAAGCTGGCCTTAGGGTCCTGGTTCATAGGTCCATCCTTCATTACTAAGTAAAAATAGTCTTAATGATAGAGCAGGCTGTTTCTCTGGATTGGGTCAGTGAGATAGTTCCTGGAGTGAAGGTTTAGGACCTCAGAGTTTCCTTTCCTTTTACACTTTAGTGAGATGTGATATGAATGACTCCATTGTGTGTAATGACTTTTCTTACCAGCCTGCCTGTCTGATGCTTCCTTTCTTCCTATCTTCTTACCTCTGCTTCTGTAATTGCTCCTTCCCGTCACTTCCACTTTGCCTCCTTCCCTCCTCTTTTTCTCTTTTCACTTCTTCCATTCCTCCTCCCTCTCCTTCCTTCCTTCCTTCTTCCTTCCTTCCTTCCTTCCTCCCTTCACTTCCCTTCCCTTTCTTTCCCTTCTCTCTCTCTGTCTCTCTCTGTCTCTGTCTATCTCTGTCTCTCTCTCTCTCTCTCTGAGAATCAAAGATCCAGGTAATGTGTAGTCTACACGTGTGTAGTCCCAGCTACTTGAAAGGCTGATACAGGAGTTCAGTGATGAGAGAAAGAAAGAGAGAGAGAACAGCTCTACTGGAAGTAGACAGTTCACCGTGTGGGCAAAGGATTCCCTTATAAATCTAGCATCCTTGGAAGACACTTGAGCTATTGTTTCCCTCCTGAGGCAAGACCTAGGGGGCACCAGTTTAACACGTCTTTTGTTTTCTGTCAAATACACATGGACAACCACAAAAAATAATCATTGTAGGAATAAATATTCACACATACACACATTGTTTTTGTAATTAAAAGGTTAAACTCTTCCCCTTATCCTTCTATCTGATCCTTTTTTTCCCTAAACTTCTCAGAACATTCATAACTAATTCACACTCCAATTTAATCAGATTAAATTTTCCCTACCTGTCATATTTTATCACCTGCATGAATACATAACACTACTGTTTTAATGGATTCTGTGGTTGTTATTAATGTAAGCTACTTTTCAACCTCTAGAAATCTTGTAATTGCTTGGAAATCATCCAGAAGCCTTGGTTTTGAAAGCCTGAATTAGAGTTGTATAACTTGGAGTATTCAGAGTATCCCAAATTAGATTGTTTCACCCTGTATATATTTTAACTCAAGTGTAAGCCAAGGCTGCTACCAAACAAACCAAAACCACGTCAGACTGTGAAGAAAGAGCAGAAGCACACTTAAGCATATTATATATTATGTGATAACTACATCTATGTTATCAAAGGGTATATCATATGATCAAGATATTATTTGAACTCCAATTGGCATAAAAATGTTAAAAGAATTAGTAAATAATATGAAAGATAATTAGAGCCCTTTGTAGTTACTACAATTAATTCCAGATGCATTGAAAGTCAAATGCAAAAACCAAAACCATAAAAATATAGAATGGTTAAGTGATGTGTCCTCTGGAGATGGAGAAGATCTCTATTATTTCTGCACAAAATATAGAAATCATATAAGAATTTTTAATGTGGATTGAAATGTTAAATGCTAAAAAAAAAACAGCACAAAGTTGAAAGGAAAATTGAAAGCCAGGGAAAATGTACAACATAGATGACTGTTTTAATGTGCTTTGAATATAAACACCTATGAAAATAAGTTGACCCTTTTGAGAGTACTATAATAAGATACTACAAGACATGGAAGATACTCACTCTTACAAAGAAGAAACAGGTGAAAGCACAAAACTCTCTCTTCCATGAACTAGGAGAAACTAATAGTATAAATGAATCAAATTAAAATATATATTAAAATATTTTTGAAACAATGGAATAGTAACTTGGGGAATTATTTGAATTTTTTCCAATGAGATGCTATCATTGCTTACCAAATTAACAAAACATATTTTATTCTTTAACTGTAACACTCACGGTTAAGAAGGATATAACATAATTGGGATACTCATATTCCAAAATAGTACATCTTTTCAGACTAGAGGAAAAAATGAAACCTACGATAAGGAAGGATGAGTTAAATAGGTACTGAGACACAATGAATTGCTAAGTAAATATTAAAAATAATACACACAAATGCACACCACACATAAAGTGGCAATAGACTAAAAGTGAAACAGCAAGGTACTAAATACATGGTGTTAAGACATGATCTCAGGCTGGGATGTAGCTCCGCAGTACAGACCTTGCTCAGCATGTGCCACACCCTGAGTTTCATCCCAACACCACCAAAAAGAAAATCTCATTATCAGACTGAACATATTTTATTTGTATTCCTAAATCTACTTATCCCTCAAAATTTTCTAGATGTTACCCTACGCCTAGCAGTCTATAGCCTCCAGGAAAGGAACCAGAGAGATCTGTGCTTTTGATCAAGCCCCCAGTGATTCTCATGTGAGATAAACTGAGAAAGTCCTGATGTGATCTACTCAAATCTCTGCCCTTCAGTGTACACTGAAGCCAGGACCCAGCAAGGCAGGGAACTGTCTAAAGTGATAGCGTGAACGGATTCCAAAACTGCAAGGTTACAGTTCAGCAATCCCTTTCAAGAGCACCAAGCTCACTCAGACAAATATTCTTATAATCCCCATGACCTTGTGTTACTTCTACCAGACAGGTAACAGAACTTCTCCTCGGCTCCATGGTTTTGCATCCAATAATGATCTTAGTTGATAGCAAATGGAAAGTTTTCCTTTTCCACAGTTCCCTAGCAATGTGACATTTTCAAACAGTAGCACAAAACTCTTTAAATAGAAAAGATCCATTTCCACTCTATCATGACTCAGTAACAGCCACAGGATTCTTCTCAAACTTTCCTAAAAATGTCATCTTTGGGCTGGACTCAAGAAGAACATTTCAGCCAGGAAGGCACATTTTCCACTCTGTCAGGAATGAGCGAGCCTGGGGTTGGAACATAAAGTGTTTTGCAATCCTCAGAAAAGCAACACTTCTCACCAAAACCATGGCAACGACTCTGTGTGATGCCGTCAGAGCCTGGGACCAGTCAGGAGCCTCATTCTAAGTGGAGACTCCACTGCGGCAATCACCTCTGCTAGTGTGAACAGCCACTAAGCCACCTGCTGGCTTGTAAAAGACTGCACCTTACATGACAGTTACCATGGAGACCTGTAGGTTGATTCTGGGCTGGTGTCTGCTATGTTAACCGGGGGACATGTACCATGCAACACACCTTATGTTTTAGAAGCTCCCAATTCTTCATTTAAAAGTCCTCCTTCCACTGGAAGAGATGCATAAAAACACATTGAATAATATGGCAGCAAGATGTGTTCTCACGCAAATAGTTCCCTTTGGAACTTACACTTATATGTTGGAGCTTTAGAATCCAAAGTTATATATTAAAAATTTGATTACCTCCTTTCACCATAAGGAGTTGTACACAGGAATAATGCATACTTCCTCATGACTAGTGGGAGGTTACAGTGAGATAATTCATGTAAAAGCTTTTATCCCCAAGACAGAACAGACACGTTTCAACTCGCGGCTGTAACAGTCCCCTTCAGCTTTCTCAGCAGGCATTATTCTCTCCAGCTTCATGGGGAAAAAGCTAAAGGAAGGAACAGGAAGGCAAAAGAGCTCACGGATGACTAGTTAATGACTCGGCTTCTATGTGGCCCATTGTATGCTTCCCCCGCCCCATTCTACGTGCCAGGTAACCCTATCCCTTCCTCCTCTCTCCTGCAAGGGCTAGAACCTCATCTTAGAAGTGATGACAGCTCTGCACAAACCTAGTGTTGAGGGCAGCAGCGCTGTTCAAATGGCACAGGTTAGCATTCTTGGAACAACCTGAAGTTCCCTTTTCTTCTTCAGATTCTGTAACTGGTAACCAAAAGGTCTTTGATAACCTTGTAGAATTTACAAAGAGGTTAACTCCTTCGCTTCCTCCCAATAACCCTATGACACTGACAGTCAGTACCTACTGTTAACATTAATGGCGTGGCTGTCTGAAGGCAAGAAGGCCACAGTGCATAGACGCTGTGACTCGCTGAGGTTACACAGCGACAGAGTCAACAACGCTGAATCTCACGTTTCCCTTCGCACTGCCTCTGCTCCCTTTGCTGCTTCTCTTGGGGAACAAGAAAGATCTGACCACCAGCACTGGGTACATAGCAGAGGCAACTTCCTATGTGACAAAAAAGGTGTGACAGTGTCCATGAGCTCTGACATGCTCTCCTCTTCCGCCTGAAACCCTCATGAGACCTGCGTAGCTGCCCCTTGTCCTTTTTCTCCCCAGTGTCTCTGCTTCCTTTCCTGGGCTCAGGCAAGTGACACCTCTGTTTAAGATCCTAGTAGCACACAGAAGGATCTTAGCTTTCATGACTGAGTCCCCAGCCCCGTCCACAACTGGATGCAGGGAACCTAGTCCTGGTCCTCCACTCACTTGACCTACATATTTCTACACATTTTAAAAATGACATTTAAAAGGAGGCTTTCTCTCTAGATGAATAGAGTTTACTCCATCTCATTGACTGTAGAGTATTAAAAGAACCTAGTCCTCCTTTGGGGGACTGTAGGTCCTTGTGGTGGTGTAGAACTTGCTACTACTATACTCCCAAAGTTTATTTTAGGGGGAAAAAAAACCACAAGATAAAGTTGGCAATAATTTTTTTTAAAGAATCACAAGAGATTCTCCCTACCAGATATAAAAATACATGTCATTGCTCTGGGATAATTTAAAGAGTGTAGCACCAAGACAAAAATAGCCAGATGATGTGAAAATCAAATGGAGAGCTCCAGACTTCTGAAGAAAGAAAAAACTTGATCACACTCCTCTGACTTCCGGTGCTGACAGTGGTCAAAAGAGTGTGAAGAGAGATGACAATTTCCTTTGGTTCTAGGAGCTAAGAAAGACTGACACCCAAAGTCAGGCCAGAAGAGAGCTAGATGCTGTTAATAGAGCGTGAGGACCACATTTCCTTTGTCTCTCAAAGACAATGCGGACTCCAAGTGGAGAGAGAGCTCCATGATGACCTGTCACTTGTAGGCGGTTAGGCCTGGAAGTAGGGCAAATGCACGGGCCAGAAAGTAAGTCATTGCCCCAAGTATTTTTAGCTACGGTGGATCAGTGGAGGTTTGCCAGGACCTCTGTAGACACAAACGGCTGCAATAAGCTGAAACTAGAGAGGGAACACAAAAAAACTGTCCAGGAAGGGGGCCGAGGAGTTGCCGTGCCCAGAGGGAAAGGCAGCCTCACCAAGCATGAGGTTAGTGGGAGCAGAGCTTCTCTGCCTGGAGCATCAGGGGATCTACCTGCAGTGGAAGGCAGCCCCAGATAGGGATGCCATTGCTAGGGCTTGACCTCCAGCCTCAGAGCTGTGTCAAACCGGGAGAAGCCTGGCTCTCTCTCTGGCCACACCCTTTCGATAAAATTCTGAGCCAGCAGTCAGGCTCCCTCGAGAGAAGGTTGACAGCAGCCTCCCTGTGATGAGAGTAGCAAGGCCAAGGGAAGTGAACAACTCAGCCACACTCACGGTGGAAAGGAAGTCAGGATGCCCTGGCAGGAGAGCGATCTGTCAGGTGCACTAAACCTTTAGAATCTGGTGTTTCATTCCTGGGCCCTCACCTAGAGGGATCTTAAATATCAAAGATGAGACAAAACATTGACTACATTTTTTGAGGAATCTCCACACTGATTTCCACAGTGGTTGCACCAGTGTGCACTCCCACCAGCAGTGGAGTAGGGTTCCTTTTTCCCAATAGCCCCTCCAGCACTTGTTATCAATTGACTTTTTTGATGAGGGTCATTCTTTCTGGGATGAGAAGGAATCTCAATGTTCTTTAATTTGCATTTCTCAAATGACCAGTGATGTTGAACATTTTTCATATATTATCCTGTTTTCAAACTCTGTGCCATTGTTTTTATGGTATTTTCTCTTTAAAATAAAAAAATAACTGCAAAGAATGTCTATTGCTATTTTAATGGTAAAAATTGAGAAACCAACTAAATATGGAAAGATGACCACTTGGTTCAATAACTTAGGGAATTGCAGACGGCAACCAAGAGCATTAAATGGCCTGGGGATACATCTGTGATGTACCACAAATAAAAAGCAGGTGATGAAGGAGAACTTACAATGCTTATGATATTGATTCCATGTGAACTTATAGAAAAAAAATGCAACTTTATGAGTCAAATACTAACAAGAGATATCTCTAGTTCAGAAATAGAAGCCTCTAGTTCCCAATTTATTTGCACTGCTCCAGTAAGATCCCATAAACTGGGTAAGTTATAAACCACAAAAATACTTATTTTTCACAGTTTGGGAGGTTGGAGAACTCAAGATCAAAGTGCAGACAGACTCACGGTCTAATGAGGCCCCCTTTCTGAGTTGATAGAAAATGACTTCTCACTGTCTCACAGGGTAAAGGGGACAAGGCAGATCTCTTAGGCTTCTTTTATAACAACACCAGTCCCATTCAAGAGAGTCCCACCCAGGTGGCCTAAATACTTAACAAGAGGCCCCAAGTCCTACTACTGTCACCTTGCAGGTTAGGGTTCCAACATAAGAATTTGGGAAGGGGAGAGGCACAAGAATCCACACCATAGTAAATAAATGGTTTTGTCCCTAGAAGCTTTTCTGTGTTTTTCAGTGTCTGCCTCCCTGTCTCCCTTTGTGCTACATCCTAAGGAATATTTCACCTCAGATGTCTCACTTACAGATTCATTTATAGTGATATTCATTTTACCACTATTTGAGTTCATTTTAAAGAACTAAATTTTACTATGAGTTTTAGGGTGTCCTTTTAGTTTATTTTTAAAACTGTGGGTTATCAATCTGTGTAACGTGTAATAAAATGTGCATGATGCTGCATTTACCATCTTCACCATTTTACGTGTACAGATCAATGGCATTAAATGCATTCAGATTGTTGCCCAACCATCACCAGCTTCCATCTCTGAAACTCTTTTAATCTTGCAAAACGGAAACTGTGTATCCATTAAATAATAACTCCACATGTCCCTTTTTCCCCGCCCCTGGCAACTAACATTCTAGTTTTTGTCTTTATGAATTTAACTCTCTAGTTAATTCATATAAAGGGAACCATACAGTATTTGATCCTTTGTGCATGATTCATTTTACTTAGCATAGTGTCTATAGGGTTTATCCATGTTGTATCACATGTCAGAATGTCCTTCCCTTCAAGGGTGAGTAATGTTCCATTGTATTGATATATCACATCCATTCATTCATTCCACTGATCGATCATTCATTTATTGATAGACATTTGGCATTGACTCCACTTTTGGTTACTGTAAAAAATGCTGCTATGACGTGGGTATAAATGTACCTCTTAGGTCTCTGCTTTCAATTCTTCTGAGCACCTGGTTGGCTTTTCGTTTGTTTGCTTTGTTTTTACCTTTCCTAATTAGAAATGATCGCAGCCACCTAGGTCTTTGAGTAGAGACTAATTTTGGATTGTACCCTGGACATTGGGGTGAGTCTTATGTTATATAGTACTGGATTCAGTCATAATCCTCTGGGAAGTGCTGATTTTTTTAATTTGTTCTAACAGATAATTCAAGTAGATATAAATTTTGAGCTGTCTTTTGTCTATGTGTACAGAGATTCAAATCTCAGTTTAGTTTCAAGCGTGCTGTGCTGCTTTGGGCCTGTTCCATAGAAACATTAGTAAGGAATCAGTGTGAACCTTGCAGGCTTCAGACACAGAATTAGGGACTCCGACTCTTTCCAGCACTCTCTTTTGCTTGATTTCCCTGTCACTCTGTGGCAGCCAGCCATGGTTATCTGGCCACTTTCCCGTGATTCTTCTGGCTGTTTTGTTTTGGTTTTGGAGTTCTAGTTGCCTATGACCAGCCACTCCATGACTACAGGCCACCTTCACTATAAACTTCCCCCAGCGAGGAGCTCAGCTTCAATGCAAGTCATTTTTTCAAGTTTGGTTCCTCTCTGCAGTCTTCCTCAGTATGTTTGCTGTTTAGAATCCTCAGGCAATATTTTCTTTATGGTTTGCTCAGAGTTTGCAGTTTTAACCAGGAGGGTTAAACTAAAGACACTTTTCTAAAAATCTCATTTCCCCACAATTTAAAATAATTCAGTCCACCTTTGTTGTCCTGTCCTTACATGGAGTCTTTGGGGGCTTATTAGATGAGCACAATCTAGCAACCAAAATTAGTTAAAAGCAATTCAAACAATATTGGTCTCTCTCAAAATGTTCATAAGAATCCAATTCAAAAACACACAGCAATGCTTTTTAAAATTATCTTTCCCTATTACCTTAACTTTGATTTTATCTTATGACTGCATTTGCTTTGAAGCCTCACTCTAGAACACTAACTTGGGCCACATAGCCTTTTCACTTTTTCCTCTTTGTCCTATTCCAATTTCTCTTTTATAGGAACAGTTCATGGTCTCCCTTTTCTCTGTAAAACAGTTGAACTGATCCTTTTCTTTGCAAACTTTTGTTCCTATCACTCTTCTTGTGAGAAACTTAAATACAGAAACCAAGCTGGCAAACTCAGAATATTCCTGAGAAAATGGTGTATCCATGAGGGGGGAGGCCAGTTGTTTAAAGACAAGAATGTCTTTGGGAGAGAGAAAATGTATTTGAGAGTGAGAAGAGAAAATTATAAAAACCGTACTCATAACTTAGCTCTTCTATATTAAGTGTTTACTATTTAAATGTATATGGTATAATCTATTTGTGCTTTAGATATATAGTGTATATAATATATATGTTATTAATTTTGGATGATTTATAATGTTTTATTTTTCTAATCAAGGCATAACTTCCGTAGTCTTTGTTTGAATTCCCCAAAGAATTCAGGTTCTCATAGCACTATCGTTATTGATGATATTATGTGTACCAGGCACTCTGCTAAGTGATGTGCATAGACTTGTTTTAATCAGACCTTAGGGAAACACAGGAAAGCTGGCTTTGTTCCTGTCTACAGATAAAGGATCTGAGCATC
>PVLD010000684.1:186430-255826 GCA_004027595.1 Dinomys branickii
GGAGAGGGAGAGGGAGAGGGAGAGGGAGAGGGAGAGGTCCTGTAAAAATAATATTCACTTCACAGAGGAGTGTGGTATCCTAATCCCAGTTTGTTAGGGCTTGCTGTAAACCTTTCAGTCCCCTCAGCTTCTCTTTTTCTTCTCCTTCTGCATCTATAACACTTGAGAATAATTTTCAGAACTGTTCTAGAAATAAAATGAGAACAGCTATGAGAAGTAGTATGCAAATATAAGTGATTAGAATCATTTTTAGCCCATCTCAAAACTAACACTTCCCTTTCTAAGTTTTACAGTTACGACTTCAACGGAGAAGGACCCAGGAGCAACTGGCTAACCAAGGCTTACTACCACGTGAGTACCTACGGCTCTTACTCACTAAGAGATTGCCAAGGACATGCAATTTGGGAGCTAGGAAGTGCCTCAGAGGTCACTTAGTCCGAGCCAATGTATGAATCTTGCAAGAGACCTACAGAATCTGTGTCGGTAGAAACCCTCTCCTTGGATGCTTTGCTCCCTACTGGCACTGACCTGTAAATTGCTTCCCTTTAAACCAAATGGGTAGTGTCTAAAATTCCAGTATGACAAGTCTATTCTTAGGGTAAACACACCTGGCTATGAATATTTTGCACCCTTTGCTTTTTTTTTGGTACTTAGAATCAAACTCAGGCCCTTGCACTTGCCAGGCAGACACTATGTCACTGAGCTATATCCCCAGCCCAGCTTACTTTTAAAATTGGGCATACTTTCTGTTCTTTTCAGAAGCACCAATTACATAATCTTTTTTCTCACCTTTCTGGTTACAGTTCTGTTTGGGGAGTTTGATTCTGCAATGAATTAGAGGTTGTCATGTGTTTGTCTTCTAGACTTTTGAGTAGTCATACCATTCTGGCTCAAATGATATAATATTGAATTACTGGCCCTAATTTGTATCAAAGAAGAAGCAATATTGTATCTTTTAGAACATGTATTTGAAATTTTCTAGCAGTTAAAGCTAACTTATGATTATCTATGTCAACAGGGAAAAGAGTCCCTCAGTGAATAAAATCATGGTTTGAGTGCCCCAATAAAACTTTTAAAATCAAGATTCATGATGACATTTGTACAAATTTGAGTCCTTGTACAGTACTATCATGACTGTTACTCCCATGTTTATTGTGCATCCGGTGGAAGTTTGCCCTTGACAGACGGTCCTGTGGTTAGTGATATTTAAGTCATGTGACCCATGGTTTACAAATTGTAAATTTATTCTGTGCTTCAGCGCCAGAACAGAGCTAAGAAATTTTAAAGCCTTTTTTAAGACAAAAGTAACTCTTTGTTAATGGCTGATCTCTACAAACAGTAAACAATAGATAACTTTAAAGCACAACATTTTTTTATTTTAAAGAGAATAACAAAAAAAGAACAATAGCAAAATATCAACAACATGGACAAAAACAAAACAAAGCAAAAACAGTAAAAATGATAGGAATTAACAGGGGCTGTTATATTACATACTGCTATGTTCAAAAAAGTTGCTCGAATGACCAGATGTAAAAATGTAAGATTGATCAAACCATTAAACAGAATAAAAAACAAAAACATTAGAAATGATACAGAGTTTCACTAGACAAAATGGTAGGAATTCACCAATGGTTGGAATTTGGAGACAACAATATGCGATATAACAAGCACAACAACTTTTGTAGAGGTTTGCTAAGAAACAATTCACCTGAAATTTCAAGACTTTTTTTAGCAACATTGACAAGCACATGAAGAACCAAAGAAGCCAGTCACTGTGAGGTCTGTTTCATGGAAGCCATGCGATGGAGGTGCTAAAGAAAGGGAGAGAACAAACATCTGCAGACATCAGGGCAGGCCAAGGCACTTCCACTCGAATGTGATAACCTAGGCCAGCACCCAAGTTTCTTTCTCCTTAATTCTGGAAAAGGAAGCAGAGCACACGAACCCAGGACCTCTTAGTTCAACTAGCTACACAATTGCCTTCATGTTCACTTCATGTGCTGGAATACTCTGTGCCTGGTTCTTGCAGCTGGCATTGGGTAAGAATAAACTTTTTTTTAGGAATTTGGGGTTCAATTTGGCAATCAGGAAAAACAACCAATAAAGATAGAGAATAATTCTACAGTGCATTTTAAAATAACACCACTCACGCCAACTGTGTAAATCAAGCATCTGTTTGTACAGTAGGATCCAATGGAGACAGGAACTTTGGTTCTCCAGGATTTCCAAAGTCAAACTGCATAGATACAAACAAAACATTGCTTGGCAGAAAATTTGTATCCATAGTCCATTGCATCATTTAGATAATTTCTAAGGATAAAAAATCCTGCAAATAATTAAATAATTTTCATAAGTCAGCCAAATGGCAAAAGAACTCAAATGGCAAAGGCAGCATGATCAAAAATATGGTATGTGTTTAAATAAGAATATTTATTGCGGTAAGAAATGCAGTCATTACTCCCCCTTAAAATACGCCCCCCGCCCACATTTAACACACATCCCACCACTCTTGTCACTTTGTGAGACAGTTCTGGAAGCCATTTTCCATTTCTTTAGTTCTGCTGCTATGGCTGCGATGATGTCTTCAGTCAGTTTACCTCCCATGGTCATTTTGACTTTGAGGAACGGCCCAAAGTAGCCCCAGGCCAGATCTAAGTAAAACAGATGACCACAATATTGTTAGGAGCCTGCCTTTCTATCGGGTGATGCTCACAGCAGTAGTCACTATAGTTTTGATCATGCCATAAAGATCCTGACAGAAGAAAACTTTCAAAACTGCTTCAGAAAGTAGAAGAACTTCAAAGCAAGGGGAAAGATTTAGAGAAAAGTTAATGGCGATGTGTCTTTTACTGTAATAATTTTTAATTAAACATTCATCTTATATTTCAGTATCTTTTTATATATATCACCTCTTACACACACACACACACACACACACACACACACACACTGACACAGACAATGCTTAGGGCCTGTGCCCCACATTCGGAGCCTCTCCTTTTTGGCTCCCAGAAGATCCCCCAAGAATCCTCATTAGAGTTCTGGTCCTCTGCAGAATAAAAAAGAAAAACCCTGAACTAATGAAATCTTCATTTTTCTTTGAAGTTCATGAAGCTGAAGGAGGAAGTCTAAGAGAGTGTTCAAATGTCCCAATGCCAGGTCCAGTGTGTCCCATTTTTTGCAGCTTTAATTTAGGATAATGTAAGTGCCTGCAGTGTGAGATTGTTCATACAGTGTCCCTTTACCCATGAAATTTGAAAAATTGCAATCTTTCCCAACACTTAAACACTTTTCATAATTTGCCTGAATTCAAAACTGGCAGTCTTGTGACCTCACTGTTCTTAGGTTATTATGGCAGTGCTATTTTTAGGACAGTCCGCAGCAACACCTGCCATCCTTTGGCAGAATTAGTCTTGACTTTTACAGTAGGTTAAGCCTTTGGATCTCGTCAAATAGTACAAAAAACCCGAATCTCTCTCCTGCTGTTGCAGAGCTGAGGCCAAATCTGAGCCTCCTGATCCTTAGCAGGCTCCTCTTCTCAAATGTTCAAAAGGAATCACTGGACCATTAAAACATTTTTGTGACCAAAACTTCAGTTGGAATTTGAAAAGTTTAAAAAAAAATGAAGTGTGAAAATACCGAGGATAAACCAATGGTTTTCATGAAATGAACTTCAAGCTCTGCATCATAATCTGTTTTACTGAGGCCGACATTGAATGGAAAACTCCACTGAATTAGCTCCACTGCAGACCTCCCTTCAGTCGCTCTCCAGGTTGATGATAAAGTTGCAGGCTCCTCCTCCACTCACTTTAAGGAGCTGAAACCTGTGTGCTTTTCAGTGGGCTGCAGCAACTAAGCCGGTGGGGTTCATTTTACCCCTTTCCTTCTTCCTGGACATGCGTCCTGAAAGATTCAAGGCTGCTGCTCAGTATCAGAGTCCACAGACGCCAGTGATAAATTCCTTGTGTACACAACTCCCATCTCTACATTCACACATTAACTTTGCTCTCATTGATGAACAATAGTTTAATAATAGTGAGCTCATAGTTTAGCATTTTTTTTCTCTTTCCATTTCATGCCATGGATTGAAAGGCATCATTTCTTGACTAAAAGTGAGGAGTAGAGAATCTAAGGCCCTGAAGAGCCCCTAAAAGAACTTTAAGTGGGGAGAAAACATTCTTGAGCCTTGAGTGGGGCCCCCACCCACATCCTAGGACTGCCTTCACGTTCATATTTGTTGTGAAATTCACAGGTTTTTCTTTTGTGGTAGTAGGAATAGAACTCAGGACCTTGTGCTTGCCAGGCAGATGCTGGGCTGCTGAGCTATATATCTGGCCCCAAAATTCACATTTTAAAACATGGAATCCTTATTTCTTGGTAAAATATTATCTCATGGTTAACTTAGAAATATTACTTTAAGGATTTATTGCTTGGACTTACCTCCAAAAACCCACCTCTGGATTTTGGGGTGGAGATTTTGAATTGCCCAGTTTTACCCCCAAAACCAGGATTCAAAGGGCCTGGCCCCGCTGTCCTGCCCTTTCTCACTCCAGGCTTGGTCCTTTCCCTGGCTTTAGGAGGAAGCTGATTTCCTCCCCTAGTAGATCTCTGGGGGCTGGACCTGCTTATCCCTGTTTCAGACATGTTTTCTTCACTACAGTTCTCTCCTTTGGGTACCATTCTTCCAGGTAGAATCTTTTAAATGATACCATTTGATTCTGACCACTGCCAAAGCCTGAGTGTCTAAGGATAAGGAGCTATGTGGATTGCACTGAGTAAAACGGCCATTCAGTCAATATTTATTAAGCATCTGCTATGAGGAAGTCTCTGGGGCAGACACAGAGGACACAAGTATGATCTCTGTGTCTAAGATCTTACAATCTATAAGAGACTTCAAGTTACCCCCAGTTAATTGTTTCTATTGACAATTTCAGACAGCTTTATGCCCCTACATGGGAATGGGTATTGGAAGGATTGAAAGAGAAAAACCATGATTTTTCTTCCACTCTATTATTAAAGAGAATCTAAAGGAGTTGAACACAGGGAAGACAGGTGTGAAATCTTACCTCCTTTTGGAATACAGAAGAGGAGAGCAGGAGGATTAGAATGGATTTTAGAGGACTTACAGAGCAAACAGGCTGCTACTGTCACAGTCTCAGAGATGGGCATCACCGGCCAGAAAGGGGTGTCCGGACAGAATGGCTTCATAGTCTGATCAGTGTAAAAGAATTTGAAACTACAATGAGTTGTGTGTGAATGGTGCTGCCTTTATTTTTTTTTCAGACTAAGTCAAGCTACAGCAGCCACATACTTACTGCAAAGCCTTGGTAAATCCCTGAATTCTGTGATACTCCTGAATAGCAAGAAGAATGACCCAGGCAATCCCTGCACCCACACCCCATGCAGCTTCACCATAGTTTTGAGAAGTTGACTGGACAAAGCCTCTCTTTCTTCCTCAGAGCATTCATTTGACTTGGCTTCTTCCCACAGCACCTTCCACACACTGTTGGCTGTCTGAGCAGAACACAGCACGATGGGGTTAAGCTATCTGCCTCTTCCTTCTTTCTAACATCTCAACTTCAGAAATAGGAAAAGGGGCCTTGGCTTTTTATGCCAAGTCCATTTGGGTCAACAATCCTAACTTTCTTCATTTTCTTCATCACTGGTTCCATTTTCCAGTTCCCTTTCCCTTAGAAAACAAGTCATTAGAGACACATTTTGAATTTGTCTTTGTTCCCTGTTTCAGAGAAATTCCAATATTCAATTCAGGAAAATTTGCATATGTTGCATCAAATTCTGCAAGTGTGCAAGCCAGGTCTTGAATATTACAAAGCTACACTGGAGAAAGAGTAACAGTTTCAGATCCCTAAGGTTACCATTTGGGTATGGAATAAGCTATTTATTACCAGTATAAATGGAGAATATAATTTCACAGAGCAAATATCCAAATCTCAGAAAAAAACATGCCCATGACTCAATCTGTCTTTACACCAAGGTAGAGAATCCACTTCGTAAGTGAGAAACTGAGGGCCCAGGAAGCCTGTTGTACTAGCTCAGGATTATACCTCAAACAGATGACAAAATGTGGTCAGGGCTCAGATAAATGGCTGTTAGGTTTTTTTCACCCAGGACTTCCCTGCTTACCTCCATCACTGCTGTTTACCTCCATCACTGTCTTAGGTTTGAAATAGTTTTGTCTTTTCCCCCACAGAACACTACCCACATTAATTATTAATCTATATTTCTGTTTTTAATTAATTGATGGCATATAAATTAACAGCCAGTGCTTTTTTGAAAATACCCATTTCTAACCTATATTGCTATGATGACCCTAGACAGCAGCAGTGAAAAGCGAAAGTTGCATTGGCCCAGGCCCCCTCTCTGGGCAGACGTACCTTTATCTGCGTGGTTTTAAAGAACTGAAAATCAATCCTGGCAATGCATTGCTCCCTTTGTAAACTGGCGGATTCCCAAGGATCCCAAATCAGGACCCACTGGCCTTATAAACTTCACAACAGAGTTTCTTAAAGTTAGACATCAACATCAGCCAGGAAGCTTGGTCATATCAAGATCTGTGTCCCGTCCTCAGCTGTTTGATGGGGTAGTTCTGGAGTGAGAGGTCAAGAAGTAGAATTTTTAGCACATTCCCTATTGATAATGAGGAGGGTAGCCCAGGGATGATATTTTGAGAATCATGGGTCTGATCGCGGTCCTAGGTCTCTGGCTGCTTAGATCCTGCTTCTTGGTCTTTAGCCTCAGCACCAGTGGAGCTAGGTTCCTACTAAACCTTCTAGTGAGGGGCCCCTAGGAAGAAATCACACCTGGCAGCAGTCTTGCCTTGGCTCTCGGAGCCTTCCCAACCCCAGCCCTCAGCCCTGTGTGGAAGGATCAGGCGTCCTCCCTGCATGGGTTCTTAGCAGCCCCGTGGCCTGTTTTCCCCATTGTCTAGGATTTTCTCAGAGCCCTGAGGTTGGACCGGAGGGAAGAGCGCCACAAGAACCCTGTTCTTATCTCAGGATCATTTTCTGAACTCTAAGCAAGCAAATGTGTATACACACAGCTGACCTAAATTAGCTGGAGCTGCGGGGACAGAAATAGGAATAGCCAGCAACTAAACTCTGAGGCGAGAACATGAATTCCCCTGTGAGGAGCGATTAATCTTCCTCTGAAGGGAACGAGTCAAATGAGTGGCTGACTGGATTTATAACCATATTTTAATTTGAAATCACATGGACTTATTTTTTTAATTTAGAAACTCAAATTCCTTTTCAATCTTAAATGTCAATGTCCTTTAAATACAAAATTTTGCCATTTGATACTCCCCAGGCTGGCAAGCACAAGTGGTCCTTTGTGTGTTTTCCAAAAACTCAACTGGGGATGGGGACTGTTATGATTGTTGCAGGCCCTCAGGGAAGATGGCTAAAACCCACGGTTCTCTGCAGTCCAGGAGAAGGCAAACCTTGACCCTAGGGCACTGCAGGGGAGTTTTCCATTGTGTGACCTCAAGCCAGGGTCCCACATAACCCCCCTTAAGCCCTAAGGAGAGAAGCATGTGGCAAAAGCAGTGTGTGGACCTCTTTGGTATTCCTTCCAAGATCTTACTAAATGGGGGCAGAGCTTCTCACCCTTGAGCAGAAGGTTCTAGAAGACTTTTGTGCCCCGGGCGTCAGAGAACCGGGCCATGTGAATCATTTCATAAAGTAGTTCTTAACAGGCAGAAGTGATGAATTATAGCTGTATGAGGCTATGATATAGAAAATACAATGTTTATAGGACAGTTAATAAGCTCCACCAACAAGCAATGAAGATCTTCAGGGTGGAGAGAATCAGATAAATCCCTCTCAAGTTCCAAGCCTAATTAAAACCAATCATGTTTGGAATGTGTGAGATATCTCAAGATATATTCGAACTGCTCCCTTTGGTTAACTTGTTAAGTAAAAGAATGTGTTTTCTTTTTGACCACTTAATAAAGACCCCATTTCTAAGATCAGTTCTTTTTCTGAATAATGTAAGTAATTAAACATGCCAGTAAGTAATACTCAATGGAATGATCCCTAGATGATGGGACAGAGGTGAGACCTGATGGTTTAAATTACAAAGGTTCACCAGGGGCTGCTGTTCTCTGAGCAGACTTTGTGATCTGGTTGCTGGAGGAAAGGAAACCAGTCTTCGGACACCTCTAACACAAACTCCAACTGGGATCAAATGCAGAAAAAGTCAAGCGTGCTTCCCAGCAAAGGTATCCAGACCCAAATCAAAGGAAATGCATGAGCCATACAGCAGCACATTTATTTTCCGGAGTCACTGAGTGGTAAGAATTGGGAGGAAAGGGCCCATCTCCAGTTACCGGTACGACAAAGAAGCCCGTGTTGAGAGTAAAACTAGCAAAGAGAAGCTGAGGTATCAGTGAGAAATGTGATACATAAGCAAAAAAAAAATTAGTTTTGCAATAAAAATCAGACCTCTCAACCTCCAGCCCTAGTAAAGAGAAGGGAAGGTATCAGCTACATTGGGCCCTAGGCCACTGGGGTCTCTTTGGTCAAAATTGCTAGTGAGGCCAGGAAACTGATGGAGAACAAACTTGTCTTAGTAACTTTCCAAGCAGCATCCTATATAGAGGAAAATAGGTTAACCACCATTATGGTATCCACCATTATTATAGCTTGATGCCAGCTGTCCCTGTTGAAAACTGTGCTAGCATTTAGCACTTGTGGTCTTAAGACCTGCATGAGGCCTATGTGCATATACATGGTCCCAAGTGCTTGTCTAGCCAGCAAACTAATTTATTGTGCTAGCCAAGATTTAGAAGAATACTTCATCGCCTGCGATTTAAGGGTGAACATCTGTTAGAGTAGTTGTAGAACTCCGGATCATGTGATTCATCAACTTATCTGGACTTAAAATTCAAAGAAACCAATGCAATTCTGTAACCTCTGATCTGCCTCATCACTTGTAATGAAAAGTGATTATTTATGGCTTCTGATTGAGGTTTTTCTGGGGGACAAGGCAAATAAATACAAAATGTAGAATTTTTCTCAATGTTCTATGTCTTTTGCTACATCAAAAGAGTTCACAGAATCATCATGAAGAGGCCCTGCAGATGAGCAATCAGGAGGATATAGAGGAAAGGGTGGAGGTATTTTATGTTGGTGGTTTACAACTACTATGCATTGCTCATGACCAACCAATGTTGTGTCAGCTGATTGGTAGGAGTTTGAATTGCACACTTAGAAAGAGGTTAGGGTTATCAGAGGACCTAGGCTCCAAGCCCTAACTGTGTGACTCTGGGCAAGTTAATCCATTTTTTTTTTTTTTTTTTTTTGCGGTACTGGGGATCAAACTCAGGACCCTGCGCTTGCTAGGCAAGCGCTTATTCCACTGAGCTATATCCCCAGCCCCAAGTTAATCCATTTATATGGGCCTGTTTCCCCATTACATTTAGGACTGGACTTCCCTGTCTCCAAAGTTCCTTCCAGTGCTTCTCACTAAACACTCTTGTTTGTGTGTTCATGACAATCCAGCCACAGCCTTTACCCAAAGTACAGTCCCTTCCTACAGTACACCCCTACCCAGCACTCCTAGCTTTTGAACTCAAGGGCAGAGCAAAGTTGCAGAGGGTGTCAGTTCCCCTTCTACCTCCTCTCTTGAATCATGTTATTTCTGACTCTTTCATTTTTTTCTGAAACTTGGAATGCCCTTGCCTCCACCACTGCTCTTTCTGTCACACGTTCTGCCTCTGCTGCTCCTGTTGATTGAGGACTGAATTCCACCTTCTCCGCCTCTTGAGGCTTCCAGGCAGCTGGCATCCTCCAGGCCTTTGCTCTTTAGTTGCTTGTGGCCTAGTAATGGCCATCACTTCCAGACTGTGCATAGTTCCGCCAACACAGCAGCAAGCCCTGCAACTCTGACCAGCCACTGAGCCCGCCTCTGCTCACGTCTTTGTCTTTCTGTTTCAGCACTGAGAACTCCAACTGCATTCCATGAGCAAAGAAAAAAATTGGATAGTAGCAAGGTAATTTTTGCAAATTGCCTTTTCTGAACTTGGACTGTAGGTTCTAGATCTCTGGATGATAAACTCTGGCTGATGCATGTAGAATTTCTTCAACCACCTCCATCGGCTGGACATTCGCCTGCCTCCACACCATATGGGACCTCACTGTTCTACACTAATGATGGTGGAGATGGGATCCTCTAAGTGAGCTTTGAAACTGCCAGCTTCTTAGCACTTAAACAAAATGTCCTCAATCTTTTTGGTTTTGGGAAAAATCACAGAAAGAATGTGCTAAGGATCAAAAAGACTTGAAGGAGGGAAGTAGGACTGGTTTGCAAGATGCCTTACCTTTTATTGCAGTCTTTTCTTAGCAACAATCAGATTTTCTTAAATGCAACTCATTGGCAAAGCCAGGCCTGTGGTTATGGAGCTTATTTGCAGCTGCCTAAAGGCAAGGGGAATCATGTTTATTTACCATTGTAGGGAAAATTGACTATCCTGCTCCTTCATAACATATCTCTGCAATCTGAACTTACCAGTGTTGTGCATACCTTTTAATAGCACTGGCACTCTGAGTGAGAAGGGAAGGACTGGGACATCTGTGTCTTTGCCTGGAAGCACTAGCCGTGCTACTTATCTCCTCGGCCACAGGAAGAGCAGCACTCTGCAACTCTTCAAAGTTGCGAGCGAGTGCCTGTGAGTCCTGCTACCTGGAAAATAACAAACAACGGCTGACTTTTTATCAGAATTGGAGAGAACCCTAGGCCTTTTTCAGGGGCCCAAAATAGTAAGATAAAAGCCTATTAGTAGAAATCAAGAGTCTGGACTGGCCCTCTGACAGCCTAGTGGTGGTGAACCAATGGCACGCGTGCCAAAGTAAGCTGTTTGTTATCATTGAAAGCTCTAAAAGGTTCGCCATCGCTGAGTAGCGCCCCCATCAAGACTATGAGATACAGTAAATGATCTATTTCTATATGCTTTCTAAAGTCTAAACCTGCAGGCTTTGCATTTTCCCTTATCCTGAGAGAAGCCAGATGAATCATGGAGAAGGCTGAAAGTGGTCTTATTGAAGCAGATGTTTTTATGCATTTTTATCTCTAACCTTGATTAATTTTGTGACTGTTTTAAGAGGCAATAGAATAAGATTGATTATAATACAAGCAATTTGGTATCATAACTGTTGTATTAATATTTTATTAACATGTACCTGCCCTGCCCTTCCAGCCTTTTAAGTTTTTTAATCCTGACATGGACCCAAACATTTTACCTATTCATTGCATTTTCCCATCCTAAAACTCCTGGAATGGTCATTGTGCTTCTTCGTCAACACCTGGAAGATCAGGGATAGTTCTACTTTCCATTTGTCATGAGAAGAGTGCTTTTTTCCCTTTAAGAGAGGCTGAATTTTCTTAAAGTAAAAACGAGACTGTTCTCTCTGTTTTTGTTCTACAGACCGAAGATCCCCTTAGGCGAAAGGGCAGAAACAGGTCTGGCCGCGCTGACTTGGTTAACATGCACATACTCCAGGGTAAGTCTGCTCAAAATCATAGACTACCAGACGTCCACCAAATGGTAGACTATTTTTCCAGAGTTTGTCTCTGTGCAGTTGTTAAACATTCTTAAAACGTCTTTCTAGACATGACAGAGGTAGTTTCAAGCAATCATCCAGCCATTTTAAACCATGTTGAAAATCAAATTGGAAAGCCATAGTAAGCTTTTCATCTGTGGATCTAACCTCATCTGGGCCACTTCCTGACTTTAAAGCCAGGGCAAGTCACCTCACCTCTCTGAGCACACAAGAAATATTCACCATGCATTGGTAATTATCAATCTGCATCTTCATTCACTCCTTTTTTTTTTTCGTATTGGGAATCCAACTCATGACCTCAGGCTTGCCAGGCATGTGCTTATGCCACTGAGCCATATCCCCGGCCTGTCATCACTCAGTTTGGGGTACAGTTGAGGCCCTCTATTTGCTTCCATAGCCACTAGAGAATGGCTTGACCCTGCTTCTCTGATGTCATTATATTCTGGTGTGCAAGAAATAACAACCCAGAAGACCAGTGCTGATTTGTACAGGCCTAGTTCCAAAGGTGCTGCCGCTACACTGGGGAGGGGAAACTGGACGAAGACCTAGTTACCCCCAGTATGCAGACACCTGGGACGGAGGAAGCAGGCTTCCACTAGTTCAAGAATTGCCTTTCCTCGGGTGGGACTTCCACATGTTACTGGTCCCCACTTCAAAGGGCTCTACTACTTGAATGATTTAGCTGTGGAATATTTACTCATCAAGCAAGTACTGGATTGGATGTCACAGCTGGGGTGAGCTGATCTGCCAGACTTTGTGCATATGGGCCTGAGTGAGACACAGGTTCCCACTTTTCAAGGTTTTTCTCAGATGGGAAAGGAGGCAGACTGTAGACTCGGCATCGCAATCCAGCATGGAAAGAGAGAAAATCCGGTGTTACAGCTGCTCAGAGATCAGTGGATACAGCCATCTGAATCTGAACCGGTGGGGAAGGAGCCAAGGAATGAGCTGGAGTGTGGAGGCTGGACCACAAAGAAAAAGAAGAAAAGACGGGTTTTGCAGGCTGAGGGAGCAGCACACACAGACACCAGCACTCTTTCACCAGAGTGCAGATTGCCTTACGCTAGTGTTTGCTCACTTTCAGTAGCACAAAAGGTCCTGAGATAACATGCAAGTTGTGAATCTTGGTTCTTTAATCAGTACTGTTTGTAGTTCATCCAGTCTCTCAAGGCTAACTTTTCTCCACCCCTAGGACATGTGGGATAGTATAAGATGGAGAACTGCTTTCAGGGTACGAAAGAGAGCAAGGACAATGTGCTCGAGGGAAAGGCTGTGTAAGCTTCAGCACTTAGACTCGAGTGACACAACTGAAAGACACCAAAGGCTGCTTGGAGGAGGTGACAGATTCTTACCTCCTCTACAAGAACATCACAGCAAAGACCCTAGAAGCAGCTGCTGGATCAACACAAAGTTGCAGCTGCACAAATAATCCAAAGAATGCTGTTTCAAATGAGATATCAAGTAAAAATAAATATCATGTGTGGCAAGGATATGAGAAGTACATACATTCTTACACACAACTGGTAGGAGTACAACTGGGTCACCATTTCTAGAGTGCTATTTGGCAATGTGCATCAGAGTTCTAAAAAATGTATCTACCCTTTAGCTTGGGTTGTGATTTCTCACATTTTATTTAAAGAAAATAATTATATGTGCAAAGATTTATGTGCAATTATGTTTATCATGGAGTTACTTTAGAGAAGGAAACACTGAAAATGGTGAAATGTCCAACAGCAGAAAATTAGCTGAATAAATTGTGGATCATCGTGCAATTGAATACCACAGAGCTACTACAAGCAAGGGTTTCAAAGAATGGCGACTTAATAAGAAAAGGCTTATAATCTGTTTAGTGAAAAGAGCAGAGAAAATTATATTTATAGTCTGATTCTGGGAAGATATATATATATATATATAAAGATAAGACACATTTATAGACAGATTCTAGGAAGGAAAAAATGTAGACCTAATAATAAATACCGTACGTAACTCAGAAGCATGCCAAGCACTAAAAGTATTGACTATAAGTGAGGCATTTCCTGAGGCTTTCCTGTTCTTTTACATAGTTCTTTGGCATATTTCATACTTATGATAATGAGTAAATAGTAATGTTATAGTTGGAAAAAGCATATGAAATGTTATTTCTAAGGCTGGTAGTGTGGCTCAGTGGCAGAGTGCTTGCCTGGCATATACAGAGCCCTGGTTCAATCCTCCTACCATCAAAAAAGGTTATTCCTTATATCATTACAGTCTCCATTAAAATATCAAGCTGTTTCTAGCTTTATGTGATCCTCTCTTCCGCCCAACAGAAATGGGAGATTAGCCCTACAGACCTGCTAGATGTAAAATAACCCCCACCCTCTAGGAATTTATCACCTAAATTAAGATAAGGGCCTATGCTTATAACTGTCAGAGGCAGTCAAACAAACTAGGGATCTGGGAGACCAGAGAGAATTAGGAAGGCCTTCTGCTGTGTCCTAAAAACAGGAGCTGTGTGTTCATGGTAGGGAATAGAGTAAGGAAGCAAAGCTACAAAGGTACAAAGGTGAACTCAGTTAGACAGCAGGCTGGGGAGGCAGAAAGTATGCAATGCAGAAAGTAGGCTCACTGGGGAGGTGTGTTTGGTATGGAAGCCCACAGGTCATGGCAGAAGGTGAACTCAGTTTGCCGCAAGGTTGGATAGAGCGGACCACCTTGTAGCGGTGATACAAAGTGAAGGGGCTTTTTGAAGATTAGTGCTGGGGTGGTGTGCAGAATAGACAGGAACATCCTGAGGCAGAGAGTCTAGCGAGGAGCCCTTCCGATGACCTCTGAGCACCCAACTTGTGACAATTGACACTTCTCCTATTTGAAGAATTCTAGATCAGCCACTAGACACAGGGTTGAAGTCGTAGCTTGATGATGATAGAATAACAGGGCTGGGAGGCTTGTCTATGAATAGATCATTTGCTAAATTCACAAAGTTGAAAACAAAGCCGCAAATGCTTACAGAATCGTAGCTTACATTTTTCCATTGTAGCAAAAGTGAATTGGAGTCTTCCCCAAGTTCTTCCACAGAAATGAGTTAGGGCCTACACTAAAGAGGCAGTTTGGTGTGAGCCGTAAAGGGGTGGGTTTAGGGCTCTGTATATAACCTTTCTCACCCTTCAAGTGATTAAAAACATCTGTTGGATAAGTTCAGTTCTTAAAAATCCGTCTGTTCAATGAAGTGACAGTTTCAAATGATTTTTTTCTTTTATAAACAACCTGAACATTTGACTTCCAGTCAGCATCACAGCATTGATAAATCTAAAATCCTTAAAAAGTCATACTACTACTACTCATTCTTACTGTAGATCGTATTTCCTGCCAGCTCAGCCTGAACCATTCGGCCTCCAAGTCCCGCAGCATTGGGTTAGGCAAGTAATGTAGACCCCATGGAATGCTTGCTTGCCAAATCTCCAAATTATATATATATATATTTCACAAATCCCCACAAAGCAAGTTTCTCTAAGTTTTCTTTGTGCCTCTGTATGTGCCTTTATTTGGAAGTATCTAGTCTTTGGTGTTAATCCTTGGGAAGTGATGATGATCCCATTGAAAAATTATTAGGGTGTTAGGGCACAACGTGACAGTGTTTTACAGCCACCCATCAAAAGCAAACCCGAACAAAGACACTAAACTCTAAAACTGGTTCTTTTCATTGCAACCATTCAGCCTCCACCACGGAGAGGCCCATTCCGGCTGCTCAAATGAAGCTGAAAAGAGCCCGCCTTGCCGACGACCTCAACGAGAAGATTGCTCTCCGACCAGGGCCGCTGGAGCTGGTGGAAAAGAACATCCTCCCTGTAGATTCTGCTATGAAAGAAGCCATAAAAGGTAGTCAGAATACAGGGTGCTCTGGTGCCTGCGAGACCCAAGGGCAGCTGGAGCTCCACAGTACTAGGGACTGAGAGGGCGAGGGCCTTGGACATGAGGTTGGTGGGGGCACTCCCTGTGTGTCCCTCACTCCCCAGAGAGCCTAGGGATGAGGAAGAAAGTCACCCACATGCAGCCAGAGGTCAGGTCAGCACAGGCCAATTTTGCCCTTCTTGGGCAGGTTTGAGAACCAGCTAAACGTGATCCTCAAGACATCTCTACACAAAGCTGCCCCTCTGAGGTCACGGACACAGCCCCCGTCAGGTTCCTTTTCTAAAGAAGGGGAGCCACAGCCCCTGGACTCCTGGCAGCTGTGTGCTGGGCCCTGGATGAGGTGGAGGTGGCCACACCTGCCCTACCCAGGCTCTTGGGAGGGCGGCTGGTACTGCACAATGCCTGTGAACACTCTTGATGACTTTCGAGTGCTCTGTGAGGTCAAAGAATAACTATTCAGGGAGGAGACATAAACATTAATTTTGTCATAAATTGCATAAAGTCAGTTTGTAAAGTCATTTGAACTGACAGCAAATGAACCCAAAAAGTCCACAGGTGCTGCATTCATTTGTGGAGAGTTTTGGTGGAACCTGGGGCAACCACGGAGGAAGGGAGGAAAGGGCGCTGGACACGCTTCTAACTGACTCCGCCCAGTCAGGCCCACAAAGGGCCCTGAGAATACCGATAAATAATATTTAGCAATATGTTTTTAAATGTTTTGGCACATTGTCAAAACCTACGTATAAGGCATTTTATCCAAAAACGAAGCTTATTATGAAATGTATCAAGTGTATCTACGTTGTAAAGTCTTGTTCTCACGCATCCATTTAGAGGTCATATGAAATTCACCTTCAGAACCTGGAAATACGAAAATACCCACTGCGGGAGCGTAAGGTTACTCACCTTTGCTTACCCTAGTAGAACCCCCCCCCTCCCGTACCCTCTCGTCCTTGCCTTCCCTCCGCGGGAGTGCCTTGTGCCTTTGAACGGAGCTGAGGGTACACAACAGTGCACTATCTCCGCGTTGTTACTCTAACACAAAACCAGGCAGGAGAAAGCCTCCTTCAGGCATCTCTTGAAGCATCCCATTCCATGTATATAAATTTGTGGTTTGTTTTTATATGATAGGTGAAAAAGCTTTTTAAATTTGCTTACATTGGTTTATCAAGAGGTTGTGTTTCTTCGTGTGGTTGTTTCACAGCCACTTTGTGGCTTTTTCTGTCTTCTGCTGGGCATGTTCCTCCTCATGGCTTTGTAAATGCTATTTTCATAGAGGGGAGAAATCTTCCATCTGGCACACGCATCACCTCTTCCCAATTTGTCCTTTGCCTTTTGATTCTGTGCACAGTGATTTAATGGATAACAGTTTTAAATTTCTGTATGAACCGGCTATTCATCGTCTTATTTGTGCTTCAGAATTTTTTCATTACAATATTTCCTAACTCAAGAATAGATGAAAATATAGAGACCTTCCACCTAGATTATCTTTTTACAATTTATAGACAGGTGTTATCTTTACATTTAAACCCTGACTACATCTGAAATTATGTAATTGCTTTGAGAGACCGGTCTAATTTTATTTTTTCTTCAATTTTATATTTCACTATTTTATTAATATCTGTCTTCAAACGTTTTTTCACATTGGTCTGATTTCTCTAATGTCCTTGGCTACTCTCAGAAGTGAATTTTAAGTGCAAGTTATCATGTTTTTCATATGCAAACTTCAGTCCAATTAGAATTTTGTTTGGTAGTGTAATGAATTTATAAGTTGATTTATGGTGAATTCATGTTTAAAAGATATTGATTCTTCCAAGGCAGGTATGGTGTCCCACTGTTATTCACATCTTCTTTTATTTCCCTTCGCGAAGTTTGTTGTTGTTTTAAGTAAAGTCACATGGATTATTGTTGACCTATGAGAAACTTATTAGTTTTATACATTTACTATATAACTGGGCATCTTTGAAGATTTCTTTCATGGTTTCAATAGTTCCTCTTGTTTTTTTTTCTTGGTTTTTTTGAAACAGGGTCTCACTGTGCACATCAGCCTGGCCTTGAACTCACTTACATAGCCCAGAATGGTCTTGAACTAGCAGAGATCCTCCTGCCTCAGCCTCCCAAGTGTTGGGATTACAGGCCTGCGCCACCACACCTGGCTTCAGTAGTTTCTTAGTTTATGTTAAATTGTTTAGTCATATAATGATAAAAAGTGGAAATTCATTTCCTGCTTCATTTCTTTTCTGCCTGGTTGCACTGGATGGTAGTTGAAAAGCAGAGTCACTATAGTAAGGTATCATGTCATGTTTAAAGTCTATAGAGTATATAGATTATATATAATGTTCATGTGTTTTACTTATAAATTTTTTCATGTTTTATTTATAGATTATACATTTATTTATAAAGTATATGAATTATATATAAGTTATGTATAATATACTATGTTATATGAAAGAAATTTATCTTATTACATACAAAATACAGCAGATAAAAATGCTTATAAATAAAATTATGTGTATGATTATAAAGCACATACAATCTGTCTAGGTACGGTAAATGATACCTTGATAATATCATTAATAATTATGGGTGAATTACATGGTAGAGTACAGTTGCTATTGGTATGTTGGCAGTGCTTCAAAAGCAATGCCATGTGTTGAGTTATGTTTTATGTTTTGTCACAGTGCTATGTAACATTGATGACAGCATATTTTTACCTTCCCTGTTAAATGAGAATATCTATAGTCATCCCCTCTATGATGCTCACTTTGGCATTAGGTACTCTCGAGAGAGACTTTTCTATGCCTGTTTTACTAAAAGTAGTTTACAAGATGGATGCTGAGTTTTTAAAATGCTTCCAAATTGTGTGAAAAGTTGATGGCATGGATTTTCTTTATCAGCCTAGTCACATGGTGTTGCTGCCTGTCCTTAAATTTCTGGAAACAATCTTTCATGATTTTTAGGAATTTCTATTACTTTACTTGGGATTTTTGCACCTGTTGTGTTATTCATTGGAATAACACAAGCTGCAAAATAAACCACAAAACACTGGCATCTTAATAAAAGAAGTTTATTTCTTGCCCCTAAACAGTTCAGGGTTTTCTTCTGTTAGAAGTTCTCCATGGTAGGCTCCTTCTGTCCAGCTGCCCCACTGTAACCTACAGCAAGGTGGCACTTTTTCTTAAAGGACCAGATAGTAAATGCTTTAGGTTCTGTGTCTCACAGCTACTCAGCTCTGCCACTGTAGCATGAAAGTAGTCATAGCAATAAACAAACAAATGGGCATGGCTGTGTTCCAATAAAACTTTATTTACAAACATACACCCTGGGCCCACAGCTCGTCATTTGCCTGCCCTAGAACACTGTTATCCTCTGAACTGAACCAGTGAAAGAGCACACAAGGATGAGCGCTCACCACTCACTTATTTCAACAGGCTTGGCCTGAAAATGAACACAGCACTTCCACTCAAATTCCATCATGAAAACAGAGCATGGGGCCCAGATGCTACCTCTGCTGAGCAGCAGTTTCTTAACAATAATGCTGGATTGCAGATGCAGCAGCACCAATTTCGATATACAGCTAGTCCTGTCACAATATTCACAAATAATTCCAGTCTGTGCTCTCACATTTCTCAGGTCTAAACGGCAAGTTACACAGATTCTCCTTCACCTATGGTGGGGTCATGTTTCCATAAACCCCTCCTAAGCTGAACATATGATTAAGTAACGCATTTCTTTTTTTCTTTTTTTTTTTTTTTTTTTTGGCGGTACTGGGGATCGAACTCAGGACCCTGTGCTTGCTAGGCAGGCGCTTATTCCACTGAGCTATATCCCCAGCCCAAGTAACGCATTTCTTAGAGCTAGCCTGGCATAGATGGAAGCTCAGCACATTGCACTGTACGGTGTTGTCCTCTCCCTCATGCCCCACGGCTCTCTGAGGGGTGGCTTGCTGCTGCTGTCCAGCCTTGCAAGAGACTACCATATCGTGTGTCACTAGCTTGCAGAAAGATCAAACTTCAAAATTTGAAGCAGTTTCTTCTGGATACCTGATGTTTTTGCCTCATTATAAAGAAAAGAATCACAAGCTGAACCATTGTAGTGCCAGGAAAATCGGTCCGTATATATTTCACAAAATAATTTAGAGCTACCTTTTTGTATTTGTTCATGCACTGGAAACACTTCAGTATGACCTCAATGATCTGTTTTCTGCAAAACTTTGCTTAGTAACACTGTCGGGGCCCAGTTCCTTACTGAGGAGTCCTTTGACACTCTTTCTTGGTTTTTCCCATAGCTCTTTGTATATTCAAATTTTCTCCTTAAGTTAATTTGTACACTTTACTTACTCTAGAAATTCTTCTCTTCCTCAATTTCAAGGTTAATTGGTCTCAAGTAGTATGTAGTATTGGCTTACAATGGTTCTCTGTGTCCCTGAATCTGGGGTAGATGTAATATTTTGGTTCTAATTCTGAATATTTGTATGTTCTCTTTCTTCTGCCTTTTCTTTTTCTTACACTAGCTAGAAGTCTTAGATGATTTTTACAAAGGAGCAGTTCATGACTTTATTTATAAACCATGTTATTTTGTATCTTTCCTTGATTCAATTTTACATGTAGTCCAGGTGTTTGAGCAGAATTTGCACAGGGAGAGCTGAAGGTCAAGAATAGGGAGTCTGGCTGCTGGTGTGGGGGCAAAGAGCAGAAGGGGAGGGGATGGCTAAAAGGTATCCGTCCTTTAAGGGGAGGAGGCGGATGGTGTAAGCAGAGGCCCTGTCAAAGGATGTGGAGAGCAAGCAAGAGAGAAGGGCATTTAAGAAACATTCATGCACAGGATGTGACGCTGCCTGAAGGAAGAATAACCGGGAGATTTTTTTTTTGTTATTTATTTTTATCTGTTTCTTTAGTGCTGGGGAACCCAAATCTTCTATGCAAGTGCTGTACCCCTGAGCTGCACCCCAGGCTTCAGCCTGAACTTTGGAATACATCCACCTGGTTTTTGAACCTGGACTTTGTGATCTTGGGTTAATGACCATAGAAAAATCAGTTCTTCTCACTGTGCCTCAATTGCCCCATCTGTAAAATTCCAGGAATAGTAATGATTATCTTCCTTGGGTCCTTTTTTCCTAGGGTCTTCAGTTAAATGACTATTTAAAGAGTTGGCTAGACACCAAAGACACAGTTTTGAATTACTTCTCATTCTGACCCCAAGGAGCTTGCATGTTAGCAAGAGAGGAGGCACCGGGAAAGGAAAACACTTGCTCTTTATGACGGTTTCTATGCAGAGAGTAGATAAAAGCCCCAGAGGGGACTTGCATGTGTGCGCCATTCCAGAGCATCCAGGAAGAAAGTGACTTACTAGTTGAACCCTGACCGGAGAGGGTTAAGAGAAGCAAGCAGAAGAGGCTAATGCTGGTTTGGAGATAAAAGCAGCTTAAATTGTATCTTCAAAACAGAGAGAGGCTCCAACTTCAGATAAGCTCTCATCACTTAGGGGAATAAATATAAGCATTTTTCTAATTCCCCAACAAGGATAAACACAAGTTTAAAGAATAATAATGAAGCTGTGGAGCGGCATGGGAGGGTTTTCCGCACAGAGCCAGAGTGCTGCTCGCCTTCTCTCTCTCTCTCTCTCTCTCTCTCTCTCTCTCTCTCTCCCCTCCCATCTTCCCCTTCCCTCTCCCCCCTCTTCCTCCCTCTTCCTCTCCGTGTGTGTGTGGGGGGGGATGGCACATGTAGAAAACTCTCTCTGGCTGCAGTGAGGAGTGGACTCGCGAGAGGTAAGCACAGAGTGAGAGCCCTAGGGAGGGGCTGCTAGGCTTCCTGATGAAAGCTGGTGAGATATGGAGCAAAAGCCTTGGCTGTGAGTATGGAAAGGAGAGAATCTGAGTGGAAGAGATAATTTTGCATGATAGACTGATAGAACACACCAGTGTTTTGTTTTGTTTTGTTTTGCTTTTATTTTAGAGAGAAACAAAGCTAAACAAACAATGAAACCAAGTTTCAAAACCGGTTAGTAGGACAGTTACAGAGTAGATATAGGCATGATATCTTGTCTATACAATATTAGCACAAACCTTTCTTTTTAATGAACTAAGAGAAACTAGCTGTATATATACTATTGCAAGTACCCAGTTTGACAAAGTGGCATCCAGGTTTTCCTTTCGGGCAACTGGGCAAACGACACCATCACTTATCAAGACAGGTAGTCCACATTTGTGGAGAGATGACAAACTCTCATTTTGAGTAGTTGAATTTGAGGGGCCCTTCGGAATAAATTAAGCAGACTTTGAATTCTATGAAAGCAAAGCTCAGGAGAGACACTTTCCTACAGTTTCTGAGGTGGGAATCTGCAGTGTATATGGTCCTTTAAGGTGATGGACAGGACAACACTGCCTTTCCATTCATTCATTTTTTTTCTCCTAATATTTGTTGAGTTTCTTCCATATGCCTGACCCAGTTTTAAGTTCTCGGAATATAGCAGTGAATAAAACATACAAAGAGATCCTCCAAAAGAGTTCACATTCTAGTCAGGGACACACACAAAACATTATAAACAAATAAATTACATGTTATAATAAAGTTGATAATTGCAGTAAATTAAAGTAGTGCAAGATACAAAGAATTCCTGAACACCCCATGGAAGGGTGTACATGGGAAAATGGAAAGATATTTAAGAGGAGAAGACTGTTAAGCATGACACTTGCATGCAGTGCTACTTAAGATAGAGGCTAAGAATATGTGTAGAATAAAGCAAATGGCCAGAAAGGAAGTGGAGGATATAAATTGGCTTAATCCAAGAAATATCCAGTAGTGGACATGAGTCTCAATCCAACTCCTTTCACAGTGATCTTTTAAATGTGCTGTGAGTTTTATGGGCAAGCAACCACATACTTTCAAAGGTCACAGAGGCAGAGCGATTTGCTTGTAGGCAGAAGGTGGACCCAGCAGCAAAGATGACCCAGCCCACTGAGAAATGCACCTGTCCCTTCTTGGGATCATCTCCCGTCCACAGAGCTTGGTGGCTTGGGCTTGCGGTTAGGTCTCTGTGTATCCTCCCTCCTCCGTCCACGTGCCGGCCCAGTTGTGTTTACATTTTCCAGCTGTCCCTGCAGCTGTGCTTCTGTGTTCTTGCCAAGCTCTGAGAGGACCACTCAGTCATCATCTTCCTCCTTCCAAACTTCATTCAAGACCAACAATTTCCCAACCTGAAGATAGAATAATCTAGAACATCTCTTGACACAAGGAAGGACATTTTTAGAAAGAATTCCCACACCCCTGATATTTTTCTTCTCATTTCCATGTCACTGCCCTTAATGTTAGTTTGACTACATCAAGTCTTTTCTCTCCAAATTGTTCGGCACCAAACTTTCCTGTTAGGGTGCCAGCTGTGTGTCTTGGTGTCAACCTGTGAGCTTATTGTCTGAATCAGTAGAGTTTTATAGGCTCCAACCAGAGGAAACACAGACCAATCATAGCAGGGTTACATACTCTGCAGGAATTTGTGACTGGGGCTTCCTAGAAACCACATCTCAGAGCACACACCCAGTTGATTGCCTGTTCCCTTTTCTAGAAAACCACTGGTCAGGTCAGAACACTGACTACAACCAACACGTTATACACAAGTGATAGTGCATGAGAACAGTGACTACATCCTAGAGTTTAGCAGGGCCTTGCTCAGTTACAGCACATCATTATTGCAGAAATAATTGTGAGTGCGACACCACTAGTGGCTTCTTCTACCTTGTTATTGGATTATATTCTTCACCTGACATGAGCATCCTATAGTGCGTAGAAAGCTTTGTATGTTCCAAATGACTGACTTCTCCTGAATGAAGCAGAACCTGGTTGAGTAGCCCAACTCTTCAAACAGTAGAGAGGCCCTGGCCTTCAGCTCCAGTGGACCAGGACCTCCTCCTAGCCTGCTCTCATCTCGGTCTTGCCCTGGGCCAGATCTCCTATGTGAGTCATGCTTTTAGCTACTTTTAAACACATTTTACCAATGATTATTAAAAACATACAGCCCCATTATCAAAGATAAATTAGTTCTTTTCATCACTATAACCTTTTATTTTAAAAGGTGACAGGTCAGACCCCAGGCCGTTAAAGAAGCCACCCATTTCCAGCTATTACTCATGTTTCTAAAGACTGCACATTAATCTGTGCTCATCTACGTCTCCCAGGCTTTAACGTTACCCCAGAACCTTCCCATTTACTGAGGACCAGTCAGTCCGCAGGGGCTCTGGCAGTCTTGATGCTGATCATTCATTCTAAAGGCAGACATACAGTATCCTGGCTCTAAGCCATGTGGTAGAATATCTTGCTTTGTCATAAAAATGGAAAGTTTGCTTTTGTACAACTTGTCCTGGACAAAAGCTATCATCCCACAATGAGAAATCGCTTCCAGAGTACTAGCAATCCCTGGGGCTAAGCAGCACACCAAGCAGATGGCACAGATACTTTTCTGAAGAGCAGTTCTGGGGAATGGGAGTGAGATTGGAGAGTCCTGCAGCCAGTAGCTCTGGGAATTGTGGGAGCCTCGGGAAGGAAAGTGTGAACGCAGAGCAGAAGGCAGCTCTCTGACTCTGCTCGCACTGTCTGGTGAAGGGAAAGGCTTTGGTCTCCTTAATGTAACCTCAGCATCCCTGGGAGTAAGGGCAGAGCCTGCACAAGGAGGGCCCAGGCCTGGGGAGAAGTCCTTGGATACCTCAGGAACTGCAGGGGCTGAGTGCTCTCCTCTCAAAGAGAGAGACGGAGCTAAGGATCCTTATCTTTTGTTCCTAGAGATTTACTCTCAAGAGCTGAGGTGGAATAAATATTTCCTCTGGTCTTCTGTTTTCTTGATGTGGGCAGTCACAGGATCAGGTCAAAAGACACAGCAAATACCTCAAGTGCGGGTGATGTGAGAGAAAGAAATACTTGTTTATCCAAGCGGCTACTAACATGCATTTCCATCATACAAGCAGGAAGTTCCAACTTTGGGAGGCAGTGCTAGGTCTGTTCAGGTATTTCTAGGGAAGAACCACATTTAGACAATACCTAGTTTCACATGCCTAGCATTCTCCCTCAGGAAAGAAAAGGGACCTTATTCCTCTCTCTTTGCGAACGATCTCAGGGTGGTCTGTCTATACCTTAAAATAGCTTCATGTTGTGCCCCAGGCTAGCTTGGAAGCAGATAAGCAAGGAGGTGTAGTTTCACATTCCACCTCACACCTTTCAGCCCTCAGTGTGGGTCCAAGCAGAAAGGTAACCAAGGCGCAATTAGCCCACTTGAATCTTGGAAATTTAAAAGTTTTTGCAGAGCAAAGTGCAATTGACTCATTCAACCAGCCATTTCCAAATAGGAGAAGGAGAAGGCTCAGAGTCAGCAGCCCAAGATCCCCCTGAGGCCAGTGCCCAGAGCCAGTCCCGTGGGCATAGCTGGCTGATGAAGTCAGGGCTTCCCAAAGCAGGTCCTCGTCATCACAGCGGCAACTGCAGGGACAATATCCAGCGCTCTGCTCTCCAGCTGCTTCCAGCCAGGCCCACACTGTGGGAGACTGGAGCCCAGGGTCATAACACCAGTGATAGACTTGCTTGTTCCAGAGGATGTCAGATAAGGTGACCTTTGTCCCTCTCCTCTTGAGCCTGGCTTGAACCAGCAAAGAGAGGGAATAACGTGCCCATATTTCCAACTACACTCCTGCCACTTTGGGGAAGCTCAATCTGGTCTTTATTTTCCCAGAATGAACCTCTCATGACAAACTAGTTTTTCTGACTCTGGAGTCCTTCTGACCTTTGCAAAGCTGACCACAGAATAAACTGCCTCCCGGGTGGTCTTTTTATTTTTGATCATGTTAAACTTGAGACCAACAGATGCTCCTAATAGAAACAGTAACAAAAATAATAGCAGCTAGAAATTATTGAACACATTCTCACTAGGGACTGGGCTCCACACTGTGTATTTTGTCTTTGAGACCCTGAGCAGCCATTGCTGGTATTAGTATTCCTGTTTTATGAACGGGGAAAATGAGCTTCTGTGGGGGTAAATACATGGGCAACAGTCACGCTATCGCTGACATGGTAGAACCAAAGGGGAGAAACCCAGGTATTTCTGAAAGTCTTTATGGACTATCCCGAAAAACTACATCAATCATCAGGGCCTCCCCCACTGTTGTGGTTCTTGTATCAAGGGGACCTGGACGATGTGTGCTATGTGTGGGCCCCCTGCCCTTCCCCTCCTTTTCTGACCTGGCAGTGGCCCATCCAAACCACTCCTAATCCTGAAGGAGCAGGGATTGTCAAGGCCCATGTTGGGGGACAGCCCTAAGCACCTCTTGATACACCTGTAGGCATATTCTGACCTGCAGCATCGTGCTTTCTAGATACTGTGCGGGGCTGTGTCGGGGGCCTTGGTGCTCATCTTGTGTGTGCACTGGGTGTGGAATGCTACCTTGTCTTTGGCTGTATGTGTTCAGGCCTTCCTCACTGCATTGATTTCAGTCAGGGAGCCACTCTGAATGGTTGATGTCACTTGACAAAGTGGACTCCTTCAGGCCACCTTTCTGGGGGATTGGTTCTTCGCATAATCCTCTCCCCTGGGTAGGAGAATTTCTCCCTCACCCGGTCCATCCCATTCCTGCAAAACACAACTGTATCATCTCCCTTTCACTCTCCCCATCACCATCTCCCTTTCTGCTGCTCTGCCCATGCATGACTGTTATCCAGGCTCCATTCAATCCCACCTCCTCCAGAAGATTTGAACAACTATCTCCTCTGTCCATCCACCTCCAGCACTCCTCAGGCCGTCCACTCCATGACAGAGTCTCTGGCTGTGTCCAAAGGAGGTACAGTGTGAACCTCTTTCCCATGATTCCCATCTCTTCTCTTCACCATGTCCTATGTGATTATGCATCAGCTTATCTCTGATCTTAAAGTCTGAAGTTTGCAAATGAATGAAATAACTGAGAAATAGTCCTTAACCTCTGGAGAAAATGGAACTGATGATAACTCCATTTATATACTTACCCTTCAGTATCAGCTGGAGAGTAGTCCCAAGAGCCCGCCCCCACCCCACGGATACAATATAGTGTAGCTGCTCAAGTCCTTTGCATAAAATTGCACAGTATTTTTATACACTGAACATCTATTCCATTATTTCAAACACTATGCTTCTAGACCTTTCCACAACATTCTAGAACCTCAATCAGGGGTCAACAGTGGTCAGGTGTCAGAGTAGAAGGACCGAGCTGACTTACTATGGGCAACCAAAGGGCTTCTTCTCCAGCCCTTCCAGCCCTTTCCTGAGGCTGCTCTGCCTTTTCGCTCCTTACCATCACATGGTCACATTCCATCCCTCAAATCCCAAAACCTCAAGGGAAAGATCTTGCGGCATGATAGAGATGTCCTGAGCACATGATGTGTGCAGATGAAGGTCATTTTCTCTGCTTCTCCTGCCCTCCCTGGCCCCCAATCAACCAAGTAAGTTGACCAGTGTTTCCATAGCAACAAATGGCTCCACCAGAAGGCACGCAGGGAGGTCCCTGTTCTGTCACCTCCCTCCGCAGTGTGGCTCTAAATTCAGAGCCACCAGTGGCTGAGAATTCAGTCTCAGTCCAATTCCTACAGAGCTGATAAGAATGGACCTTACAATGTCCTTGTCTACAAAACAGAGATGAGAGAATTTGCTTCTTCTCTGACTTCCTAAACTATTCCTGGGTCCTACAAAAGTTGACCAGTTTTGCTTTTAATGCCATGATCAGCAAACTGCTGCGGCCACCTGTTATTTGTGTCATTTGCTCCCTCTCCCTTCACACCATTAAAGTGCGGTTGCTGGGAAGTAAGAGCAGAAGTCATTCCCTCTCCTTTCTGTTGAACATTTCTACCACATGTCAGAATACAGAACAAATTTGCAATTTGATTTATTCCCCAAGTTTCTTCACATTTGGAATTGTTGCAGTTGGGTGACAGACCTTCAATAGCAGCGTCAGACCACACAGACAAGCTTGCCCCACTCACACAGAATGAAATGGGAAAGGATACAGGACAGTGATGCTCTCAGGCAGTACCCTGTTTGGCAGAGAAAAGTGGCTGCCCGGAAGGGCTGACAGGATCATGCATGGGATTCTCTGCAACTGTGAACAGTGTTAGCTCATTCGGTGTTAGCTCAGAGGCTAAGCAGATCTCAGTGAGGTGCTTAACACCCACCCATGTACCACCTGCCTTCCCGACCCTCAGTCATACACGGCATCCTTTCAAGGGCAGTCTTTAATCCCACAAACAAATAGGGATTTAAATTATGATGGAAAGAATATAAAAAAAAAAAAAAAAAAAAAGGAAAGAATAGTCTCTAAGGTAAAGAGATTTCTGGATTGAGTTGACAATAGATATATATTTATGGAAGCAGTTGAAGGACCTTCCCTAGGTGATTTCAGGCAAATGATCTTCAAAAAGAAAATAGAGTCATTCACATTACAAGTTTGCAGAGCTAGGAGAAAATGAAAAAGGAACAGAGTGCAAAAGGAGAGATGCCTGTCTCAAAGAAAGCATTAGTATTTCTCAAATATCCACCAAAAACTCTTTGCTCTAATATGAATAGATTTCAGGTACAACTGTGAAAAAATGTTAATATTTATTTATTTCAAATTTTGTATAGATTTTTCTTTTCTGTGTAATCATCTTTTATTTTAGATTTTTTACAGTCAAAACACATGAAAGGACAAATTGAAAATATTAAGCTCCTTTTAGTAGAGTGGAATACTGGGCAAGTATTCTTTATAAATGAGGAAGATCTCTGTTCGCACATGGAAATACCTTCAAAGCAGTATGAGTGAAAAACAGTAGCCCTTTCCTTTCTTTTCTTTTTCTTTTCTTTGCTTCTTTTCTTTTCTTTCCTTTTTGTGGTGCTAGCAATTAAACCCAGGGCTTCAGACATGCACTCTACCACTGAGCTGAGCCCTGAATTGTACAGTTCACCAAATCCTATCAGTGTGAATGCTTTTTAAATGAGGGTGTGTATGTCTTGCTATGCACATCAAGTTAAATCTAGAAGAGACAACAAATTAACAGAAGGCATATTATGAGCTTTTTATGTGATATGTATGTTTATGACAAGCATAATTAGTTTTATAATCACAGCAAAGCAATCATGACTTTCCTGAAGGACCTGTGGAGTCAAAGCCTGGTGTCCAAGCCCCTGGAGGTTAGTGGGCTGTCCATGGGACCAATTACCATGTTTCCACTTGCCCTGCCCTCACCTACCTCTTTCCCGATTGGCCACTTGGATGTTTGTACGAGGGTCCATGACAGATGCCAGCAGTGGCAGTGATGACAGGCCCGGTGCTACATTTGTTCCACTACTTCCAGCTCCTCATTGACTTTCCAGTCACCATGGTGTGAGCTCCCTTCTCTTATCTGCACCAAGCAAAGAGTCAAAAGTTCTTGTGAGTGTGATTGTCGAATACCAGGCTGGAAAACTTCCTGATAATACCGAAATTCCTTTCAAAGAGTAGTGCTTGGACTCGGATCAGGAGAGCTGCGTGGCTTCAGCACAGTGTGTCCTCTGCAGTTGGACACTAAAGCAGAGGAAAGTTGGCAAAACAAAATGTAAGGGACACATAAGGATGTCATGATGGTCCCATCTGACCTGATAACCTCTGTCCCCAAGACAATTTATCTGTCACCCTAGAAAGGCTGTGCAGGGAATTGAGGATGAGCTGATTGTGAACCATCAAGGACTTGCAAAATAGAAGCAAACTTACAAGGAATAAAAACAAAATCTAAATAGTAAAAAATAAGAATCAGTGTGAAGTTTCTGAGATACATTTATAACTCTTATAAGCAGGCTTTTGTTGAATGGCTCTTTGGGACACTACAGTGACATCCACTAGTTCTGATGTTTAGGAATTTAATCTTAGTAGCTGGCTGGGCTTATCCTGTTATCAAAGCTAAACATTCTGACCCGTGTGTCCTGTTTTATGTTTCAAGATGATGCAAATGACATGTTGCCATCACAGTTCTATCTATGATGAGGAGATAGCGGGGAGAGTGATCATTCTCTGTCCTCTGTGCACCCTCGTCCCCTTTGCTCTCTCTCACCACTACCTTCTGCAACTTGGTTTCAAAAAGACATGGGTTTCTATAGAAAATGGGGAGAAAATGAAAACGCCTCACAATAAAGTGTCACAAATGCTGATCAGCCCTCAGCACGTCACTCACTGTTCTCTGCCAGAGCACCCTCCTAAGCACAATGTTCATACGGGGAACCTAGTAATCTAAGCCCTATCTTCCCTCCTGCCTGTACTTAAAGTAAGTCTGGAGAGAGAAAGGCGCACTGCTCCCAGGGATTATGCACAGAGGCACCTCTGAAACAACCCCACCGTCCCCCCACACTACTGACACGGGTCTCGGTTTCACTCCCCTAGGCAACCAGGTGAGTTTCCCCAAATCAGAGGACGCGTTTGCCTTTGAGGAGGACAGCAGCAGCGATGGGCTTTCCCCAGAGCAGGCGCGAAGCGAAGACCCGCACAGCTCAGTGGGGTCTCCCCCAGACGCTAAAGCCACAGAGGCCTCTGTGGCAGGCTCTCTGGGGACAATCCAGGTACAAAAAACTCTCAGTTTTGTCATCTTTTTTTGTCTTAAAATTAACACTACTGCAGTTGGTTTTGCTCAAAAAACTCAGGGTTTGTTATGTCTCTCTCTCTCTCTCTCTCTCTCTCTCTCTCTCTCTCTCTCTCTCTCTCTCTCCCTCTGTCTCTCTGTCCTCTGTTTTTGGTTCTTTTTTATGTACTAAGGATTGAACCCAGGGCCTTCTGAGCTACACCCCCAACCCTCTTTCTTTTACAATTTTGGAACAGACTAAGGGACCCAAGAAGGACTAGAACTAAACTTGTGATCCTTCTGTCTCCTTCTCCAAGGGAGCTGAGAGCAGAGCTGTCTCTTGATGACACATCAGCTTAATGTCTTTTCTTACTCTGTTCAGCCAGGGAATCTATGTGTCATAACAAAAACCTCCAGAAAACACAGAAAGAGAACTCTCAGAACTATGCCCTTTGATTTATCTTTTGAGTATCTACTTTGCCAAGCAGATGCCTTTTATGTCCATTTTTATGGACAAGGTAACTGAGGCTCCACGAGATTGGTTAATTCACCACCAATGTCCTGGCTTGCCATGTTGGAGGAGGACTGATTTCACAGTCCACAGTTTTCTCTATACTGAGGAGTCATTCTAAAGTTTTCAGATAACGGGGAGAAGGAAGTGCTGACTGCACAGAGCAGGGTGTCCAGCCCATAACAGGTGTCTGACCACCACCCCACTACAAAGTCAGTGTCCACCCCTCATCCAGGCATAGCTGCCACTTCTTTCTGCACACATGCACAAATCATCAATGTATATTTAAACGTTCACTTGTAACACGTATTGAATGTAAACTGGAACACACACCGAAATACTCCTGCAGCACATTTATAAAGAGCAATGATTTATAAAGAAGTTCAACAGTAACTATCATGACACTCACTCTGGACAGGGCAGAACTTTACCAATATCTTCTCATTTGACACCGATGAGGTCCCCTCCAGGTTGGTGTCATGCATGACCATGCTGACAAAGGAGAAGCTGAAGTTCCATGAGGTTGGGTGACAGTGTGATCTGGGGCACAAGGGCATCAATAGCTGGAGAATCTGCCTCCAGAAGCTCTGTACAAACTTGCTGAGATTTTCCTCAGCTTAGCATGAAGACATTCATGAGGCCCCTGAAAGATGTGGGGGATGCAGCCTTATATAAGAGGATGGGAAATCTACTACAGTGGACACAAAATGTGGAAATGCTTCCTGCCCTGTTTCTACCATGTACCAGCTCTGAGAGGACCCCCCCCCAGACTATCTCCTTCCTTTTCAGAAGAGTTTACTGTTGAGTGGTCCTTCTCCAAAATGCCTGGACCAGAAGTGTTTCTGACTTGGAATTCTTCTCAGCTTTTAGAATATTTGCATATAAACATCATGAGGTACTTTGGGGATGGGACCCAAGTCCAAGCACAAAATTAATCTATATCTTATAAACTTCATACACACAGCCTGAAGGTAATTTTATAGAATATTTTTGATAATTTAATATGTGAAAAAGCTTCATTGTATAGAATTTTATACTTGTGGCATCATTTGCGTAGCCTCAAAAAGTTTCAGCTACTAGAGCATCTCTAATTGGGGAATTTTGGCTTAAGGATGCCCAGGCTACATTTAATCCCCTCTCACTGGAAAGCACCACACAGATATTGGAGTAATTACACACTCACTCTCCGAGGCCATTTCCCGAAACCAGGCTAGGCGCTGGTCATTGTTACCTTCTCTCCATCAGAACAAACTTAAAGCTGCCAAGAAAAAGATGTGGACTGGGAGGGAAAAGGGAGACATGAGGGGCATTGATTGTGCAAGAGTTTAAAATCAAAGCATTCTTCTTTTCACTGAGTGCCGCAGCTGGTCTCTCCAGCCAACTTCTTTGATAACATCAAACAGTCGATCAGACCATTTGCACGTATTATTCTGACAGTAAATTCTTCAGCTTCTGCCTTTAACGTGGTTTAAAGAGACAATGAGTTCTTTTCTGCTTAATGTTATGAGAAGGGAAAGAGAGAGCAAACACCAAACAATGCTGGGAAAAATGTGAAAATCATTTTATGTCCTTTCACCCCGCAGCTGCATTTGACAGATGAGGACACAGAGATTCTGGCAGAAAAGAATCCCACAGGCCTGTGACAGGTGCAAGGCTCAGGGAAAAGCTAAAATCTCAGTTCGGAACTGCAGGGGAGATCCTGAGCCGCCCCTGCCCCTACATGTCAGACTCACAGCATAGGAATGTGGGAGAGGAAGGGAAGATCATCATTCCTTTTTTGGAGTCTTCAACAGGCAGAAATGTCCCACTTATAAAGGTTTGCATGGCCTTACACACACACACGCACGTGCACACACATGCACGCACACATACACACACACACACATGCACACCCCTGTACATAATATACACATATACACATATAGCCAGCACACATACATACACTCCTGCATGCATGCACAGGCACATATCAATATACAGACGTGTGCATCATACTTGCTCATACATACATATACACTTATCTGCACATATATCTCAATATACATGGACACATGGACATATATTTATGCACAACAGGTAAATTTTTATACGTGTACCTGATACATATATACATATACCAAACATGCAAATATATGTACTTAGAACATCATACTTACTCATATACATACACACACATGCCAAATGCCAACAAGTGTATATAAGTATATGTGTGCAAAAACATGGGCATGCAAACACACATCCACTTATACACAAGACATACAGACACCCACCATCGGACACATACATACACATGTACACACTCAGGTATGTATTCATACATATACACACATACATACACCTACACAGACATGTATCCATAAACACACATATACACACACACATACACAGTTTCCCTCCAATTACTAACAAGTTTTTTCTCCACTTTGGTATTATTCTGTCTTTTTCTAAAGTCCTATACCCATTCTTCCCTACTTCTTTCTTTCTCAGGCTCATTAAGTCCAGCAGGTGTACCTTGTCACAGACAAGCAAAGCCCTTCAAATGGGTAAGATGTCCCGGAACAGGCCAGTCATATACCATTCAAAATCATTAAAAATAAAAAGTTGAGTGGTTCATGCCTGTAATCCCAGCTATTTGGGAAGCTGAGACAGGAGGATCCTGAGTTCAAGGCCACCCTAGACAACTTAGCAGTTTAGCAAGATCTTGTCTCAAAAATAAAAAAATGAAAAGAGGCTAGAGATGCAGCTCAGCTCTCAGCACCATAAAACAGAAAGAACACCCTTATCTGCAACAAAAGTATCCTCCATTGGGTGACAGATTTGGTGTTATCCTCCTGGAAAGAGGAGACTGATGTTTACTTAACGGGTGGGAAGCTGGGGTGCCAGGGTCAAAGCTACATGTAGGGGCTGTACTGTAACATCTCTGTGTCCACAGGTTTAATTTCTACATCCTAAAAATGCTAAACTTTGGATTTCAGGATCTTTCTTCTGGCTCAGAAAATGACAAGAATGACCCAGCCTCCCATTCCAGCCACCAGTCTGACCCAGGGAAGCAGGGCCTCGGCCCTCTCAGCGCCTCGCTCCCTGTGCATGCTGCCGTGAAGGTATGGACAGGCCAGGCCCAAACTCCTGCCTGGGCCTGTGGCCAAAGATCTAGCTTGAAGCAGAGCTTTCCCAGTCAGGTCTGAGGATTCACAGGAGCACATGAACAGGTTCAGCCCTGTCAAAATGTCCCAAAGTGAGAGCTGAAAAACAGACAGACCATCAGCAGGCGTGAACTAAGGTCTTGTTAATCTGAACAGCATGGCATGCCTCTTCTGTGCAGCAGGGGAGCCTGTGTGGTGTGTTGCATTTCTTTGGGGCCACAGCTCAGCCAGCTCATTCCTGACTCAGAGTTTGTGAGCTCACCTTTGAGATAGACATGGCCGATCGTAATGCACACAGAACTCACAAGTGCCAGAAGACAGGTACAAGGCAAATGAATTTATACAATGACAACAATCCCAAAGACTCTGCATAATGTCAAAGCTGTGTCCTTCAAGCCAGGCTTCCTAAGGAAATAAACACAAGGAAAAGGGCTTTTTGTTCACAGTAGACAAACAGCTGTAATTGTTATATTTCTTGTTTCATTTTCTCAACATTATACCTAAAATTTACAGATAGTTCTCTCCTCCGGTCATTGTCTGGTAGTCATTTGGCCTTCCTCACATTTTGTACTAAATAAACTCCACCTAATTTGTGAGCGTGCTTGCTTAGCGCTGGTGGAATCACTGAGTGCGGGTTGTGCTGACTCTTTGGGGATTCTTAGAGAAGGAAAATGAAGCCTTTAAATTACAGCAGGGGTCAATGATAAAGTAGCAGTTTCATGTTCTGAATGGATGGGAGGTATTTCAGCTTCCCGGTCAAGTTCTCCCACCAAACCACAATAGTATGAACTCAGCTTACAGTTTCAAATCATGGAACTGTTGATGACTTTTTTGTATTGCAGGGGAAGGAGGAAGAGTTGACTCCTTTTATTTCTAATGTTGTACTTAAAAGAAATTTTACTAACATTTCTATCTGACTATATTTCATACAATTTGAATTAGCAAAGTTGTCAACCTCACTGCACTAAGGTATAACAGGAACCCACAGGATGGACAGAGTGACATCGGTACCACCCCCCAGCTGGCCCAGGAGAACACATATATCCTGATTGGTCAGTGTCTGAGCATCCTTGTTGCTAAAGAGCCATCATTTTAGGTTAAGAATATATTAGAGGGCTTGTCCAAGAAGGAGGCAACCAAGCCAGAATAAGACATTTCTACCCCTTTGACTTGATAAGATTGTGTGAGACCAGTGAGAAAATACATGCAGTAACTCTCTTCTGAAACTGAAAAATGTCTGTGTAAGAGAAAGGTCTGCAATGTCTTAGAGGGTTCGCTTAATGTGGAGCACAGGGTGGTTCCTACCCTAAAGGAAACTACCATCTAGTTGGCTTACCAAGGCTAAAATGAACCCAAGTGGTGTCTTTTCCAAGTTAGAAAGATATGCCTCAGAGGACTTGACAGACACTTCCGGGAGATACAGATTTCCAACTAGCACACAAAAGTTTCTCAGCCATTAAGGAAATGAAAGTTAAAGCCACAATGAAATGCCTTTGCACTGCACTAGGATGACTTTCATAAAAGACATGTAAAATAGTGAGCGTTGATGAAGATGTGGAGAAATTACAATTCTCATACACTGCTGGCAAGATTTTTAGATGGTGCAACTGTGAGTAAAACAGTTCAACAGTTCCTTGGTAAAGTAAAACAAGATTTACCACCTGAGCCAGCAACTCCACTCTGAGCTATACATCCTCAAAGAGTTGAAAGCAAATGTTAGAATAGGACATTGTCCATGGAGTACTATACAACAGTACTACACAACAGTCATAAGTTGGAACCAACTCATGTCATCAACCAATGTGTCATAAACAAAGCATGGTACGGTCATAGAACTCAATACTATTTGGCCATAAAAGGGAACGGAATACTAGTAACTGCAGCCACATGAGTGAAATGTGGAAATGTTATGCTGAGCGCAAGAAGCCAGACACAAAAGGCCACATATTGTTGGATTCCATTTAAATAGAACACCCAGAACAAGCAGGTTTATCAAGACCCAAAGCATGTTAGCAGTTGTCAGGGTCCTGAAGAAGAGGAACAGACAGTGACTACTTAATGGGTAATGGCTCTTTTTGAAGTGGTGAAAGCTAGGCAGGGGTGAGGTTTGTACAGTAATGTATGTTTCAGCACAATGAAAAGGAAGCTCTTCCTCAGACATCCACGACCCCATCAGGGCCAGTGGTCCAGGGAGAACAGAGGTGGATCTCAGGCTTGCTTTTCCCTTCCTCAGGGCAGACAAGGGTGTGCCCATTCTCTAGCAGTCTCTGAATACCCCTTGGGGCGTGTGGACAGGCATATCCCTGTGAGTTACAGAGGGTTCTCACGTAGGCTGGGACTCGGGCTGTCCTGGGAGGATGCACACAAGTCAGACGGCCCACAGAGGAGGTTGTAGATGGCAGACAATTGCCAGGAAAAGAGGCAGGAAAGGAGAGACAGGCAGGCTGGTGAATCGTCTTCCTGGGCAGTGAACAGAGTTTAGGGATGGTCTTGGAGGACAGAATCAGCACGTTGATTATAAGCTGCTGGGGTGGTGTGTTGATTATAAGCTGCTGGGGTGGTGTGTGATTTGGAAAGCCATGTGTGTGTGTGTGTGTGTGTGTGTGTGTAAGTGGGAGAGAGATAGGTTTGAGGTGGCGGCTATAGGGAGGCATGCACTTTCTAGCCACAAGGCACACAGCTGCCCTTTCCACTGACCTGGTCCACACAGCAGGTCTTTAAACTCTGTGGTGGGTTCACCTCCACCCAGCTTTAGAAAGATGAACATGCCCACATCTATTGGCCATGCCACTGCCAAGAGAAGAAGCACACATTACCCTGGTGTCCCCCGAATTAAGAAGGGAATGAGACTCTAAGTTCACCAGTCCTTGCCGCACACTACCAAGGGGCAGTCTGATTTCAGTGCATTCCGGATACTCGTCGTCCCCAAGTTAAGGCCACAAGCAACAAAAACCAACTCCCTGATCCCCGACTTGGCCACAAGCTCATGCTGCAGCCTCTCCTGCCCAAACAAACCCTAGGATAGACAGGAACAGCACCTGCTCAGGAGCGCAGCAGGGCAGGGGGCTGCAGGAGGGTTCCAGCAGCAGAAGGCTGGTTCCTTAGCCGGCCGATTAGTAAGGACGGAAACAAAGCCGCCCAGCACGCAGAAATACTGGTATTCGTTATTCGTTAGTTTCTGGGAAGATGACGCTTTGAGAAAACAAACAGCCTTCGGTGGTGGGGTGCGCTGAGTCAGAGAAGCGCCAACTGTGGGCTCCTTAGACAAGGTCACGCTCAAAAGGGTACTTCGTGGGAGGCTGCCAAGTCGGAACCTGCCTGCCAGCTATCCAGGCGCGCCCTCTCCTGGACATTGCCGGTACCACACGGTCCCTCCAAAAGCTTCACAGCTCTATAATCTTTGCTCATGATACCCCTGTTCTCCATTACAACGTCCTATAAGAACATGAGGATTTAAAACTTTTTAACTGAAAGTTATATGCACCTATTGCTTCCAATATATGGAGGCCTTTGGATTTCAGGAGCAAGTTATGGATAGAATTATCCTGGTGATCGAGCACCTGTTATTTCAAGGTGACCTTTTATAGTCTTTGTCAATCACTGCAATAGAAAGTAGATAACATTTTCCCCAACATGTAGGTGATGGGATGGAGGTATAGTAAACTTAGGGAATTGTACTACACTCAGCAACTTGTCTCCACTTCCAACCTTTAACCCTTGACTCCCTGTACTGTGTGCAAATCGTGCTCTACAATAGCTAGCTTCTGGGAAGTGTTCCAGTGGTCAGCTACTTCTTCCTATAACGAGTAAAGAATCACGACATCAATGATACCCCTTCCTGAGCAGATACTAGTGTTCAGCAAGCTCAGGGGAGTGTCAGGGGCAGTCCATTCACTATTGACATAAAGTGCTGGGGATATAGCTCAGCGGCTTAAGCACTTGCCTGGCAAGTCTGAGATCATGAGTTCAATTCCTAGTAAAAAAAACACATGAGACCTGAAGGGAGTGTCAGATGCTAAAGCCACTATTAACATAAAGCAACAAAGAACTACATTCTGCATTTTAGAAGATAATGATAACTTCTTTTATGTCTTTAAAAAATCTGTTTATTACATACTTAAAGGCCATTACATGTATACATAGGAAAGAACTCTCTTAGAGGTGTCTCTGGGTTGGAATGCCAGGCTATCTGCTGACTCTAGGAGAGCAGGATACACTCACTGAAAGTTGCTTACATTTCCCTCCAGGAAGGATAAACTCTAGGAGCAGCTTCAAAGATTTAAGATTCCCAGGCTAGGGGTGTCCTTCCAAGCTGCTGCTTTGCTGCAGATTTTCTCCTCTGACACATTAATGCAGTTACTCTTTGTGCATCCTGCCTTTGCTATGCTGTATTTCTGGGATTCCAGAATGTGCATTAGAAAAAATCTCGCCACAGCATGAGGCTGTTGCTCTCCTCCAGCCAAAGCCCATGACACTTCCTCATCCTCTTCACAGTCCAAGTCCTTGGGTGACAGTAAGAACCGCCACAAGAAACCCAAGGACCCCAAGCCGAAAGTAAAGAAGCTCAAGTATCACCAGTACATTCCCCCAGACCAGAAGGCGGAGAAGTCCCCGCCGCCCATGGACTCAGCCTACGCCCGGTTGCTCCAGCAGCAGCAGCTCTTCCTACAGCTCCAGATCCTCAGCCAGCAGCAGCAGCACCGGTTCAGCTACCCAGGGATGCACCAAGCACAGCTCAAGTGAGTCAGGGCGATGAGGCGATGGGTGAGGCAGAGGTGGGGACTGGCTGCTCTCTGGCTGAAGCTCAGGGGCCAGCACCCAGGGGACCCAGCACCCCTGTACATCACCTCCTCATGTGATATGCTTGGAATGTGACTTCTTAGAAACCATGCATCCCTTTTCAAGGCCCTAACAGTGAGAGACATCATGTCAATCAGTGCTCTTTGGGGGTCAAGGAAACTCAGCACTTCCGGGTGGAATGGTGGAACATCTAAGAACACAATACGGGCATTGCTCGCAATCCCAACATGCTTCTGCTTTGGGAAGCAACAGAGCTGAGTTGCTGAGTGACAGCTCCACAGACTGATGCCGTGTTCCACATTGCCACTTCCTTAATGTTTCTTTTCAGTAGTACGTGCTCGCAGTACACAGGGATTATGTTCACCCTGGGGAGTCTGGATGCAGACCAAACACACCATAATTCCTTGTGTCCCCTTCCCCTACACTCCTTCCACCTTTAAGTGGACAATATCCTCACCTCTAAAGTTGGAATAATTGGGGCTGGGGATATAGCTCAGTGGAATATGCGCTTGCCTAGCAAGCGCAGGGTCCTGAGTTCGATCCCCAGTACCGCAAATAAATAAATAAATAAATAAAGTTGGAATAATGGTTCTCTGACCTGTCGCTGGCCACTCTTGGGTCATGTTGACAATTATGATGAATCCTGGGCATAATCTTGCTTCATGAGGCATGCTCAGTGTCCCTGGTCCAGAACAGAGCATCACAGAATGATAGACAGACACGAACCCCCCTCAGCCAGTCTTACCACTCCCCCCAGTCTCCCCAGAACAAACCCCAAGCGTTTCTGTTACTTGCTTGTTCGCCCATGCCACTGTTACTCCTCACTCTGCAGCCTTCTGCCAACTCACCACGCACTTTACCCTTGCAGACAATTACTGTGATCAGACTCAGATCAGCTCCAAATGCAGGATGCCCCTGCGTATCCAATTGTGTTACAAGTCTCTGTGTTTTTTAGAGAACCAAATGAACAGATGGTCAGAAATCCGAGCTCCTCCTCAACACCACTGGGCAACACCCCTCTGTCCCCTGTCAAAAGCAGTTTTCCTGGACAAACTGGCGTCTCTTCTCTCAAACCAGGCCCACTCCCACCTAACCTGGATGATCTCAAGGTACAAAATCTGACATGATTTTCATTTCTTTTTAACGGACACACAAATATGCTATTATCAGCATCTTTGCCATCCAATTTCTTACATTAAATAAAAAGCAGAAATGAGAGAACAGCCTGGGAGGGTCTCAAGGCAGTGACGGAATCAAGGCTGCAGTGGCCAGTTGCCCACAGGGGCAAAGCCGCAGGTCCCTAGCTCAGCTTCCTGGGCCATGATGCCTAGGGACAGGTAGTCTTTACAGCTCTTAGCATCTTAGATTTCTCACTTGCACAAATGGATTATTTTAATCGTCAAATGGGTAGTATGCATAGAACTTAGCACAAAGTGTTAATGTACTGTTTATAAAAGCCCCAGAATGCTGTAAAGCAGTAGTCAATTCCATGATGATATTTTTACTAATGTCCAGTAAAATGAGAAAAGTGAGAGCCATGTAACGTGTTTTTCATACACCTAAGTTCACTCCATGTACTTAACATTCATTGAAAGTTTACATTTCTTTACAATGTTCTGAATTATAAGTTATTCTTTCTGTTAGAAAACTATGAAGGTAGTAGAAGGCAACTTAGCATCTTTGGTACGGTCATATTTGTTCCCTGGTATTGACGATCCTAGTCCTTATCAAACAAAATAAGATATTGGTACAATATTTCTCATGTAATTTAAATTAATTTTCTGCTCTATTAAATAAATTCTCATATCTAGGAATTTCTGTCCTAAAACAGCACTTTTTAAAATGCTACATGCATTCCAGCAGCTTACCCCAAATCACAGACCACATGGATCTGATTTCAAAATGGCACTGAACTTTTAGTTGAACCTGGTGTGTTTCAAAGCAATCCTGAGGACTAACATATTCATCCATCTATGCAACACTCACAGCAGAACTGAAAAGCACAAATGTGACTTCTCCAGGGGGTGACCCTGGTTCAGTTCCCACTCCATTCTCAGTAATCATGCTTGTTAACTTGGTTTCCAACCCACCTATTACTCTCCATGAGTTGTCTTATAATTTCCCCAAAAACTACATCCCTAAAGGCTCCTATACCTGCATTGGGCCAAGCATAGGGCCCTTCCTCCTTCTCTGTCCTCACTCCCACTGCCACCTGTGTTCTTAGGAGGAGGATGGAGGGAGGGGTTAGGTTATTTTATATGAAAGGAGAGTCCACGGTTGCAGAGCATTAACACCCGTAGATAAAATGCATCACAAGTACTGATATCAGAAGTTCTCCTATTATTTCTTCTTGAATTAAAAATGCTTAGGTTTCATTAAGTTTTTTTCAATTTGGCATCCATATAATTAGAAAAAGATGCCAAGTTTGTAACAATAATCTATGGAGCTGTGGGTCCTCCACCCTTCACTCTACAAATCCTAAGTCCATGGAGATCAAAGAAGCATTATGCTAAGGGAAATAAGCCCCTCACAGAGGGACGAAGGCCACATAGAGGAGGCACTAGAAGAGGCAAATTCGTAGAGACAGGGAGTAGAACATAAGTTACTGGGTCATGAGGCCCAGAAAGGCCGAGGGGAGTTGGCGTTTAGTGGCTATAGAGTTTAGCTGGAGATGACTCAGTGCTCTGGAGACGGATGACTGTGTACAATCATGTGGCTGTATTTAATGCCACTGAGCTGTGCACTCAAAAGTTTAAATGGTCAACTTCAAGTAGTGCTGATTTTATACAATAAAAACATTTAAACTAGACTATCTGTGTATGGGATCCCTGAGCCAGGTAGGACTGGAGAGGTCCTACCCCCACGAAAGCACAGTCCAGATATGGATTTGAACAAAGTTGCAGAAGGTGGCTTTCTTTACATGTGCCTGCTTAGAGCCATGAGCTGGTGGCAATTATCATAACTGGGGTACATAATGAAGCTGGAGGTGATGTGATAGTAGCTAAGTATTGAGGATAAACTTCGGGCCAACCATTCTATATGAATGTGTACCCTACCAGGCCAGTTTTATCACCCTGATTTGTAACATGAAACTAAAAATCAGAATCTTAAAGAGGTTAAATGACAGGCAAGTTAACCAGTTTATAAATGGCAAAGGTGAAGCTTGAATGTAGGTGACTGACTTCAAGTCCTTTACATTGTCCTGAGAAATGAGAGGGAGAAAGGGAAAGGGACAGGCAGTGTCAGGGGCCAGGAGTCTCCTGAGTGCCAGCAGAGACACTGAAGACAGCGAGGTTAGAAGAGGCAACTGTGAAGGGCAGTGGCAAGTCGGGGCTACTTGCTGTCACTGAGTGGCAGGTGGGAGAAGCTCAGCCCAGCTGTGTGGTTGTCAGAGGTGGGGACAGTAGCTTCAGGGTTGGGTGCCAAGCCGAGCGAGTCAAAGCTAGAAACCTGACGAGGGAGAGTGAAAGGAAGAGTCAGAGGAAAAAAAGCGGGAACAAGGGAACAGAGCAGGGGAATGAAGGAAGTGTGAAGCCAGGCACGGTGGTGCAGGCCTGTAATTCCAGCTACTCAGGATGCTGAAACAGGAGGGTCTCATATTCAAGCCCAGCCTACGCAATGTAGTGACATAGTTACCAGCAGTTATTGACTTAGCACTAGCAATTTAGTGCAACCCTGTCTCAAAATAAAAAAATATAGAAGTCTCAGGATGTAGCTCAGTGGTAGAGCACTTGCCTACCGTGTTCAAAGCCCAGAATCCAATATGCAGTGCCACAAAAAAGAGTTTAAAAAATTAAATAAGTTAATAAATAAATAAAAATAAGGGAAACACAGGGTGCAGCTGCGTTTGGGGAAAGAAATGACGAATACATGAAGATAACCTCCCCACAAAAGTCATGACCAAGGTGAGATCATGAAAGTGGTGTTTTCAAGAAGTAGGCACGTTTTACCACATTACAGTGGAAGAGAAGGAGCGCAGAGAAAAGAAATTGCTTTTCCATTAAAAATTTATTAATGGTTCTATCACAGCCGAATTTAGTGTTTGCATCCTGTTTCTTAAAAAACTTCAGAGCAAGGGAGAGAGAGAAGGGGATGGAAAGTCTGAAAAGGAGGAAAATGTATAGTGGATATTTTTAAAAAGTTCACTTTTAAAGGTGTGACAATGCTATTGTATGTATGCTTTTATGAGTTCTTCTTCCTTAGAGATAGATGCCCCAAATTAGAAATTATATAATTTGCTTCAAAATAAGCTGGGACAGGCAGGGGAAAAATATGTCAGGGCATAAAAGAAGCACAACGGGGCATAGGTTGATAATTCTTGGAATTGATGGATGCGTGTATGAGGTTCATTATACTTTTCTGTGTCCGCTGACCTATAAAACGTTATTTTAAAAGTTATGAATGATAAAAACATCACTGAATGTAGGATATACATGTACATGAACCTACACAGCATAATATTCTGAAATTTAAGGTACATTGAACCCAACAAGTACTCATTTTACTTTAAAATAGGACCTGCATTATTTAATAATGTAACTTAAATTATTCAGTGCCAGAACAGATGCTAAAAATAAATGTAGAACTCATTAATTTTAAGTAATTCAAAATTAAAACAATAAGGAGTTGTCATCTTGCACTTTTTGAAACTATCAACTCAAAAAAAAAAATTGGTAAAGCATTACCAGGAAGATTATGGAGGAAATGCATTTTTATTGCTAGTGTAAGTTGCTACAATTCTTTTCTGATTGTTTTTAGCTTATTACAAAATAATGTATATTCACAGTTGAAAATATGATAATGTAAAGTACATATTTTAAAAGACAAGTCACAGGAAGTATGATAGATTATACTTCCTTCTAGATTTAAAATTCATGTGAACATATATTTTTCACAATAACTATTTTTAAATAATTATGTGTCTGTAAATTTCTGACATGCTTTCTTTTTTAACACATTGTGAATGTTTTCGTGACTTTTAATATTTAATAAAGGTTTTCTTTTTAAAAGCAGCATATCACTCCACCACCCTGTTAACATTCCACTGTTGGACATTTAACTAGCTGCCAAATTTTTATTGGGCAAAATATGATTTCGGTGACCTTTGTGCATACATTTATCAGTCTCTATGATTATTTCTCCAGGCTAACTACAGAGGAATAAGATTCCTGAGCTAAAATATGTTAATATTTGTAAAAGTCCTTGATGCATATTACCAAATTTCTATCCCCCAAATTTGTCTGTCTGTCACCAGAAGCAGCATGTTGATGCAGAGCTATTTAACGGCTGATATGCAGTGAGCCCCCAGGCCAGTGCTGAAATGCAGATTCCAAGTCTGCAGGCCTGGGGTCCAGACAGAGATACTGCATTTCTAATGGGCTCTTGGATGTTGTTCACATGCCCGGTCCCAGGACCATACTTTGAGTAGGATGGTAATAAAGACCTCTCTCTTTTTAATATTTGTATTTATTTGGGGGGCCACTTCACTAACAGAAATGGTAATTACTCATTTATTTGACAATTTGTTGAATATAAATATATGTGCATTATTTTATTTGCATTTCTTAAGTTGCTAACAATATATTACTGGCCATTATTTACTTTTTTTTTTGCTTGTGGAAAACTAGATTATATGTCTTACCTGTTTTTATATTGTCACCCTTTTTTAATTTATTTTTTATTACTAAGCACACTCAGTGCATTGGACTCTAACATTATATTATTTCTGTGGCAGTTATTTTTCTCGAGATTGTTGTTTTTGGATTTACATTTTGTTCATGGTTTCTTGACTTACAGGAGTTTTAAATTTTGGTTGTCAATATTTTTATTATGATTTCATTTGCTTTTATACTCAAAAGATCTTTAAAAAGCTGAGAATGTTTCCCTAAATATTCTTCTGCTTTGTACAATTATTAATGCTTAGCTACTCAGTATATTTCCTGTTTTAATAACAAAGGCAATACATTTATGTGGAATATTTAGAAAATACAGGTAATAAAAACCATTGTTAACATCTTAGCATATATCAGTCCAGATTTTCCATACACAAACCTAGGTTTAAATATATATATGCATATTACTTATTAACTTGTTTAAAAAAACAGAATCAATTCAAACTTTCTTTCATTTCATATACCATGAACAATTATTGATTATCCAGTGTCAACAATTATTCAATAGATCTGTAATATCTCATCATTTCCTGCTTGGCCATTTATTTGATCTCTTCTCATATTAGTGCACATTTCATAATTTGTAATTTACAAACATTATAAAATGTAAAGATAAACTAATTATATCTGAATCAATATAATCATAAACTCAGAAAACAGTAATAATAAGCTCATACGTTGCACAACCACTTTCCAGGTTCTGTACCAAGTGCTTTACAAATATTAAACCTCTTGCCCCAGAAACATGGAGGTGTAGGTATCGTAATCCTGTTTCACAGAGAGGAATAGATGACACCTGACACTAGCAATAGGCAGGGCCAGGATTTGGCCCAAAGCTTTCATCACCACATTCTCTCTCAATGTGTGACTCTCTTTCCGCCAGTCATTAAAATGAAGACATAAATTTTAATGTGGAGCTGTGACTTTCCAGGTCTACTCCAGGGGCCAGCAGCATCACTTTCCCTGGGAAGTTGCTGGGAATTCAAACTCTCTAGCCCCTCCCCATGCCAACTGACCCTCCACTCCAGGGTAGGGCCTGTAGCATATGCTGCCCCAAGCCCTCAGGAGCACACTCAGGTTTGAACAGTCCTGGAAGGCTCCCGGCCAGCCCTGGGGTCATGAGAACAAACTGATCAAGGCTCTCCAGCATACTGAGCTGCCAAGCCAGGGTGCTGGGAGGCCTAGGCGTACTAGGTTTTTCAACTTAGGACGCACTCAGTGTTTGATGGGCTTATCAGTGCCACACAGTAAGTCAAGGATCATCTGCATGTGATAAAAGTAAAAAAGAATCGTTGGAATTGTGCAGAACTGACTCAGGGGTAGAAGAAGAAACTGGAAACAAGTAAAAATGGGAAATGGGTTGTGCCAACTCCCACGTATGATATTTTCAAGCTAATTTAATAAAAAGTATATGATTGAAGTATTGTCATTTGAGACACACTCACAACATCCTGCTTCCTTTAGGTCTCTGAATTAAGACAACAGCTTCGAATACGGGGCTTGCCCGTGTCAGGCACGAAGACAGCTCTCATGGACCGGCTTCGACCTTTCCAGGACTGTTCTGGCAACCCTGTGCCCAACTTCGGGGACATCACCACTGTCACTTTTCCCGTTACGCCCAACACTCTGCCCAGTTACCAGTCCCCGCCTTCCACCAGCGCCTTATCCAATGGCTTGTACCACTTCGGCAGCACCAGCTCCAGCCCCCCAATCTCCCCTGCCTCGTCTGACCTGTCGGTGGCCGGATCCCTGCCTGACACCTTCAACGAGGCGTCCCCATCCTTCGGCCTGCACGCGTCCCCAGTGCACGTCTGCACCGAGGAGAGTCACGTGAGCAGCCTGAACGGGGCCTCGGGTCCTTCCGAGCTCGATGGGCTGGACTCTGAGAAGGACAAGATGCTGGTGGAGAAGCAGAAGGTCATCAATGAGCTCACCTGGAAACTGCAGCAAGAGCAACGGCAGGTGGAAGAGCTGAGGATGCAGCTGCAGAAACAGAAGAGCGGTAACTGCGCCGAGAAGAAGCCGCTGCCATTCTTGGCGGCCCCCATCAAGCAGGAGGAAGCCGTCTCCAGCTGCCCATTCACTTCACAGCAGTTACACGCCAAAGGGCAGAGCCACAGCCCTGAGAGTCAACCACAGGCCCACGAAGCTGCTCACCTCCTGCCGCTTGGCAATACCCAGTGTGTAGAGTCCTCATGTCAAACCAGCGTGCTTCCCTCCACATTTCTCAGCCCACAGTGCTCCCCCCAGCACTCGCCACTCGGAGCTGTGAAGAGTCCACAACACATCAGTCTGCCCCCGTCGCCCAACAGCCATTACTTCCTACCCTCGTCCTCCGGGGCTCAGGAAGAGGCACACAAGGTGCCCTCACCCAGCAGCCAGGTGTGTGCCACACAGGTAAGAATGTCTTGCACCGGGCCCAGCGTATCCCTCTCAAGGGAAATAGGCGATGGATTGCCAGACACTAAAGAGTTGATGTTGGAACAGGCAATGTGAGGGCCTTACTGAAAGCCCAGGAACTAAACTCTGCCAGACTCACTGATCTTCTAGGACAGAGTGGCAAACTTGCTCTAAAAAGGGCCAAGTGGATCCCCAGTACCGCAAAAAAAAAAAAAAGGCCAAGTGGTGAATATTTTGGGCTTTATAGGTCATATAGCTTGTGTCACAACTGCTCAGCGTTGCCCCTGTACCACCTAAGCAACCATAGACATCTGGTGAATGAATACATAGTTCTGATAAAACTTTATTTACAAGAACAGGCAAAGAGCAAAATTTAGCTTGTGAGCTATAGTTTGCTGACCACTGCTTTCAGACTCCTTGATATCAAATCGCTGTATCAAGAAACCCAAAGGGGAAGTTACCAGACCTTATTCTTTTCTCCATAAAATAGTATTTACTAAGCACCCATGACTTCTCATGCTCTGACCCAACAGGAATTAGTGCTGAACTAACCAAACAAAAGCTTCTCTTCTCTTGAGAAGACAGATAGCAAGCAAAATTTTAACATTAAATTAATATAAAGGGTTTCCATCTTATGGAAAAAGAGTAAAGGGGTTGTATTTGTGAGAGAAATTTGCAACTTCAAACCTTGAAAGACCAGGGACATTTAAACAAAACTGTGAAAGAGACAAGGAGAAAATCTTGTGATGTTTGGAGCTGAGACACAGAAAGCAAAGGGGGTTGGAGTGTGGGAAACATGCAAGTAACCAGAAATAAGGCCAGCGCTGCTGGACCTGGAGAGAAAAGCTGTGGGGATGGCCAAGCAGAGTAACCCAAACTTGAGATCAACATGATCAGCAAAGATCTTTGTCCATGAAGCTGAAGAATTTATAAAGAAAGTCTAGAAAAGTATATTTGAGAAAGAAACTTATATTATCCAAGGCTCTGAAATCTGTCTTGTCAAAAGAGAATAAGACAAACCCCTATAATAATTGCATCCCTGCCAAGTGCCCACCATGAGCAGCATCTCAGTAATCCCTTTCATTGCCGCCATAATCCTATGAGCTCCAATTAATGATTCTTTATTTGCCATTGAGGACAATGAGGCTCATTTTAAAATGAGATTCAGATTAAACCCATTGTGTAGGATCATACAAACCCCACATTATTTGATCCTAAAGTTCATACTTTTTTCACTTCAAATATAGAAACTCTGAAAGTATGAGGTATGGCTAAAGTAATGAGAATACATTTTTACCCACCTACCAGGAAAACACATTCAAATGAATGATAACCCTTCCTGAAGGGGCACTCCAGAAGTAATGTGAGGTAAAGTGAATTATTATCACTAATAAACATTGAATGTCTAGTATCCTAGGCAACACAGGTAAAAATAGCTCTTAAGACATAGTTCTGAAATATAATTTTCATGATATTGGTGCTATGCTGAAGTAACATTTTGTAGTGATTTGTGGTTTGTAAAACTCTTTGAAACTATTAATAATTTCATGATGAAAACGTAAAGAACAATATAGATAACACGGCTTACCTGTATCTCTGACATCAAATGCTGCACAGAGCAGGTGGTGAGAGAGGGAGGAAGACTGATAATAAATGAATGGAAAACTCCAGGAGGGTTCTGTAAAGGCTTTGTCAACTTTGTGGGAAGTGTAGTGTTAAAATGGAAAGAGAAGCAAGAAAAGGGCATTCCATGTTTACTAAGACAGTGAGGAAGAACAGACGGGGCAGGTTGTTTGTGGTGGGAATGGCACAATTGGGGCTTGCAAAAGCAAAGGGCACCAGGGTCCTGATCACTCGCCCAGGTCAGCTGTGAAGTTCCTCTACCGCAAATATGAGAATCACTGGAAATTTGTGAACCATAGGTCATGTGTACAAAGCTTGATTTTAGGTGAGTTAACCTGCTAATGGAACGTAGGAAACTCTGTAAGATAGGACACCAGAAGTCACAGCGCAAGGACCAGAAGTATCAGAAAAAGCCATATTCCAGTGTTTTGCTGGCCATTTAACTAGTCTCTTCCTCCTGTCTACAGAACTCAGGAGCACATGATGGCCACCCTCCAAATTTCTCTCCTCAGTCGTCTGGCCTCCACACCCCTTTCTCGGGAGCCCAGACAGACAGCAGTCAAGGTGCTGGAGTCAATCCTTATCCCAAAAGCCCAGGTGTACAGCCAAAGGTAAGTACCCCAAAAAAGGTTTAAACTGAGCGCTCATATCACCTCTCCTGCCTTCAGGGCTCCTTGTTCTGTAGTGTAAATGATAAGGTTCAGATTGAGGGAGAATAACATTTTGTTTCAGATAGGCACGCATCTGCTTGGGATACCTTGAAATGGGTGTACAAATAGGAGCTAGGAAACATCCTCAGGGCTCAGTGCTGGGGGTCATTCCCAATATCATGGTGACTGAAATGGCCATGATGTATTTTCAAAACAACACGCACAACAGATGAGTTTCTGTGATGCTGAAGACTGAAGTAGAAGTACATGAGACAATCATGTCTTGGGAAATAAAGAGCTACTGGCATTTGTGAAGAGCACTGGAGAAGTACAGCAAGTCTGAACCCGCCCCATGTCTGAAGAAAAAGGGTGAGCTGAGTGTTGTCAGCTGGTGTCAGAAATCAGATGTGAAGACCCAGGATCTGGGGAATTCTTAGGAACAATGAGATGGTGATAGGAAAGAGACAAAAATATGACATAGAACAGCCACATGTCACAAGTCAGAGAAGGGACAGAGACCCAGATATGGGCTGCCAGGCAGCCTACAGGAAAACACACTCACAACAAACAAAGTGGTTTCAGGGCAGGAGAGCCCAGAAATGCCTCCAACTTTATAGATATAATCAATTTGGAATGAAATGACCCAGGAAACAACTTACTCTGCAAATTCCTGGACTGATGAAAGTATTTATTTGGGGTTAGACTAATTTTTTTTCCTTTCATCATCTTGCTTTCTCCCAAGAGAGAGCATCTCCTAAGAGGAAGAAATAAATCTGTAAGGTTCTCATTCTAAGATGTCCCAAGCCATAAATCCACAGTGATATATAGTATTGTTCATACACTTTATTTGTTATTTTCTCATCTCTGGTTTATTATTATTATCCTCATTATCATTATTAATATGCCATCAGTCAACCTTTCTGAATATAGCCTGTAATTTCTAAAGTAGATGTGATACCACTTGTGGTCCATAAATTGAATGCTGTTCTCTGTGTTTTACCCACATTACAGATAGCTGGTTTACATTCTTCTGATAAGGTGGGGCCAAAGTTTTCAATTCCATCTCCAACTTTTTCTAAATCAAATTCAACAGTTTCAGAGATAACACAGCCTCCGTCCTATGAAGATGCAGTAAAGCAGGTAACTGCACAATTTTTTCTTTATGGAAAGCTATAGGGACTCAGTGGACACTTTTATATTATTAAACTTCATGCATTTTGCAAATTCTAACATTGTCAAGTACCTTTCCAACAGCATGACCAAAGTATCTCCACAGTAACTGCAGGAGGTACTGCTTGTACATACAGATGGTGCCAATTTAGGCTGCTTCAAATTACAACTTGGTCAGCTTTATTGCGTTATGAAGCAATACACAGTCAGCTCAATCTGTACTTATAGCTATGAATTGGGCCTCTTTCTGGGCTGGTGATACATAGAACGATCCTGTTGCAGTGCAGGGCAGTGGCACTAAATGTAGCTCCCAGTCAACCCTGCAGGCAGGAGGGGAAGCATCCAGTGCTGAACAGGGTGCCTTGTTGCAAAGCTACATGCTCACTAGCTTAAGTGTATTAACTGTGTTTCTCATGTGTGGTATTGCCAGTGTACAGTGTGTTCCTCTAGATGCAATCCCATCATAAGTCCAGGAGCATCTATAAAAGCTAAGTGGTACAAGGAAAGGAGGCTGGGATGGCATTCAGGACACCTGGTCTTAGTGCCAGTTCTGCCACCTGTCACTTGCCACTATGGTTGGGCACATACTCAAAGTCTTTTCTGTGAAAAAGGAACTAAACTTACTCTATATGGACTTTAGGTCATCTAACACTATTATTGGGACACATGATAGATATTCAAATATATGAAAACATTTGTCAGGACAATACTTTTCAAGATTCTTCCTAGCTTTAAAATTCAATAATCCTATAAAAAATATTGATACTTGTTGAAGCTGAGAAATGAATGCAAGGAGGTCAATTGCATCCTCTAGTCTCATTTGTGTTTGGAGAACTTCAGTGAAGAACTAAGAAAAAAAAATAGTAAGTGATATTACATAACCAGCCCTCAGTGTCCATAAGTTTAACTAGCCATGGATCAAAAATATTCGGGAAAAAATTGCTGAAAGTTCCAAAAAGTAAAACTCAAATCTGCAGCATGCTGAGCACCACGCTGACTCCAGATGAAGAAAGTGACATTCGCCCTACATTGGCCTCTTGCATTTCACAAGTCCTCCATCTCTCTCCAGCTCTCTTTATTTAAGTTTTGTTAGCCTCACACCTGGTTCAGATACTGTATGTGGCCTATAGAGCTACGTCTGTACTTCACACATACAGACATTTTTGTCTTCGTTCCCCACAGTAAGACAGGGATCCCAAGTCCTTCAGCCCTGCCTCCACACAGTAGGAGGTGAGTGGCAGGCACTCTGGTGAAGCTCCATCTCCGTTTACAGTTGCTCCCCATTGCTCAAATTACTGCCTGAGCTGTCTCTCCTGCCAGATTAGTGTTGGCATTAGAGTCTCATAGCTTGAACCCTATTATGAAGTCCACCCACAGGGACCTTGGTTGCTTGGTCCTAATGAGAATCTAATAATAGAAATAAAGTGTACAATGTAATATTAATAGAAATAAGGTGAACAATAAATGTAATGTGTTTGTATGAGCCTGAAGCAACCCCTTCCTCTGTCCATGGAAAACCTATCTTCCAGAAAACCAGTTCCTTGAAGCAAAAAGGTTATGGACCAGACCCATCCAATGAAGTATGACAACTCTTTACATTGCATTTACATTGTACCAGGCAGTATAAGTAATCTAGAGATCATTTAAAACATACACACATACAAGAGGGTGTGCATAGGTTATATTTTATCGAATGGACTTGAGCATCCAAGAATTATGGTATTAGAGTAGAACTGGAAACTCATCTCTTGGTGATACAAAGGAATGACTCTATTTCAAATGGCCTGAGCTCTGCTATCAGATAGCCCTACAAAGATGCCCAAGCCCGAAAAGAAGATATCAATTGCTGCCAACTGGCTGGTATCCCAAATTCAACACCAACTAGTGGTAAGGTTTCCTCTGAGAGTGAGAGTAAGTTAAAGATCAGGAGATATTATGCAAAATGGGATTTACCATTTCTGAAAAAGAAAGGGGTTCTGCAACATGAAAGCCATTCTTCTACCAAACAAAACTGGAAGTAACCTAAAGCAAAGCAACACTGCTTCCTCGGAACACAGCTCTGTTCTGCATTTTACCTCTCTTCTACATTGGCTCTTTGACATTATCTGGCAGACCCTGTGGACAGATAGTGCCTTCCAGACTGGCAAATAACTCATTCTTTGAGCAGTGCTCCCGTCCACATTGATCACTGATACCCATGTATATTAATTAGCTGTGGGCTCTCAGCAGAGCGAAACGGGTACACAATTTTGCTATCTTTGTAAGGAGCTTAGATGGTCTGACTACTGCCCTGCTGGGGCACGTGGTAGGCACTCAGATATACAAGAGCAATTATCAGGACAATACATTTTTTCTTCCACTTCATCCCCCCTCACATCTGAAACAAGTCAATAAGAAAGAAAACACTCCTGACAATATGGACTTCTAGAAAGAAGACTCTAGGTACCACAGATGAGCAGAGAGGAAAGGGTTTACTCTGCATGGCTTCCACTAGCTTTTTCAAAGAGTAGCTAAGGACGTATGAGCCAGGTTCCTGGGTCACTTCTACAGTAGCCAAATAGATTCAAGTCAAAGTGAGAAAGGCTATTTTCTGTATATTAAGATATTATGCCTACCCTTGGATGGATACCACTTAACTCAATTTATTCTTATTCTGTGCTGGAGATAATTATGTCTTCTTTTCTCCTCTTTTAATGGATTATTTCATCAAAATTTACACTGAGGTTTAATCAAACATAGTTTGAAAATCTTTAGCCAGTGTATCTATGTTCATAATAGTATTATTCACTATAGCCCACAGATGAGAACAGCCTTTGTCCTTGATAAATGAATGGTTAAACAAAATGTGGCAGATCTATAAAATAGAATATTATTAAATATATATCTTTATAAAAGGAAATTCTAACACATGCTACATCCAGAAGTGGAATGGTGGTTGCTAGGAGATAGGGAGTGGCAGGTTGGGAAGTTATTATCTAATGGGTGTAAAGTTTTAGCTTTGTAAGATGAAGAGTTCTGGAGGTGGAAAGTGGTGATGGTAGCACAAAAACGTGAGTGTACTTAATCCCACTGAACTATACACTTAAGGGCTAAAGTACTATATTTCATGTTACCTGTATTTTGCAATCGTTTACAAGTCTTTAGCCAAACCTAGTTTAAAAAAACCTGTTGTGCTATTCTGATGCTTCCCACAGAAGTAACCACTTTTTAACGGATCTGCTCTTCTTTTGTTGATTTGCAACAGCAAATGACTCGGAGTCAGCAAATGGATGAGCTCCTGGACGTTCTCATTGAGAGTGGAGGTAAGGCTGCCCTGGGCTTTCTCTGTCAGGATCTCTGCGTGTGTGCATACTCTAGGGAATTAATGCTTAGACCCAAGGTCAGATGCGTTCTCAGGCTGGTGCTCCAAGTTGTCTGCAGGTGAACAGAGCCAGTTCCTCCAAGCTTCAGTGATGTTTGGAAGGGATTAAAAAAAAAAGTGTAGATAATTCTTCCTGGTCTTCATCCTGAAAACTTCACTGGATAATTTTAATGGCTTTCATTCAATTCTATCCCCGGTTCCTTGTATGTTTTCTCCTGTTACATCATTCTTTCTACAGTTCTTATAACAACGTCCCTGACTTCTTAATTATATAAAAAAGGAACCAAGCAGCTAGTGAAAGTTATGTGCTACCAAGTCAAAATTCAACTAGTAGTTTTCCACCAGACTGTCCACTCACATTTAAATATGATTGAAGTTAGCAATAAAAATGCTCTTTTTGCCTCCTTTCAACTCATCCACTTATTGATTTTTAAAAATTATAAAGTATGTGACTAGAATTTGAAAACATGCAAATGAATAAGAGGACCTAAGGCAGATGTATATAAGTACAAAGAGCTCAGGGCTGGACTTAAGGCAAGCCACTCTGTTTCAGTTTTTAGAGAAAGCAGAGAAAGACTCAGAGAAAGAATGGCCAGTCATCGTGATGGGGTCAGGGCTGCGCAAAGCCCCCACCTTTGTGGATTTTACAGTCTGATCAGGAAGGTGGACAAGAAGTGGGATGGAACACTTGCAAATGAATAGACAGTTCTTTAATTGTAAGAAGGAAAAAGAAAGATATGTGTTAAAATATATGTAGGTGTACATGTTTTACGATAAGAGAATGAAAACATGTACATCAGATGTCATTTTAAAGATGAATTATGGGGCAAAGTCAGCGAGGAGTGAGGGCACGGAGGCGAGTGTGGAAGAGTCCAGGAAAGAACAGTCACGAGCTAATTATACATGAGTTGAGCTTTCTGGAGAAGCACGGTAGAACTGTCAGGCAGCATTAAATGCCAGCAGTGGTCCTGGCATGACGAGCTCTAAGTGGAGCCAGTCAACTTTTTTGTGTAATTCTTCTTTCAGTGTCCAGATAATTTAGAGCAGGCTCAGAGTCAGCAGAGGGAAGGATTCTTGAGGTGCGGAGTTTTGCTAGAGTAGGACTTGGAAAAGAGAGAAGAGCCAGGGGGCTGAGGATATTTGTAAGAAAGTAACCATGAGGGTGGACCTGGGAAGCTCAGCGAGCAAGGGAAGAAGTGATGCAGAAGAAGCTGACGACCAATACAGGATTCAGATCTGAGTGAGTCAGACCGATGGGAGAGGTAGAAGAGAATTGGAGATTGGGCTTGAAATGGAACTTCCAGAAGGATGAAGTGTCTGAGGATGACAAGATCCAGGGTGTATCCAACAGGGTTGAAATGCAGGAGTCACTGGAGTTGAGGGGGAGGCCAAGGAGCTGAGATCCCAGCATGAGCGTTGCATAACTTCTGAGGTAGCAGGAGTCACAGAGAATGAGAAAGACCAAAAGGGCAAAGGGGCAGTGAACCAGGGAGCAGAGCTGTCAGTAGATGATAAAGATCAAGAGACTGGGGAAGAGGCAAGGATGTGCCCCTCAGAACCACTGAGGAATATCAAGTAACAACTAGGAGGACAGTGAAAAATAGAGAGGGAACAGCAGGGTATCACCTGGTCCTTCACCTGCTGGCCCCCATGGAGAGTATGATGGAGGCTGTGGTATGCTCTGGGGAGGGCCCCCAGGTAGTGAAGGAGTAGGCGAAAGAACTGTCAGAGAAGAGTTGGATCATCACAAAGCTGAAGTTCCAGAACAAAAAGGTCTGGGTGAGACCTGAGGTAAGAACCAGGGACATGAAGAGCACTGTTGGAAGGAGAAGGGGAGAGCGATGAACAGGGAAACGTGCCCCTTTCTGCATCTGCCTCAGTGAAACTCACTCGTCCCAGACTCCTCTTATATAGCAGGCTTAGTTTGAAATGGCTTAGCGGTTTGCATTATTCTTTATCAACAGAAATGCCAGCTGATGCCAGAGGAGATCATTCATGTCTTCAGAAACTCCCAAAGATACCAGGGTCCTCTCACAGCCCCTCCATCGTCCTCCCCAAGCCCTCGGCTTCCTTTGAACAAGCAACTTCTGGAGGCCAACTCTCCTTTGATCACTATGTCACTGACAGCGATGAACACCTAGAAGTCTTATTAAACTCCCACAGCCCCTTAGGAAAGGTGAGTGACGTCGCCCTTCTCAAAATTGGGGGTGAGGAGCCGCCTTTCGATGGGATCATGGATGGCTTTGCTGGGAAGGCAGCAGAAGACATCTTCAACACACACGAGATCCTCCCAGGCCCTCTTTCCCCAATGCAGACACAGTTCTCACCCTCTTCAGTGGACAGCAGTGGGCTGCAATTAAGCTTCACTGAGTCTCCTTGGGAAACCATGGAGTGGCTGGACCTCACCCCACCCAGTTCCACGCCAAGCTTTAGCTCCCTCACCACCAGTGGCCCCAGCATCTTCAACATTGACTTCCTGGATGTCACCGATCTCAATTTGAATTCCCCCATGGACCTTCACTTACAGCAGTGGTAGAATGCTTGGCACACAAGTGCTAAGGAAGACTAATAGGAATTCCATGGGGGAGAATACGTGGCCATATATACTTGCATTATCAAAGAAGATTGAAGACAAGCCAGGAATTCTGTGCCAATCAACAAGAGCAAATAGGAGTCATTTATATACATATATAAAATGTGGTATTTACTAACATTCAGTAACTGTTAATCATTTCAACAATGCATTCAAAACTATGCTTTCTCAGATTAAGGATGCCAAAGAAAATACTTTCACTGCCTTTTCAAATACCAACTTTTTTTTCTAGCCCATACTTTTTCTCAGGCATTGGTGGGGCATAGGTTCACACTGTAAGCTTTTGGCTTGCCTTTGTTAGACATGCTGTGGAAAAAAAAACATTAAAAGTCTTTGGAGAACACAGGGAAGATTGTTCTTCAAGGGTTACGAGGACAGAGCCACAGTGGAGCTCACTTCCCATATCTCAATTACCTGTCTTTCAAAATAGCAGCCAGGTCCAGCTTCGGTTAGGGACTCTTCAAGGCAGAATCGAGGGGCAGAACCAAGGCATTCCCAGAAAAATAAATTCAATTTGATGTTCCTCACTGCCCCACGAGAGTGGTTCCAACCCAGGACTTTGTGGCTACTCATAACTACTAATTAACTCCACCTAGAACTTTTTTCCTTTGTCAGCCAGTTGCACAAACATTGCCACCATCTCCACTCGGATAAGCATTGTTTAATAGGTGAGAACCTTGAACAGGAAAACTTCCTGCCATAGGAAATACCTTTCATTCTCCACCACAACCCACTTTAGTTCCAAACACTAGAGATAAACAGACAGGGGTATCTCTAGGCACAAGAAGCTAAATCAGGGGAATTTAGAAAGGACTAGAGAACAACATTGCTTTGCATATCCTAGGAATAAATGCCATGTATTGCTATTACAGGACTGTTCCTTATAGAGGTCCAACTTCTTTTGTTTTTAATTGTAGAAAGGGGAAGGGGTCCACCTCAAATATCTTTCTTCTTCTCTATTTGTCTTTCAAAAGAGTAATCCTTTCTTGCTCTTCTTTTGACAATTTTTTTGTCCCAGCATTGAGAGGGGAGGACCTCTCAATTCTAACAAGATGCCATACTTCTGATAAAGCCATGTTTTTTAGAAAGTTGAAAGTCCAAGTTCTCTTGCAGAACTCATTCCTCACATCCACAGTTCTCTGCAAAATGAAGCCACAAGAAATTCCTTAGGTAGAAACTGGTGACTTGGTACCCAGATGACAAAGCTTGCTCTGCTCCCATTTGGTTTATAAGCAATCTTTGATTTGTATGTCTCTGGGGAAATTAGAAGTCACTATATTATAGGTCTATGGGTTGGAAATCATTATATATATGAGTGATATTTACTGGAGAGAGTGTATTTTAGGTGTAGGTGTTAAGAAAGCACAGTTGTACATTGAAGACAATAGAACAAAAACAAACAGATCATGGTCTAATGAGCATTCCTCATTACCTCTTGTGCTTTGGCAGGGAGTTGGGAGAAAACTTAAATTGTAGGACAATCTCTTTAGGGCTCACTGTGGCTCCAGTTCACCATTTTATAGTGTTGCATGTGTAGAATGTAGCTATTGCTGTTTTTGTTTTTAATTTAAGTCACTGAGGCACTGTTTTCTTCTTTTGTAAAAAAAATTGTTCACTGTGCACCTATAGAGAAAATAATCAAAAAATGTTGTGATTTTAGAAGTTCTCTTTTTGATAACCAGAAATTTAGAGATCATTCCATTGTTATTGTTAGCTTGTAAAAATGTGTGAACATAGAGTGATTTTGGTGACTGCTACTCTGAAAGCTGCCAGATCTTATTCAGGGGATGGATGCATTGCTCTATAGACATGTGCATGTAAGTGTGTGTACATGTACACACATACATATGTATGCATGCATATTCATGTGTGTGTGTATGTGTCTTGAAAATCAGTGTTACAGAGTTCTGTACCAAAAACCTTTAACCTTCAAACTGCTGTGAATGATACCTTACCTTTCTCACTATGAGTTTCTGATTAACCAACCAGACTACACATTGCCTCTCTGTGTATGACTAAGGGCTAACAGCCCAGTGACTCACAGCCACTTGCTTGCCCTGAACAGGCTCCCCTTGGCAATGATATGAATGTGAAAAGACAGAATGGTTTCACCATTAGCTGCTGCCAGTGATAATACAGTCTCTTGTAGAAGAATTTTATAAAGGGATAAGGAAATTGCTTTACATTCCTTGATCTGCACGATGCTTGAAACAATCTGCATGGTAAATTTTTTACTTTGCTTCTATGTCAGTCATCAGAACCAAAAATCTAGAGGAAAAAATTACCATGAAGACAAAGCAATGGGAAAGAGACCTTTAATGACACATTCCATGCATTGGTTTATTCCTCAGATGTGACGTTTGAGTTAGGTCTTGACAGAGCTTGCTGTCAGCACATGTTCCAGGTACCACATTATGCTGTTTGTGTTATGCTCTCCTCTTGCTTCCTTTGGAAAACAAACTCCCATGGTGTCCCTATTCTGAGATGTTGGTCTCAGTGTTAATAATATTTCCCCCCTTGGATATTTCTATTGGAGGGATTAAACCTGGTTAGGAAACCTTTGTACTTGGCTAGGCTATGCCTTTTCACTGGGATATTTTTAGGCTATTACCCAAGTCTAATATACAAGCTTCACAGCAGACAAAAGATAGGATGATTCCACTTTGCTACTGCAGCCCACAGAGTGAAAAGAGCAGATCCTGGGTGATTGGTCTTGGCTTTCCCCCCATCTCTCCACACCACAGCCACCCTGCAGAGCTCTGAGGAGAGGCTGAGAGAGAAAACTGAAGGTACCTTAGAGGGAATCAATGAAGACACATGTTCTCTGTGGATCAGATCATTAGGAATTCATCTGTCTGCTGCTGGGTATTTTTACTTTAAATTCTTATTAACAGTTCTGACCTCTTTTGTGGTGAGAAAGCACACATGACCAAAAGGTGGACAAAAAGTGGCCACAAGCAACTTAATGTTCCTCAATCCTGAGGATAACCACATGGAGTTAGGACCCCTGAAGTCCTCATGGTTCTGCAGCTATTCAGACCTTTGCAGCCATCCCTAATGTTGCTGAAGCCTAGTAGAGTCATCCAGACCCAATGCAGGCAGAAAATTCATCTGTGCAAGCATTCTCTGTAAGACTGTGCTGTTAGTAGCTCGTAGCAATGTTATGGAGATAGCACATGTTCTCTCACAGGGGACAGGGTGAGAGAGAGAAGAAAGGAAGAAGAGTAGGAGGAAGAGAAGAAAGGAGAAAGGAAGGTTAAGAGGCAAGGAAGGAGAAAGAAAAGAAAAAAGGAAAAGGGGGAAGGAAGGAAGGAGGGAAGGAAGGAAGGGAGGGAGGAAGGAGGGAAGGAAGGAAGGAAGGAAGGAAGGAAGGAAGGAAGGAAGGAAGGAGGGAGAGAGGGAGGTAAAGAAGGAAGAGGGAAAAACTAGAATGAAGTAACTTTCTAATCTATGACCCTCTCAGTTCAGCTAAGACATGATGACAAACCTTTTAGAGACTGAGTTCCGAACTGCAACCTAAAACCCCTTTTACATATAGCAAAGTGCCAACTGTAATTAAACCTGAACATGGAGGTTTTTAGTTTAGAATAATAACTCATACATTAACATCTTTTGTCCTAAAAGAAAAGCTCAGTAACACGTGTGCCATAAGTTCACCACCGCTGAGCTAAGGGGGGGCACATTGTAAAACATGAATCACAGACTTGTAAATATGAAGCCATTCTTATCAATGCCATGACTGTAGTAGTACGTGTGAAAACCAAACAGACTACACCTAAACCGTTAGTGGTCTGTGAAGCGGTAACCTTATTCTGTTTAAAAACATTTATCTCCAAACTTGGAAAAAAACCAAAAAATCCTATCCCAGGCACTCTAAACAGTTATTTTCAAAAATTACTCAGCTCTTCTACAGCTGGTCAGACTGCAAACTCTCACATCAAACTTACTCAACCAGTGGATAACTATTTGATGCCTACCATGTGTAATAAATGTATATCATCAGATCTCCACTACCAAATTGATTCAGAACAGACTATTCACACGTGGAATGATAAAAGAGTTATAAACCTTAAAAGCAGAACACTAGGAATCTTCCAATCCTTAAACTAGAAACCTTTCAGCCATGCTAAAAAAGGGCCTGCTTTTTCCAGAAGGTAGAATAGAGGGCCCCTGCTAGCTACAAGTTGTCTCCCGTGGAAAGATGGTTGTCTTTTTTCTTATAGTCAAATAGTAGCAGTTTATCACGCGGAATTCTACGTCTTCCACCATTTAAAACATGTGAGACTCAGCACTTTTTTGATTCCCAAATCTAGAAACCCCTTGAAAATAGGGGAAAGGTAGAGAAAACATTTTTTGTCCTACCCTAGCCTCAGTCATTGTAACCAGCTCCCTAGACAAAGGAACACTTACAAGGTGGAGGGAAATGAGGTATCCACAGTGGGCTTCCCTCCCATAAAAGAAAATCTCTAGACTGTGAAGACAACTTGGCCTCCCTCCTCCTTTTCAGGCTTTTGTTGTATTCTTCGCAGGACTGGTTCCCAAGTACTGGGACATGGCTTGCTATCAGAATGAGAAAACCTGAAGTGAAAGAAGTCTAAGGTTTTCATTTTCCCATGATTTTAGTTATAAACCAGCAGGTTGCTCAGATGCTGATGTTGCTGATGCTGGATTAGACAGACAGTAGACGCCCAGAGTGCAGGTCCTGGAACAAGATGGTCCTATTGTGCCAAGAGCTAGCTGTGTTAAGAAGCCCTAATTAGGTTGAGGCTGTCCATGGGGAAATGATTTGAAGATGTGGAGGGATTTGGGAAGAATTTGTTGTCATCCACCAGGGATATTGTACTAGAACTCATTGGACTCAATAATATATGAGTAAGTTCCCTTCTGATCCTACAACTCAGTAATTTCCCCTGTGGATTAGTGCAAAAACCTGGAGGTTTCCCGCACTTACACTAACAACCTACTTCGATCATGGACACTGGACACTAGGGGGGTGTATTTCGTATAGATGGTTTAACTACCTGGGGTATTTATGGAGTAAGAATATAGCCATGAGGAATCTGGAAGCTACGTAAATGTTTTCCAAAGGAACAAGACCCACACTGCTCCCCAGAGTTCAGTTCCTGTGGCCTTACAGTGAGGACCCAGGCCCGTTGTGCAAAACTGAGGAATGAGCCATGCGCTCTCTGTGGGACCCGTGTGGTGTGTGTTCATGCCAAACTCATTGCTCAACTCGACATAAAAAGGAAATAAATGTGGGATACTGGGAAAAGCAAGGAAGCAGTGGCTGCAATACCAAAGTTGGCATGTGTTCGTTGTTTTATTTTTTAAAGAAAATGCATATATTTTTAAATAAAATGTTTATTTTAAACAGATGTAAAACTTCCTTTGTCTTGATTATATGATGTATCCAGGCTCCGAGCTATATTCTTTAGGTGCACAGTAGCATTATTTCCTTTTATCTCATAAAGTGGTGCCAGTATTATCCCTGTTTTGCAAATGAAGAAACAGGCCCGGGGGCAAAGTCAGTTGCCTACGATTACTTAACTGGCCAAACAGCAGAGTCAACACTCATTTTCCCACCTCCAGCACCCCCTGATCTTAATCACTGTGCACCGTGCTTGTGCTTACAACTCATCATGCTAATACAATAAAGCATCTTTGCAGAACTGATTTTTTCAAGCTGCATTAAAATGCATACACATGCACAAACCTTAGCCAACTTAATGTTTTCATCAGCATAGCAAATGAACAAAGTAAATAAGACGTTGAATAAATTGGACACGAACATGGCCTGTGAGACATAAGGAGCTTCCCCAAGTAGAACCTAGTTTTTTCTTACTTTGTTGTCTTAAATGTAATCCTGCTTATCATTTTCTCCTTGGTGCATATGTAATCCACAAGGAAAAACTAGGGTACCATGACATGACTTCCGGACTGAGGATCCCAAGCTCTGGTTTAGATGGGAATTGATCTTTTATGGTTTTTCCTTCCCCAGATCTTGCTGCCTGGTGGGCTCCTCCCTTGGTTAAACAACAAAGTTACGGTTGCCAGAAGCGCCAAGTGTGGCACAATTAGGTCTCTCATCCCTGAAAATCTCAGCAGAAAACACACACGGGCTTTCAGTGGTCTGCATAGGTCATGACCAGCCTGAACCCATTTGTGTGGTGATGAAAGGGAAGTACAAACTCATTTACTGTGTCTCAATCTCCCACATGGCCTTGAGCTAAGTAGTGTGATCAATGAATTTCATGCACTACCAGAACAGAACATGCATTTTCATAAGGAAAAAATAAGAGTGCTATTACTGGGAGAGGAAGTGCTCCTGAAAAGGCAGAAACAAATTTCTACGACATAATCCATGGTTTCAAAAATTTTACCATCTAATAAGGACAGAGACAAGTAGGAAATGTGACATCATCTGAGAAGCACACACTGCATGGTAGCAGGAGGCCATTTAATAGTCTTGGCAGAAGGATAGTCAGGAAGAACCTTCGGAGAAAAAGACCATGGAGCCAAGATATTGATGATAGGGGAATTGGGTTTACAAACTGCCAAAGAAAAGAGCATTCCAGGTGAAGGATCACCTTTGCAGAGAACGTGGGATAGGGAGCAGTCCCTGTTCAGTGAATGTCAGAAGTTTGGGGTACTGGAATAGAACAAGGGGAAGGGATGTTGGGATAGAGATGGAGGAGGGAAAAGAGGAAAAGTTGAGAGCTGTGTTAGTTTGCAAGTGCCCTCATAATAAAGTAGCATAAAACTGGTGACTTAACAGAAATTTATTATGTCCTGGGTCTAGAGTCTAGAAGTTTGTAAACTATGTGCCACAGGATTTATCCCGCTGTGGGTGGTGAGGAAAGGTCTATTCCACTTCTCGTAAGTGGCTGCCCTTGAGTATAACCTCACTCTGTCTTTCCACCATTTTTCCTCTGTGCATGTCCATCTCTGTGCTCAAATTCCCCATTTGTAAGGACACCAATTATACTGGGTTAGGAATCACCTAAAGACTGCACTTTGATTTTATTAACCCTATAAAGCCTATCTCCAGATACAGTCACATTGTGAGGTTCTGGGGATCAGGACTTCCATGTACGTATTTTGAGGGGACACAGTTCAACACATAACAGAAGGCAACGTCACGAAGGGCCTCAATATGCTGAACTCATCTTTAACACAGTGGAGAGTTACTGAAGACTTGTTAAGACAAGAAGTGTTGCATTAATCTTTACATTTAGGAACATGACTGGCTGTGACATACAGTAGGTGGCAAGGACAGGGTAGGGCAGCCCAGTACATTTTTATGAATTAGTTCGATCAATCATTCTATCGTGTTCTTATTCCATTAACATGAGAATGTAAAGGAAAATGATGAGTGACCAAACATACCAGATTTGGTGAATGAAGAAAGATAGCATGGGGGAGGGGCAAGAGTGAGGATAGGGACTTGATGGCCTGTTACATTAACCCAAACAAGAGGTAGAGAGTGGCCTCTACTGAGAGAGTGGAGGCAGAAGCAGAGATTAAGGTAGATATATTAGCTTTCCACCTGCATTCCCTAGGGTTTTCTAGGAGACTACTATATGTGTGTGTGTGTGTGTGTGTGTGTGTGTGTGTGTGTGTTATTATATATGTATAAATATTATATATTATACAAGTATGTAATATATATAATTATGAAAGGGGATTTAAAGCACAAGATTATGGGATCAGAGAGGAGATATTCTACAAGATCCATCTGCACTCTGAAGTACCAGAGGATCCAGTAGCTGGAAGCCTCAGAACAAGAGGAAGCAAAGATGCCACACTAGTTTGAGACTGAAGCACTAGAACCTTCCTGGAGAGTCTGTGGTGTGATTCTGCACTGGAAAGCTGAGGAAGTTGGAGTCTGATGTTCACAGGCAGTTGCAGCAGCATGAGACATATCCACTCAAGGTGAACTGAGGTTAGAAATATAAACAGACTTCTTCCTTTTTGCCCTTTTGTTCCATCCAGGGTGCAAGCCTGTTGGATGGTGGCACCCGCACCATCAGGGTGGCTCTTCCCCTCTTCACTTTACCAGCGTGCTTGCCAGTTACCTCTGCAAACACCTCCACAGACTCATCCAGAAGTGTGCTTTACTAACCTAGGTGCACCATAGCCCAGTCAAGTTGGTACTCAAGGTTAACTATCATACCATCGCTATAACAAAATATCTGAAACAGGCTACTTATGAAAAGAAAAATGTGATTTAGCTCAAAGTTTTGGAGGTTCAAAGTCGAAAACACAAATAACACAGCACAGATTTGCCAGTTACCCAATGCTTACGTTACCTTATGTCATGGAATACCTGCTGATCACATCCCAAACTAAGGAGAGGGAAGAGAGAGCAGGAGATGGGGAGAACAGGGAGGAAGGGAGAAGAGGGAGTGAGAGCAGGGAAAAGGAAAGGAGGAAGGGGAGAGGAAGAAGATTAGAGATCCACAGTCCTCACTGAGGAGACTTCCTCAATGACATGAAGACCTCTCACAAAGGATATTGGCAAAGGAGGATGGTGGCTGGAAACTCAGGAAGAAAACTAGGAGAGGGTGACATTCTTAACCCCAAAGCAGAAGAAAGTTTCAAGAAAGTACGAGTCTTTTATTTCTGAGTTCCACTAAGATAAGGGCCAAAAAGTGTTCTTTTGGTTTAACAAAAAGGCAACGGTTGGTAATCAAAATGAAAGGAATTTGTATGTAGAAGTGAGGCCACATGGGTGATGTAGTGGCGTAGTGGAGGCACTGAATCCGGGGTGTCTTTCAAGGAATATTACATTGTAGGAGGAAGACACGCAATGCCACATAAGAGTGTCAGACACTTAAAAACTGATTTTCGAGAGGTGAGAACCCTGAGCTGGTTTAAATGCTACTGAGAAGTAGTATAAAAAGGGGAGAATGTGATAGAGAATGAGCTCCAGGTTGGTTTGCCTTTGGAGAAGAAGAAAACTGTTGTGGTGGAAAGGAAGGAAGAACACCAGCGTAAATGAGGTAAGTGCACAGGTGGGCCAGGTGTGGCGCAGGATGATGACAGATCTCTCAGATGGTATCTTTTGTTTTATACTTAAAGCAAGGTAGAGATGGTGCTCTCGTCTACGGAGAAGAAGACATATGTGTGGAAATTTTTACAAAAGCAGGAAAAAGCTGAAGCAAGAGCTGTGGCTTGCAGGGAAGAGGACTGGCTGGCAAAATTGTCTGGTCTGAGTTGGAAAAGAGGCTGGAGATCAAGCCCTCTGCACAACTGGTGGGCTTAGCATTAACAACGCCAGTAGCTCAGCTGTGGAGACACAGAAGGCAGAGGGGTCAGTTGAGCCAAGTGTAGGATGTTGCAGAAATAGCATAAAAGCAAGAGAACAGAATTGAGTGACTGGGAATATGAATAAAGAGGAGGCAAAAGGATGAATTATGGAATGTGCATTGTATTACTCTAGGGAAAGGAGTGAAGTTTCAGCATAGAAGTCAAGCAAATCAAGACATGCAAAGTGAACCAAGTATTGATGTAATACTACTAATGTCTCTGCCAAATCCCCCCATTTACTACTATTAATGTGACTATACTACCCTCATTATCACAATATTGCAAATGAGTATCTACATTTGCAACTCAGTGGAGATGAACATTAATCCTTTCATATTGGCTCAACACTCCCCACATGCATAGATTAACCGAAGTCCACTGTATTTTGTGAAAACACACTAACACCTGAAAATGTCAAGGATACCTTTGTGTCCAGTGAAGGGAAGAGAGATCCACTGTTCTTGTCTTTTGCAGCAAGACTGAAACAAATGTATATTTTTGGAGGCAAGAGAATCCCACTATAGTCAGCAAAATGAGTTGTTCACAAACGGGCTTGGTGCCTCCTGAACTCCAGGTTGGGAAATTGCTGTCACAGTTACAAGGAGGGAAGTCTGAGGACTTTCTACCCATTACACTTAGCAGATGAAAATGTGTATGGTCTCTCAATACTGAGATTTATATCTACTGAATAATACATCTTTTTAAGTAGGAGAGGTCAAAAAATTTGCCCAAGGACAAATGGTAAGTGGAAAAGCCAAGTGTAACTAACTTTGGTACATAAACTACTGTCTCTACTGTGTCCCACTGGGTGGTGGGGCAAGAATATCTCCAAGCCAGAGGGCATTTTCAGAGGACTCTGTCTGAATTTTCTGCAGAAAATGAGCTCTACATGAAGACCCAGGTGTGCTTTGAGTATGATTAGCTGAAATTACGCAGATGTGAAACTCATTGGGGTGAACAAGGCTTTACAGTGCTCAGCCATGTAAGACACCAATGTTGTCCAAGCTGGCAGCAAGATGGACAGTGCCAAAGGAGGGAAAGCCAAGCTCAATTTGTGTCAAGGAGTGGAAAAGAACTGGGAAATAAGAAGGTTACAAGAAGAAAGCAGGGAGGTTGTAGGGCCTCACAGTCCCATAGCCCCATTTTCACTAGAGATTGTTGCAGAGGTCATCGAATTGCAGATGCAGAGATTTTGATCTATCACAGGGCCAAGAGGAAGTTTGGAGTGAAGAAAGCAGTGAAAGTTGGACCAAAGGCCACAGAAGAAATCTGTGGATGAAAGTACAGGTACAATACAAGATCTGTCCAAGCTGTAGCTTGGGAAGGGACTAAGAATATCAGAGATAACAGCCAGGTAACTGTACCTAGTCACAGGACTATAGAAAGACCTAGCCCCAGTCATCTCTTAGCTGATGATAGTGAAGGAGAAGGTGCTCACTGAGAATTAACCAGAGCCTGGGTAGGTTGTGTTTCTGAAGGAGTCTAAGTCATGGGCAGTCAATGGAAAAGAGAAAGGGAGAGAGGAAGAGTTTGTGGATGAAAGAAACATGAATTTGAAATCTAGTGCTCCTACTTACACCGCTTACAACAAATTGAGCAAACGTTCTAGGCTTTAATTTCATTATTGGAAAAAGTGAGTGAATATCACACCTATCTCTCAGAATTATGGTACAGATTTCTTGGATAATATTTCCAAAGGATTTAGCCTAGTTCTTGACACACAGTAAACACTCTGAGATCTTATCTCTTATTATTTACAATTTGCAACAGAAAGTGAAAGGCCATGTTAGAAGAAATAGAAGGTGATATTGGGTATATAATGGGGGAAATAACATGTTTGGAAAAGTGTGGTAGGGAAAGTTTCCTAGCTGTTTAACACCAGAGAGATGAGAAGTAAAAAATTTTCATCAGAAGAATTTACATGCATAAAGACAAAGACATAGGCTATGTTGCAAAGAGCTGAAAGAATTTGAAGACAATTGGAGAAGAGTACAGTGGCTCAGCCTGGCTTGAGGGAGACAAGAACTCGGTGAGCTGAGACAATCTCTAGAGACAGCAATGACCACACAGTGCAGGAAGATGGGCAGATTCAGAGACAGTCAGTGGGTATTAATAGAAACAAAGTGACTTAGACCCTGAGAGAACAGGAGAGATGGGAAGCACAGACGAAAAGAGGGAAAAAGACTAAAGAGTGACTCCTACCCATCTTTATCAGCTCCTCCTACACAGCCTCTCAAACAGTACATACTCAACCGAGACCTCTTTGAACAGAATATGTAATCGTCTCTCAAAATGCTCTTTGTGCCTGCCCTCTGCATCTGTGTGTAGCCACATGAGATCTTGACAATCAATCAGCAGAAGAATCCCTTTGCTAATCCACTTCCTAAGTATTTTCACTCCTTTACCCAGGCACTCACCTTATCCCCATCCTGAAGGAAGACACCTAAGGGAAGGAAAAGCGTCTAAGGTTTAGCATGCTAGTAAGGCAGGAGCATTTATCATGGAAAAGGACATGTCACATTCAGGCAAATATACAGACCTGATCCAGTCTTATTAGAGGGTCTGCTCAAGATCCACTGAAGGAGATTTCTGCACTTCACAGAGAGTGGATCTGCTGGAGCATCGTTGACGGGTGCAGATGAGTTGCCTACTGCTTAGAATGGCTTAGAACCTACAGAACCATCTCCTACACAGCACTTGTAAGAAACAGGAGCTGGAGTTAGGTGGAAGGAAAAGATCTGTGAAAAATCTTTGCATGTGATCAGGGTACATTCAACAGTGACCTCCAGAAATAGCACGGGTACACAGGCTTCAGATAATGCCAAAGAAGAAAGATACACATTGCCGCTCTTTAATCATGTTACTACATATGGCACATCCTAGTCCCTTGAGAAACCAGAGTTTCAACAAAGGAAAAGGAAATAACTTTCAAATGCCTAAAAGTATATTTCTGCTACTCAAGAGAATCATTCTCAAAATACAGTAGGTAATGTTGCAACCATTGTTAATTCCTTTCATTTAGTTTTGAGGTCATGGATCATTTTTGTTGTTTTTGTGTTCTTTAATTTTGTCTTCATTGTTGATTTGTTCATTTTTTTAATTTTTAAAATACAAAAGTAAAAAAAGATACAAAGATGAGTAATGAAAAACACAACTGAGGTAGATCGAGGTATAAACCTAAAATTCCTTTTCATTTTGAATGTTGTGTATCTCTGTTTTCCCTCTTGAACTTACATAATTAGTGCTTTTATTGTGCTATCATACTGTACCTTTTTAATTTATTAATACAGTGTTATATTTTCTTTCCATATTATCCTACTACCTGTATCAATTTATTGTTCCATGTTTTTGCCACTGATAAGATATTTTTGTTCTTTTTAAACATTAGATGAAAACTTAATTCCTTTTTTCTGATAATATTGAATGTTTTAGGTTTATGAATTTTTTTCTGCATACAGTTTAAGATAAAACTATGAGATTCTAAATGTTATTTAATTACACCTTTGATTTTCTCTTTGATCTAAAAGATAGCAGAAGACTGTTTTATAATTTGCAAGGGTTTAAACTGTTATTTGTTAATTTATGCAAACACTAATTTCAAATTATAATAATTTCCCAGAAAAGTATACAAATCATAAGTGTAGAGCCTGGTTGAGTTTTTACAAAATGACCTCCACCTAGATAAAGAATTAGGACATTTCTATTACCAGAACCATGGAAACTCCCTGAAGATCCCTCCCAGAACTACTGTATCCTTCCAAACCTCCTTCCAGGTAAGCCCTACCCCAACTTGTGTTACTGTTTATCTGGGTTTTGTTGGTTTCTGGAACTGAACTCATGGCCTTGCCCTTGTTAGCAGGCACCAGCCTGCTGAGCTCTATCGCCTGCTGGTTTCTTTTATTTGTGTTTGAGCTTTATGTAAAAAAAAAAATCACTCCTTCAGACAAAGGTCTTCTATCTAGAACATACAAAGAATTAAAAAACATGTATCGGTCCAAATTCAAAGACCCAATCCAGAAATGGGCATCTGAGATGAATACACAATTCTCAGACAAAGAAATACAAATGGCAAATAAATACATGAGAAAATGTTCCACATCCTTAGTCATTCGAGAAATGCAAATAAAAACAAC
>PVLD010000685.1:0-63724 GCA_004027595.1 Dinomys branickii
CCTTCTTCTTTGATTTCCCTTTTTTTCCGTCCCTTTTCCCTTCCCTGCCATGTCATTGTCCCCTTCCCATGTGAAAAGACCTTCCTACTGCTATTACCTGTCCTTCACTTCGCTCTTTATTTTTGCTTGGGTTTCCCATACACAAGAAACCACGCAGCGTTCAGGCTTGTGTGTCTGATTCATTTCACTTCCCACTGTGGGCTCGGGGTGCCTCCATTATTCCTGCAGATGCCTGAGCTTGGTTTTCCTTACGGCAGAGCGGTGCTCATGGTGTGTGAATACATTTTCCTTGTCCACTCACCTGCTGATGGACGTGTGCACTGTGTGGTGCTGCTATAAACATGGCTACTAGCTATTGGGAATTGTGTTGCTCTCAACACGGGTGTGCGTGGATCACTGAAATATGATGTCTTTAACTCTTTCTGGAAGGGGAACAGCTGGATCAAATGGAACCTCTGGCTGTAGTTTTTTGAGGATGCTCCATACTGATTTCCATAGTGGTTGTACCAGTTTACTTTCCCACCAACAGTGGAGGAGGGCTCCTTTTTGCCCCCGCACCCTGCCAGCATTCGTTATGGGTTGATTTCTTGATGATTTATAGCCGTTCTTTCTGGGAGAGATGCAATCTCAGTGTTGGTTTCATTTGCCTTTCCCTAGTGCAGGTGTGAGGCTTGTGGCTGCCATTCCATCATAGTGACCAAGCTGGTGGGCAAAGCTGATGTGGGACCCGGCAGTGGTCAGGATCCTAAGCTCGGTGGGCTCCCTGGAGGAGATGGCCCTGAGATGAGTGAGGCCTGGTTAAGCAGAGAGGGGCAGGTACTACATCTGATGTGGAGGGGCTGTGCACAGAGCTCCGGGGGCGGAGGTCTGGGGTGAGTATGAGGCCCACCCTGGCTGGCCCAGAAGGCCCTAAAGGGGTGACTGTGGCTGGAAAAGCCTACACAGTTAGTCCACTGTTCAGCCTTAGGATCTGCCACACACCCACTGTGGCTGCCTTCTCGTGGCCCCACTTCAGGCACAATATCCCATTCCTTCCTAGCTGCACCTGGGACATTCCCTCTCTCCAGGCTGAAGGCTCACAAAGGACAGAGGTGCCAGGCGTTTCTGTCACCACTGCTGCCCAGGCCTTGGCACACACTGGCATGTGTATCAATATCTAGGGGTAGGTGGGAAGTCCCTTGCGGTTGCTGGGAGCTATGGATGGTTCTGGAGCAGGGTAGAGGCAGAAGTCACAGAAACAGACACAGACGTGCAGCCTGGACCAGAAGTGAGCATGGGGGGTACGGGGAAGGCCTAGGGAGCAGTGCCCCTCCAGCTGCCCAGCTCCACTCAGCTTAGGGAGGAACCTGCCTAGGAGCATCCTGGAGATTTGGTTCAACCAGTTGCCATGAACTAAACTCCTAAGCCGAGAGGTGAAACGGGTACACAGGGAAAGGTTGAGTGGCCCTCCAGGTAGCCTGTGGCCCAGAGCTGGTCCTCGGGCACCCAGGACAGTAACCACACAGCAGAGAGGAGAGAGACAGGGAGGTGTCTCCCAGCCTACCCCAGAGGCCTAGCACTGCCAGCCTCTCACAGGGCCCCCCAGGGCCCAGACCTGGGTCCCCCAGGCAGGAAGGAACAAAATCAGCCACAAGCTGTCTCTGGTGTCCCCCAGGACAATGGCCCTGGTCATGTTCTAGATCACAGGTGCCAGCCAGTTGGCTCCTGGGCTGCAGATGGTGCTGCTGCTTGGAAGGATCAGGGCCCCTGGAGACCCCCAAACACACAGCAGGAGAGTTGGGAGCCAGTGCTCAGAAAGTAGCACACCCGTGTTTATCGAGGAGAGGATACCAGCGCTCGGGGCTCCTCCCAGCTGGGAAAGAGGAGTTTGGGGAGCAGGGCAGAGTCCACTGTGCACTTGGAACACTGCTGATCTCCAGCTGGGGTCCCCGCTGGGCAGCGCCAGGCCTGCACCTGTGGGAGGGACCTGGGGCTGGTGCAGTCACACTGCCCCTGCAGTCATGTAGCCCACAGTGAGAGTCACACAGGGATCAGGGTAGGAGGCAACAGCAGGGGCTGCAGCCGTCCCTGAGGACAGGGCTCATCTAGGGGTTGTCACCGCTGCTGCGGGCAGGGTAAGGCCGTGAAGTCACAGACTGTGCAGCTGAGGTTGTGGAACATCTGGGTCCTAAAGTCCCAGGATCCTGGGCTGGGAGGGAGAGGGGAACAAATCTGTGTGTCAAAATCTTTGGGTGGCTGAGTCTTTGTAGCTTTGCATCATTTCTTTGCCTCCTCTTGGGCAGCAAGGAGGTGAATGACCCAAAGGTCACGCCCTCGAGCCACTCTGTCTAGGAAGAGTCAGATAAGAGCAGCAAAACCCGTGACTGAGGGCTGCACAACCAAGGAGAAACTCAATACAGAACATGCAGAAAAGATGCTAGAGGAGGAATGGTTTCCCCTGGGAGAATTCAGAAGGCTGCTGAAGGGGGGAAGGGAACTTCAGGTGAGGCTTTAAGGGATGAGTAGGAGTCCTCTAGGTGGACAATACACTGGAAGGAGGAGGGCAGTTGTGACAGCAGTGGGCCAGTATCTCAGTGGCAGACCACATGTGTGTGAGGCTCCCAGCTCCCTGTGGCTATGTCACTGGCGTAGGGCCCAAACAGAGGCACCAAGAGGGAGATGTGAGGCACCACTGGGTGCCTGAGTGGGAGCTGAAGCTGGGGATGCCCTGGGCAGCTGCTGCCAGGATCTCCCCTCTAGAGCAAGCTCCCAGCTGGAGCTACTTCCTGGCAGTCAGCAGCCGGAGGTGGCCCTGGCCTTTATAAAACTGGCACAGCTGGGCATGTGTGGAGGAGCCTGGAACTCGGGCTTTCCAAGGCGCTGCCCCAATCATCCCGTGCAGGAGGAGGGACAGGGACCCTAGCCTGCATTCTGAGCCCCCTACCCTGCACCTGGCTGAGACTGCCTTGCTGGCTACACCCCCAGGGAGCTCTGGGGGCCCCGGGAAGAGAGCAGAGTTCAGGGACTGAGCCTGTCAGAGGCAGCCTGGGTTGGGGACCCAGCTGGGCCAGGCTGGCCCCCACTGGAATGTGGCTGCTCCCAGGCAGTGAGCTCAGGGCCCTGGAATTCCACCTGAGGAGCAGTCACCTCCCAGCCTCCTCTTGTGCACGGAGGGTGTCAGTCTTGTCCCTTCCTGCCCTGCCTGGCTGGTCGGCTGCTGCTGAGAGCTGGATTCCCACTCCTGCCCTGGCCCCAGGCAGGCCTGTGAGTCAGGGGTGGCCAGGCCTCAGATAAGACTTGCTTAGCTATGCTCCTCTCGCTGTGCTGAGGGCCACTTGCATAGTTGGCTGGAGAGAATGGCCCGTAGTGGCATGTCGAGGGCCTGGGGAGGCCCGCCTCACCTCACCTGGGGGCCGCTGACCAGGCCTGATTAGGCTGGGAGGAGGTGTCCCCAGGCTGTGCCTCCAACCTTGCCCCACACCCCTTGGGATTTTGTCTTGGAATTGAAAGGTCTGCAGCCAGCTCTTGCAGGCTAGGATCAGGGGCAGCCTTGGGCAAGATTCATTCTTTAGGACCTCAGCTTCCACTAGGGGCAAGATTTCTTCCTTTTGGTCTCAAAGGGGTCTTCTGTGTGAGGGCACAGAGTTCTTTGCAAGTTTTGATGCCAACCTTCTCATCAGCCTCTAGCTGCATGTTCCTGGCATCAGCCAAACTTGTTCCTACCCCAGGCCCTTTGCACATGTGGTTTCATCTGTCTGAAATGCTCTTCCTTCAAACTCTTTGCATAAGTAGCTCCTCTCTTCCTCAGGTTAACCTTCAAGGGAGGCCCTTCTTGACTTCTGTCCTCAGCCTGTATCTTATCTCTCTACACCATACAGCTTTTATTTATTTTTCCATGTAACACCACACAAGAGAAGTGTCTTCTTACCACAGCTCCTTATTGCCTGTTAGCCCATACTACCAGGTCAGCTCCACAAGGGTGAGGAGGGTATCAGTTCACACTTGGATCCCTCAACTTTGAATGGTGCCTGGCACTTGGAAGGTACTCAGAAAATATTGAATGAACCAATGAATGAAATGACAAGCATCTGCTCTTCCCTGAGGGTGTTTCTCAGGAGCAGAATTCCCAGATATAATCCAGGACTCTCAGGTTAATGTGATTCTTTGTTTGCTTGGTACTGGGAATCGAACTGAGGGCCTCATGCTTGTCAGGCAGGCACTGCACCACTGAGCTACATCCCCAGCCCTATTCAGGTAAATTTGCATTTGAGATAAACCATTATTTTTATGTCCCAAATACTGCATGAGAGATACAGTGAAAAATTACATCACATTCAAATTTAACTAGGTTTCTTGTATTTGGAATAACATTTATATTGAGCAATCAATTTGCATATAGTTGTAAGAACACAGCAAAATCCTGTGCAACTGTTGTCCAGCTCTCCCCACAGTGACAGCTTGATGTCATAGCTGGGCTATGATGTTGTCATGGATGACACACAGAGTGCCACAGGGGTCCTCCCACTGTCCTCTCCAAGCACAGCTGTTTCCCTTCTCCCCTACTTGGTCCCTAGAAACCATTCATTTGTTCCTTATTTTTATATTTCTACCATTTCAAGAATTATACACATTACCGTATCACAACACTCATTGTATAAGTGGAATCACACACTACACAACCTTTGGGTCATACCGTCATTTCACTCCCCATAATTCCTTTGAGATGCACTCATGTGCTTGTGTGTATCAAAGGTCTGTTCCTTTTCTTGCTGTGTAATATTCCATGACATGGACATATCAGTCTGTTTAACCATTGACCTGGTGAAAGAAGGTATGTATTGTTTGCAGGGCTTATTTATCTTTTAAAAAATAATGCTACTATGAAGATTTCTGTATAGGCTTTTGTACAAACAGAACTTTCCATTCTTCTGAGATAAATGCCCAAAAATGCAAATGTTTCATAGCTGGGTGCATAGCTTTATAATAAAGTGCTGAGCCATGCATATTGGCACATGCCTGTAATGCCAGCACTCAGGAGACTGAGGCAGGAGAATTACTGGGAGTTCAAGGCCACCCTGGGCTACAAAGTCAGCCTAAGTCCAGCCTGAAATGCATAGTGAAATGCTGTCTCAAAAAGACAAAAAAGAAAGAAGATGGAAGGAAGGAAAGGAGAAAGGGAGGAAGAGAGGGAAAGAGGGAAGAAGGAATTAAGGAAGGAAGGGAGGGCATGCTGAGCTATTTTCCAGAGTGGCTGTGTAACCCTGCTGTTACTCTCTAATGAATACCTGAGGCTATTTCCTTCAAGGGAGGAAGGTTTACTTGGCTCACGGCTGTGGGGGCTTGCTCCCTGGTTTGCTGGGACCCTTGCTCTGGGCCCACAGTGACACACTGCAGTGGAGAGTATAGCAAAACCTGCTGTCTTCCAGTCCTCATGTGGAACAGAGGACCCTGGTCCTCTTCACCCCCAGTGACTTAAGACCCTCCGCCAGGCCCACGGCTTGAAGGTTTTACCACCTCCCGACAGTGCTGTCCCCACATCCACTGCCTGCCAGCAGTGTGAGCCTATAGGAACCAACGTGGGCCGCAGTGGCTGCTCTTTTCCTTCCCCACCCGCATGTCTGAGTCGCTCCCTCCCTCTGCGCCTCTCCCCGCTCCCTCCCTCTGCGCCTCTCCCGCAGGTGCACCGTTGTGGTAGATGTTACTCCTCCCTGCAGCTGAATTTCCCCATCCTCCGTGGCTAATGACACTGACACCTCTTCCAGCACATAGCTGCCACCTGTCTGTCCTGCAGCCAAGTGTCTGTTCATGGCTTTTGCCCATTTTCTTATTAGACTGCTGATTGTTGTACTATCACATTTGGTCTTTGTGTATTTCTGACGCTAGGCCCATGTCAGGAGTGAGGTTTGCCATATCTTCGCTCAGTCACTAGCCTGTCTTTTCATTCTTCCTAGGGCTTTTGGCAAAGCAAAGGTGTTTTTACTTTGACAAGGCCTGGGTTATCAATTTTTGCTCGTAGGATAGTGCTTTTGATTTTGTCTAAAAGTCTTTACTTAACCCTAGATTCTAAAAATTTTCCATCTGTTTTATTTTTGCTTTTCCTCGAAAACTTCTACATTTTACATTTAAATCCATGATCCATTTTTATAATTCATCTTTTAAAAAATATAATCTTTTGCTGGGTGTAGTGGTGCACGCCTATAATCCCAGCACTCACAGAGGCTAAGGCAGGAGGATTACCGTGAGGTCAAAGCCACCCTGGGCTACTCAGTGAGTTCAAGGCCAGCCTGAACCACATAGCAAAGATGCTGTCTCAAAAAAAAAAAAAAAAAAAAAAAAGCAAGTGTTTTTCTTTGTGTAAGTTTTATTTCACATAGTTATTTATATATTTGTCTGTCTGTCTGTTTGTTCTTTATTTATTTATTTATTCATTGTAGTGAACACCATCTCCAGCTTTTTTATTTTTTATTTTGAGACAGGATCTTGCTAAATTGCCCAGGCTACACTCAAACTGCAATCCTCCGTCCTCAGCCTCCCTGACTGCTGGGATCACAGATATCCACCACCACACCCAGCCAATTTTTATTTATCTTTCACTGTGGTAAAATATACCCAATGTAAACCTGGCCACTCTGGCCACTCTTTTAACTGTACAGTTAAGCAGCGGTAGGTAGATTCGTAGTGTTCAGCATCATCTCCTTCTCTAGAACATTTCCATCTCCCTAACTGAAGCTCTGTCCCTGGCACTCGGCCCTGGTCCACTCCCACAGCACTGGCACCCATCGCTTACTCCATCTCTGACCGATCAGGGATCTTACAGACCCAGGGTCAGGCACTACACATGACCCTGTGTCTACCTGAGTCAGCACCGAGCTTTCAAGTCTCTGGTGCACTCTGAACAAACGCTTGGAGAAGGCATGGGTCTTAGGCTGAGGTCCATTGTTTGGCCTGTTTATGCACTAAATTAGGCCGCCCTCTACCACCCTAGAGAGGAGCGCAGGCCTGGTCTGGGCGTGGAGCTGGAGGCTGGCTCTTCCTGGGACCCCCTAAATCTAGGGAAGACGGAAGCCAAAGCCACACCCTCAAGGAAGGGGGCGCAGGGTTCCCACTGGCCGGGTCCAGCTCAGGGCCCCTTCTGCTGGCCGAGACAAGGAACTGAGAAGGGTGAAGAGCCAAGGTGGGGCGGAGGGAGCACGTGGGCTGCCAGGCGGGTGCTGTGGGCTCGGAGCAGGGTAGGGCCGGTCGGAAGGAGCAGGGGCCCCATGAGGCCTGTGCTTCCTCCGCTTGTCCCTGGGCAGGGCCAGCCAGATGCTGTCACCACTGCCACAGTGAGGGCAGAGACAGGGCTTGAGAAGGGCGGACATGGCCTGGGTCATCCAGGGAAGCATGGGTGCAGCCCTTCCCAAGGAGAAAGAGACACTGCGGGTCCCTGGCTCCATGGACACAGGCCTCCAGCACCCCACTAACTTCCGGCCCCTGAGTCAGGCATGGGCGTGGGCAGCAGGGCAGGCCCAGGGGAGGGGGCTGCACACCCTGGCCCTGGAGGTACCAGGAAGAGGACAGCACGAGGGCAGTGTCACTGTGCAGTAGTTCCTAAGGACCAGGCACATGGCACAAGCAAGACCAGGAGCCCCGGCATGGCACAGTGGGGGAGAGGTAGGTCGCAGCTCAGGTGACACAGCGCTTGCTTTAGGGAACAGGTGGGTGAGATTCTAATGTTAGTACTTAAACCCAGGCACGAACTTAACCCCCACATCTACGCTGACCTCTGGTATACGCTGTTCCTTGCAGTTTAAACGTGAGAAAACAGAGGCACAAAGAGGTTAAGACACTGGCCCAAAGCCACACAGTGGGCAGGTCCTGTCCTGGGGTCTGAACCCATCAAATCAAATCTAGACTCATTTCTTAACTGCTAAATACTTTTGTCCCACTGTCTTCTGCTAGGGAGGGGACCCTTTGGAGCTAGGTGGGAATGTGGCTATGCTTACAGGGATTCACATCACCCTTCCCAGCAGGCGAGGGACTGGCTGTCATGTGCTCAGGAGCGCCCTTGCCAGCGCAGCACAGTGCCACAGATCTAAGGCCAGCATCTAATGGCCAGAGGGTTGCAGGAGATCCCTCCCCACCCACAGTTGTGCACAGACCCAGCATTCAGAAGTCAGCTTTCTGGGTATTTGTTTTTTCATTGTTGTTTGTTTGGCTAGTTTTTTGTTTGTTTGTTTTTAAGATAGAGTCTCACTAAGTTCCCTACACTGAGGCTTGAACTTGGCAATCCTCCTGTCTCAACCTCCTGAGTAGCTGGGATTACAAGTGTGCCCGCTGCACCCAACTAGACATTAGTATTATCCCTAAGGGACCCACAAGGGGCTTTGCCAGTCCTGTCTCCTCCCTGGGCTCCAGCCAGCCCAAGGGCTCCGTGTCCCAGCCATCTGATTTCCCTGATGGGATCTGCAGCACATCAGTCCCAGGCTCAGGGCAACTTAGCTGAGGGGGGCGGGGGAGGCCTGGGAGCCTCCCAAGTGAGGCCACATCGGGGGGGTTTGGTTACACCATGGTGAGACCAAGTCAAAAGGCGCCCACTGAGGACAATTGCCACCTTTGTCCTCACGCAGGGGACCGAGAGACCTGGGTGTTATCAAATATGCCAGGGTGAGGGGAGGGGACTGAAGCGACAGTGGGGGCAGGGAGGGAGAAGAAGGTGGTCCTGGAGGCAAAGAAATGGGGCCCAGGTCATCAGAGGACCCAGCACGGCAGTGGGTGCTCACAGTCCTGACAGTTGGTGTCCTCTGAGGAGAGCTCCAGGGGCTACTGTGTCCCCCAGAAGAGCACCTGTCTGTTAGCAAGGGACACTTTCACCATGGGGAGCCACAGGGCTCCTGCCTCCTCCGGACACCCCGTGTTGTGTGCCCCATCCTCAGGGGCATTGACTACACTGCTCAGAAGGCCAAGGGGGCCTGGGCAGAGACCCCCGCAGCCCAGGCCCCTGGGCAGAGCAGCTGGGCTGTCCTGGGGTTCCCCCAACCTCACAGCCACCCTGGGACATTAGAGCAAAGGCCCAGACTCTTGCCCGCTGGCTCCCCACACGGCACCGTGTGCCCTGCAGGGGACACATGCTCCTCCTAAAAGACCTTACTGGGGAGAACCGGTTGTTATTTCCATTCTGCAGAGGAGGACAACTGAGGCCCAGAGAAGTTAAGTGGCATCCTTGAGGTGGCCCTGGTAGGAAACATGGGAGCCAGGATTCCCTGCCAGCTGCCCTACCTGTGCCCCCAAAGCTTTTGGCACACCCAGGCAGCTTCTGCCCACCCTCCACGGTGTGGGGTGGAGGGTGTGCTGAGACCTGCAAGAATGGTAGCCTTTGCAATAATAATGATTCTAACAGCTACATTTTATATCTTGTAACTTGTAAGGATTTTTTTCTTCTTTCTTAACACCTTTGCCTGGCCGAGCCCCAAAGCTGTGCTCCAGGTGAAGGAGTCAGGCCCACTTTGGTGGTTGGGCACCTTGAGACTGCTGGCCACACCCCACTCTGACTCCTTGGGCTCCTCGCTAGGCCTCTGCTCTGTGCTGGGCGGTGAGGAAGACACAGGTGTGCAGAGAGCTGTGAGGAAACTCTGCATGTGCAACTGGCTGCCATGTGACCTTGGGCAGTCGCCCCTCTCTGAGCCTCAGTTTCCTCCTGGGAAAAAGACACTGGGACTGTGCCCTCCTCAGCCCTGAGGTGTAGATGGAGGGGAGGGTGCCACAAGGTGCTGCACTGGGTACGCTGGTGCATGGTGTGTGCTGGAAATGCACGGCTGTGCCCCCACACCCACAGTCATCCTGGTGGAAGTGACCCCTGCCTTCCATTCCTGTGAGTGTGACTCTACTGTCGCTTTGTGGCTCTAAAAACTCCCATGATGTTTCATGTCCCGGGCACAGGGCATCCTGGAAGGACTTGGAGACAGGGAGCTGTCCGGGCACCCACTGAAATCTGACACTTCACTGAACAGGGAAGGTCAGAGAGCCAAGCCGTTCTGACACCACGCTGGTGTCCCCTCTCTGTGAAGCGCCACTCAGGCAGGCCTACCTGAGCCGCCAACTCTACAAGAGGCCCTCCCTTGTCCTTAACAGCCCCATGACACACACAACCAAGTGGGCCCCATGTTCAAAACCGAGCCACATCCCAAGCCAGCCCTCGCTTACACTGGCCCCCCGTTACCCCAACACCCACATGTGTCCCTAAGCCAGGGTCTCTGCACTCACCATGCCCTCCCCCCCAACACCTGCTTCTCACACCCCCAGGTGTCCACTCAGCTATCACATCTCTAGGAGCCTCTCCTGACCCCTCCACTAGTGACGGCTCCTCTCTGCCTCACGGCTCCTGGCTCCCTCTTACACTGCCTTCCTGACAGTGCTGGTGACCACCTGACATCATACTGGCCCTGCACTGAGACCCCCCCAGTGTGCCTGGGGCGCTTGCTGTAGAAGCCTCCTCTGAGAACAGCATGGGTTCAAACTGAAGCTTCCTTCCCATTTTTAGTGCCTTTAATACTTGTCCCAGTGGCCCGGTAGACAAGTGACTTTTATTGGGGGTTGTTCATTTTTAGTTTCTTGGGGACAGGGTCTTACTATGTCATTCAGGCTTGCCTTGAACTCATTGGATATCGTAGGCTGGCCTCAAACTCATGGCAATCCTCCTGCCTCATCCTCCTGAATGCTGGGATTACAGGCATGTACCACCACACCCAGTGACTCTTACTTTAAAACACCTACAAAATCCACGTCTTAATCCAGGTGTTATTTGAATATAGTCCTCCACATATACTAATCCATAAAATTCTCTTTAAGAATCCAGTGAGGTACATACTACAATGGTCTTCCTTTTACAAACGAGGAAAGGGAGACACAGAGAGATTCAGTGACTCACCCAAAGTCACACAGACAGCCGATAAATAGTCAGGGTATGAATTCCGGCCGTCTGGCTACAGAGTCTACATTCTTGCTCTATTTCCTCTCTTGTGTATTCCTTAACTCACTCACTCATTAAATATTTACAGTGATAACTTTGCATTAGGCACAAGACTTTGGAGACCGACCGATGACTCAAAAAAAGCTCCCTGCTATCAGGGAGCTCACAGTCCAGTAGGTAATGCTGGACACATCAGGGAAAGGAAATATAAAGCTTTCAGCAAGCCTCGGCTGATGGCTGTCTGTCAGCTCTGTTTTAGGCACTGGAAATCAGAAATAAATAAGACAGAATTTCTGCTTTTAATGGGCTTAAATGTGGACCCTTGACTTACAATCTCAGTTCATTCCCGAGGGCCGGTTGGAACTCAAGTTGTCAACTGAAGGCTCAGGCTCCTCTACAAAGCTGTCAAAGTCTCTCTCCTGTACACAGGTAGTTGTCAGTGTCCTTAGAGAGACATTGGCCCAGGATTTCTCAACTAATCCCATACAGGAAAGGATGTTGTAATGTTCCTTCCAGAACCCTTTAAGGGTTTGATCTGTATCTGAGCCATCTGCAAGCACAAGCACCGGGCATTTGGGTTGTAACTCAAGACTTTTCTCGTAAGTTAGAAGTGAAATTCTGGTCATAACCCAACTTGTCGTATGTCAGGTCAGTTGTAACTCAAGGGTCTGTTGTACATTGTAAAGGTCAACGGAGAGGAATTGCTGCCTGTAGACATGATCCCATGAACAGGATCTGGTGGAGGGGAGGGGAGGGGACTGTGGGGCTCCAGAATAGAAAGTCTCATTTGGGAACTGGTTTAGGTGGGTGAGTGATTGGATGGTAGGATAGATGGGTGGATGGGTGGGTGGATGGATGGATGGGTGGATGGATGGATATTTATTTAGAGGCATAATCGGTTGAATGAATGGGTAAAAAGCTGAGCTCATTGCTGGGAGGCTGGACATTTTCCCAGTGAGATCACCAGACCAGCTGAAAGAAAAGGTTGGAAATCCATGCATTCATTCATTCAACAAATATTTAGTAAGCACCTATGTATGCGTCCAGTGGTGTTTCAGGCTCTGGGATTAGACATGGTACTTGCCTCTATGGAGCTCACATTCCAGGGGAAGGCAGAAAACAAATAGTCAAACAGAGAGAAAATCTACTGTCAGACAGTGGTAAATGCTGTGACAAAAAATAAAGCAGGATGAGGGGACAGCGATGGTAAGAGAGGACCTCATTCGAGATGGTCAGGAGAGACCTCTATGAGACTGTGGGTCCTGAGAACCTGGGAATTTCACTTCAGGCAGAGGAAACAGGCAGTTCCGGGGCCCGGGAACACAGTGGCCGTCTTGGGGTTAGCAGTGAGTGGAGTCCAGGCAGGTGTTGGGGTCACGGGAAGACAGGTACCTCACTCCTGAGCCCTCCTGGAAGCCCATGGGGGCTGCGGAAGCTGGGCCGGGTGCACGGGAAAGGCCCCTCCTCCATGCACCCTGGACAGGTTCCCAGTTGGGAGGGCGTCAGCATTTTAATTACAGCTCCCAGCTCTCAATGGTTTGCAATTCAACCGTAAAACAGGCCCTGGGCAACATGTGGCACCTCGGAGTGATTTACTTGCTCACCATTTCTATATTTAGTGCCACTGAATGCTGGCTAACCAACTTTGCAGAGAGAAAAAGAAAGAGGAATCTGGGGGAGGGAGATGGTTCAGGGGTTTTTTCGTTTTTGTTCTAAACACACAGATTTTTTTTTTTTTTTTTTTGCCAGTTGTTTTCTAAGATTATTTCCCAACCTTTAAAAGGTTCTTGTGTGCCAGCTCATGGTGCATGTCGTGATAGGGCTCCTGTCCAAACCAGAGACCGAGGTTTTGCCAGGACCCCCCAACACTTTTAAAGTATATCTGTGCCGCTGGCCAGAGAGGTGCATTTGGATGCCACTGCCAAGTGCATGCTAAATGGCAGTGGCATAGATGACTTAAATGTTTCAGTCAGTGGCTGAGCTCCTGTTCCCCATCTGAAGCTGGGGTTGCCCCTCAGGCCTCCAGCCCAGGGCTCTGCAGGCTCCCCAAGCTTAATCGCACACACTACTCACCTGGAGAGCTGGTGCCAGGCATGGTTGACCCGTGTGCAGGGTGGGGCAGAGCCTGGGAAGCCCCCGTTCCGCTGGCTGCCGAAGTTTCAGCGGCCCCCAAAAGATCAGGTGCAGGAAACCTAATTGCCAAACCCCAGATGCTCCCGGCACTTGGAGGCAGGACCCTGGGGAGGTGTTTAGGACCACAGTGGGTCATCAGGGTGAGGCTCCCACAGTGGTGTTAACGGCTTTCTAAGAGGAGAGGGAGAGCTGAGCTAGCAGCTTGCTGTGTGGCTATGTGATGTCCTCTGTGTTAGTTACTTTTCTCTCATTGCTGAGACTAAACACCGGACGCCCAAAGCTAAAGGAGGGAAGATTTATTTAGTTCAGTTTGTAGAGGTTTCAGTTCGTAGTCAGCTGGCTCCAAGGCAGGGCAGCATGGCAGAGGGGCATCGCAGAGGAGAAACAGCCCATGGCAGGCAAGAAGCAAAGCAAGTGAGCAACCAGCGGTGACGATGGCGGCCCTCTTCCTGTCCCTTACATTTTATCCAGGGTCCCCGCCTCTTAGGGCAGGTTGCACTTACACCTTTAATCCCAGAGCCCTTAATCCTAGCATTGCACCATGAATCAATCCCAGCAACTCATACTATAGATCCAGCCGCCTCTGTAAAAGCCCCGCCTATGACTGCATGAGGCTTTGAGGGGACATCCAGGCATGAGCCATGGCGTGACTCTGTCGTGCTATGATACAGCACATGGCCTCCCTGGACAACAGCGCTCTTGGACTTCTGGCCTCCAGAATCTCTCTTCTTTATAAATTACCCAGTCTTTCGTATTCACTAATAGCAACAGAAAGTAACTAAGGCATTGGTTCATTAGAAATTGAAGAGGAGCCACATGGTAGCTCCATAGGAGGAACAAGGTAGCATGTTCTAGCAGCCACATCTAAATGGTAAAAAGAGGTGGCTTTAATTCAAATGGTATTATTTTATTTAATGTAATACTGTATGTCCAAAACATATCATTTCAATATATAAGAATATGAGACTTCTTACCCCTTTCCTGTAAAAACCCTTTGAAAATCTAGCATTTGTGTGACAGTACATCTCCATCTGCCATAGCCAGTACAAGCTGTCATGTCTGGTGGCTGCTGTTTGTCTGACACAGATCTAAGCCACCTTGAATGCCTCTGGCAATGGGAAGCTCGCTACCTTTCAGGACACCCCCTCCATCCCTTCCAGCTCTGGGAGGGAACCAGCCAGTCACTAGGAATAATTGGGGAGCTCCAGCATCATCCTGTGTGTCCCCAAACCAGTGGGAAGTCTCCACTGAGGACAGTCCTGCAGTAACGAGGGTACCCACAGCTGCTGGTAGCCACAGAGACCAGGCCCCTTCTCACAGATCAAAACCCTGGGGACTGGGGACTCTGTCATTCCCCACCCAGACCTCTCCCCATGAGGAGTCCCCACCCCTGCTAGGAGATGTCCGGGACAGAGATGAGTTCAACACATCTGCCCCCAGCCAGAGAACTCCAACTGCAGCGGCTGCAGAAAGGGGGTCTGAGGTGTTCCTGTGCATATGTTGCTGGCTGCTTAAGGGTAGGGCTGCTCTGCGCCTGGCTTAGGAGCCCCGTTCTGGGACTATGGCTGCCTCAGTGGCTGGCAGCCTGGGCAAGTCCTGGCTGTGGTCCAGACCATGCAGCAGAGGATGGGGGCACAGAGGGTGCTCAGCCAGGCCCCAGCTGGCTCTCAGAGCCCTGCCCCAAAGTCCACCGAAGGAAGCAGACTACCTTTGCTTTTCCACTGGCGAGGTCCTCTTCATCCTTCGAAACCCTCCGGTCCCCTCATCCAGAGCCTTCCTGGAGCACTGCTCATTTGGCCCATTGTCGTGGCAATGTGCAGAGAAACCCTTGCTGTGGCCAGTGCCCCTGTAGGAAGACTGTCTGGTGACATGATGTCTCCCTGGCTACACTCTTGGAGACAGAGACCCTGTGTGACCACCCTACCACACCAGGGCACCCAGCACAGGCTCTGGCAGTGAGTCTGTCCCTGTGGATGGCTCTGGAGGCATAGGCCAGGGCTCTGCGTCCTAGGCCTTGAGGTAGAATACCTGTGGGGCTTTGACCTCCACCAGGGCCTGGCCAAACCCCAGGCCTATGATGCAGTGCCCTGTGGTAGGACAGGGCAGGTGGCAAGTCCTAAAAGTACTTGGCATTCTCTCTCTCTCTTTCTCTCTGATACAGAAGGGGAGAAGGGGGTCTCACTAAGTTGTTCAGGCTGGCCTTGAACCTCTAATCCTCCTGCCTCAGCTTGCTGAGTGCTGTGACTATGATTGTAGGCATGTACCACCGTGCCTGCCTCAGAGTGTAGAGGCAAAGTGTAGAGTTCACTGGATTTGAGTGTGTCCCAGGAATATGCACTCATCATCACAGTTTTAAAAGTTTTTGGCACCCAAGAAAAACCCCATAACTAACACTCAACAGTCACTCCCTGTTCCCTCTCCCCCAGTTTTTTGACAAATACTCATCTACTTCCTGTCTATATGGCTTTGCCCCTACTAGGTATTTTTTGTAAGTGGAATGACACCACAGTGGCCTTTCGGAATGGTACCTTCTGTACTGTGATGTCTTCAGAGAGACCCCAGGGGAATCTCTTAGAGGTGGGGCCTCATAAAGGAAGTTAGGTCCCTGGAGATGTGTCCTCCAAGGTATGTCTTCTCCTCCTGTTTGGCTTTCTGGCCACCATGAAGTGAGCATCCACCACATGCCCCTACCACAGTATCACATGCCCCTGCCATGATACTCCATGCTGCCACAGCCCCAAAGCAACAGGGTCAAGTCACCATGGACTGAACCCTCTGAAACTGGAACCCCAAATCAAGCTTTCCTCTTGTAAGTCAATTATCCTAAGTGGTCTGCACAGTGACAGCAAGCTGACTAACATGTGTCAGTACCTCATTCCTTTCTGTGGTGCGCTATTCCAATCCGATCTATGGCTAGACCACATTTTGTCGTGACAAAGTCAAAAGAAAATAGAGATGAGTCCCCAACAAAGGAACTTTTACTGGGGATAAAACAAAGAATAAGATTGTAATTTAGGACACCCCTGCACAGAGTAGGGTGACTACTGGTCTGTTTGGAGGACAAAGGAAAGACCAGGAGCTTTTGTAGGACAGAGAAATCTTGTGCGAGTTATTTTGAAAGAAAGTTCACCACACTGGAGGTGCTGGTGGGAGATGGTGTGCTCTGACTGGCCAGAGGTGACTATGTGCCAGTTACATTATAAATAAGTTGCTTAGGGTGACTGTTGGCAGTTTCAACATAAATTGGTGAGTAAAAATTGTCCTAAACATAAGGCAGGCCTTTCACAGTCCCTGGGGGCTCTGGGCCTGTGTCCCTGGGGCCTTACTGGGGCCTACACCACCCAGCTAGGCCTGGTGTCTTTTCTGACAGCCAGTGCTCTCCTGACTTCCTATATGTCTCTGTTCTTCCTTGCCTTTGTCTTCCTGCATCTGCTGAAGTGTCTGTCCTGTTTCAGCACAGCTACCAGAGAGGGCTTCTCCAGTGCCGCCTGACAGGGCCCTCTGACCAGGCCCAGCCCGCTGTCCTCCAGCCCAGCCACTGGCTCCATCGTCTGCAGATGGCTCCATGCAGCCTCCACAGCAGTCCCAGCCCATGTGGCCCCTCTACCTGGCCCTTCCCCTCCTCGCTCTAGCAACTCCTCAGCCTCCTCTGCTCAGGTGAGGGTCAGCACCTCACCCCAGTAGGGTCCCTCTGTTACTGGTGTCTGTCTGGATACCAGAATGTAGCAGGGGACAGACAGATAAGGACCCGGCCGCTGGGAGACAGCCAAAATCCCGCAAAGAGACGTGCGCTCTGACGGGGAGTGGTACGTGCCAGAGCACAGGGACAGGAAAGAGGACAGCAGAGCGGAGGCTGCAGAAAGGGGGGCGCCAGGCACCAGGGTGCACGCCTGTAGTCCCAGCACTGAGGAGGTCGAGGCAGGAAGATCTCCAGTTGAGGCCAGCCTGGGCTGCATAGTGAGGCCCTGTCTAAACCAGCAGCAACCAAACCATTTTCCAATGGGTCTGCAGGAGGGAAGCTGAGGCTGGCACCAGGTCTGCGCCTGCGTGATAGGCAGGTGGTGGCCAGTTCCTGCACCGGGGTGTGAGATGCCAGCTGCACACCCAGGCCAGGGCTGAAATACGTGGTGAGATGAAGGAATGACAAGTGTGAGCTGTGTGTGCAGGCAGGGCGTACGGGAGAGTAAGGACACGTGTGGCTGTGCAAGGCGCATGGTGCACACCTGTGCTGGGAACCTAGAATATGCAGGTCTGGGGGTGAGGGGCTCCTTGTGCACGAGACCCAGCTTCTGAGGAGGCCCCAGTCGGGCACAGGCTGGCACCTAGAGGGACAGAGCCAGGGAGGGCAGGGAGCCCCAGATGTGGACAGGAGACGGCTCTGGATTTGGGCTGAGCCTTCCTCCCAGGCCCGGCCAGCCTCCGCCCGCCCTCCCCGCGGCAGCCCTGCTCTGCCTCTGTGGAATGCGCCCCACCTGAGTCAGACAGGAATACTCTGCCGTAGTTGTGCGTCCAGTGTGACTTAAAGAATGCGACCAGAAAGAAAATACTCCAAATGTTTACAGGGGGGAAAGCGGTTTCTCCCCCTCTTTCATCCAAGTTGCCCAGAGGAATACAGCTGCAGCTGGGTGAAACGCAGCGTTCGGGCTCATGATGGATGGACGGCAGGACGGGGCGGCGGCGGCGAAGCAGGGAGGAGTGAGAGGAGCGGGAGTCGGGGGACAGGGTCACTTCCTCGGGTCTCTGCAGCCACCGCACCACCAGCCCTGGGGCCGACCCCAGGGGATTGGAGGACTCGAGCTGAGCCCCTTCTGTCCTCACCCTGCCCTCTTCTTCTGCTGTCCCGGTCCTCTCTCCCTCCCAAAGATCCCTCTCTAGCCCCTTCACTGTACCGCAGGAGGAACCTGAGGCCCAGGGAGGCAGAGACACTCATTCATAGCCACACAGCCCTGCGAGGCTGCCGAACCCACCGAGCCTAAAACTCGCCCACCAGGGCCTGCCCATCGCGCTACCAAAGACATCCCTGCCAAGCAGAAGGAAGGTTGTGCTCTCAGCTGGGAGGCTTTAAACTGCATTAGCTGGCATAAGAACAGAGAGAACCCATTCGTTCATGGAGCTGAGGGGCCCAGGGGGATGAATTCGGGCCCAGCTTGATCAGGACACAGACAGCACTCGGGAAGCAGGTGCACACGCCCCTTGCCCTGTGCGCACTCCTCAGCTCTGCTGGCTTCGTGGGCACCACGTGGCTGCAGGGGCCCGGCTCTCAGCTGGTTCTGCCCCTGCCTCTCTCTGGTTCCCATCTGGTGAGAAATGACCAAGAACTGTTGCCTCGGTTGCACATCGAAGCCTTAGGACTTTCTCTGAGCCCACAGCCTGTCCTCACCAGTGACCCGTGAGGATTAAAGTATGACCGGTGGGGACGGTGACTGCTCGGAACTGGTGACCATGTGGCCACTCCAGCGTGAGTAGCTGGGAAAACCTCACCAGGACACTGGTATTTGCTGAGCTCCTGGGATGAACCAGCCCTGCTGAAAATGTGGCACAGGGGAGACAGCAGAGGACAGCACAGCGTGACCCAGCCCAGGGCGTGAGGGCCAAGCACTTGGGGAGGTCTCATGCTGGAGGCCATGCGAAGCAGCCCCGGTGTTTACAGGTCAAGGTCCCCTAGGAGGCTGTGGAAGGAGCCAGGTGCTCCGCTCGCAGGGGCACCCCGGGGCACAGACCGGGAGGACCCGGAGACCCCTTGTCTGGCACCTTCCCCTTAAGACCACTTTCTTCCTCCAGGAAGCCGGCCCATCCTTCAGGAAGCCCCGAGGCAGACCTCGATAGCATCTCCTTGGCATCCTGAATCAGGCAATTTTTCTGTAGCCAACTTTCTCCCCGGGCCTCTCCCAGCCTGAGCGCCCCACCCTGAGCAGTTCTGGGCCCTGGGCAGCACCTGGTAGGTTCATTGTTGGCACTTCCTGGGGGACCTGTCAGAAAGATTGATTCCTCTCCCTCCAGTGGTGCAGAAACTCCTTCCTGCTGCTCCAGACAGGTCTGGGGCACTGCTAGGGGACAGAGGGAGCTCAGTGGCAGCCCCACCACACTGGGTGCAGGAACCCCCTCTCCAGACTCTAGCAGCCGCTTGCACACACTTTCTGGGACCAGGAGCTCACCAATTTCCTGGCTGCCCCTCCACTCCTGGGGAGCCCGGCAGAAGGCTGATCCCTCCCTGAGCAAGGCTCTGTCCCCCTGAAATTTTACCTATGCCCTGGTGCCTAAGCTGTGGCCCTCCTCCTGCTCACCCTGTCCCAGGACAGGCTCATAGAGCTGGACCCCCAGAAACTGCCTTGTCCAGGCTGAGCAGCTCCCCCTCATTCCTCACGAGCCCTCCAGCATCCTCCTATACACGTGTGTGCTCTGTCTCTGTCCACCTGCTAGGGCATATCGCAGCTCTAAAAATCACAAAGGAAGACCAACCCCTCCTTTGTCGTGTGCATTAGACTTCGGTTGATATGGCCCCAGACCGTTGGCTCTTTAGTAATCTTTTAGCTCTCTTGTGGTCATCTAAAGCTTTCCTTCTTCCCCAGTGTCTCCTATCTTAAGTTTCTGCAATCAATTTTTTTTCATAAATACCACAAATTGTAGATGTTAACCCCTCTTCTAGCTGACTTCAGCCCCCACACTTTAGCCTGTGGGGCAGACTGAGTTCTTCCAGGAGCTCAACTCCCATGCTCCCCTGCAGGTGAGGCAGATGACGGCAGCCAGGTTTCAGCAGCACCCAAAGACCCCTCTGCCCCCAGCTGGCCCTGTTCCTGGCTGTCTACTCTCCTGATGTCTTCTCGGGGCTCAACACAGGCTACTGGGGAAGCTGCTGCTCCAGCCTCCAGGCAAACCTGAGGGCCCCGAAGCTGGGCACCGTGCTCTGTTCCACTCCAGCCAACAGTCTGTGCTCCCAAGACCAAATACTCCAGGAGAGCCATAGTTTCTGCTCTTTGCTGCAAACGGGCCAGGGCTGGAGCACTGACTGGGTCCCATAGAAACTGAGAAACAGAACAAGAGAGGGGTTTAGTTTGGGTTTAGGTTTGCTGAGGGCTGGTTATCTGCATAGCCCTATGTGGAGCTGTGTGGCAAGTCAGTCCTGGAAGGATGAGCAGCTGTAGGGATACCTGGGACCCCTGGGGCACTGACCAATGGGAAGGTCATCCTAGTGCCCTATTCAAGCAGCCTGGGGTAGCTATGGAAACCAAAAGGGAGTCATTGTGCACCCTGACAACCCCAGAAGGCTTTAGAAGGAAGTGACTTAATATCTAATGGTCCAAGGATAGCTGGGCATGGTGGTGCACACTTGTCAGTCTAGCAGCTCTGAGGCCGAGACAGGAGGGTCCCAAGTTTGAGGCCATCCTGGGCAACTGAGTGACACTCTGTCTCAAAATACAACTTTTTTAAAGGGCTAGGGACACAGTTCAATGGTACAGCACTTGCCTAGGGTGCAGGAGCCCCTGGGTTCAATCTCCAATACAGCAAAAACAAGCAAAAGGGCTGGGGCTGGGGCTGGGGCTGGGGCTGGGGCTGGGGCTGGGCTTCCTGGTGGTGGAGCTCTTGCTTATCCTGCAGGAGACCCTCAGTTGCATCCCCAACACTGAGCAGAAAAAGGCCCCAAAGACAGCCCCTGGCCATCAGCAAAGCCCCTCTTAGGAGTGTAGATGTGCAGGCCTTTTTTATTTCATTTGTTTTCTTTTCTGGTACTGGAGATTGACCCCAGAGCCTTCTCATCGTGCCACATCACCAGACCTCTTATTCTTTTACTTTGAGACAAGAGCTCACAAAGTCACTAAATCACTCAGGCTGGGCTCAAACTTACAGTCCTCTTGCTTCAGCCTCCCAGAATGCTCGGATTACACTAGACCTTTTTTCCTTGCACAGACAAAAGTACACTGTGAACTCTCAGAACCTGTTCCCCTAACATGTCTTGATCATCCCTTCTCCCAGTTGGTACCCAGCCCTCCCCATTGCCCTCGAGGCTCGCGCCTATAGGCCATTCCAGGGGCAGATCTGCCGGTGTTGACAGAACCAGTCCTGGGTGGTGGATGTTTAAATTCCTCCAATGTTTTGATATTGCAGATATGGCTCCAGGAAGTTCTTTATGGCTGCACACAGGGTGAGCCTCCCTGCAGGATATAGAGGTAGTAACAGAACTGCTGGGTGCAGGATCTGTGGGTACTGTGTGCAGGATGATAAAGATTAGCCTCCTGATAAGGTCTGGCAGGTGCAGAGCCACAGGCACCAGCGGGCAAGCCTGGCTGTGCTGGGAGAAGCATGGCCTGGGGCTGGGGTGGCTCTGCTGGGTTTGGTCCTGGTGCATTCACATTGGGAAAGGAAGGTGAGCATAAGTGACCGTGACAGGCGATGGTTAGGGGAGGTAGTCTCTTCTATCACGGAGCATTATTCAGCCAGGACAAGGGAGGAGAAGCTGGCTATTGCTGCTGTGTGGAGGGACCTGGAAAACTGGTCACATACTGCGTGGTTTCTTTACATGAACATCTAGGGCAGGCTGATAGCCCTAAGGACTGCCCAGGGCAAGGAGGAGGGGAAGGAGGGAGTGACCAGCTAATGGGAAGGAGTTTTCGAAAAACTTCTAAGTTGTACACTTACATGGATAAGCCATATGTCCTGCGAATTGTGTGGTAACAGAGCTATTAAATAGGTTTGGGAATCCAACCAGTCCAAGTTATTGGAGCCCAAAGGGCTGGTGCTGTGCCTGTAGCTGGCAAGAAGATGATGGATACCATCACTCCACAGGCCTGGAATCCAGGGGAGACTTGTGACCTTTGCCAGGGGACACAGCTGTCCTGTGGGGTCCAGGCAGGCATAGTAACTCCTAGACCCTCTTCCTGCCCTCCAACCTCCCTCTAGCACCTTCCACCAGCCACATACCCTCCAGACTCCTGCCTTGTGTCACCTCCTGGTCTGTGCTCTGGCCTGCTGGAATGTGAAGGTGGCGGGATGGAAATGTCAAAGCCCAGCATCCCCTTACAGCTGGTCTTTAATCTGGGACCCAGTGATACAACCACCCACATCAAATGCTGGCGCACTTCCTCACCCCTCACCTGTCCCCAAAGGTCACTCCCCCCACACACCCACAATGTAGGTTGATGCCTGGCTGACATGGCAGGACTTTCAAAGCCTGAACACCTAGTAGGTGACTGCTTGGGCCAGGTCACGCTGCCTGTGGAGCAGTCTGAATGCATTCTGCAGGATGATAGGCCTTGGGAAGGTGTAGGGCATCCTGGCATCCTAGGGCCTGCAAAACCCGACACTGAAGCACAGGGCTTAGGCTCTCCAGGAAAGAAGGATAAGAGGGTAGGAGCTGGCATGCAGATCCTTCTGCTTTGTCCAGCTCTCACCTCCTCTGCTGCTGTCCCTAGGCTCGTGAAGAAGGCTGGGTGCCCGCTGGGTGGCCAGCCCTGGCCAGGGCAGCTGTGATTAGAGCCAGCTTAGTGGGGACATAATGTGATCACTGAGGCTCTCAGAATGCAGAGTTAGCAGGGTTAGGCCGGGTGTCACCTGATTAGTGACCACTCAATATCAATGCAGCCTCAGGCCATTGTCAGCCACAAAGGAACAGGGAGACCTCACAGAGCAGGACACTGCATAGGGCAGAAGTGGCAACCGTGCCAAGCCAGCCTTTGGTACTGAGGTCAGCGCCCAGCTCATGGCAGCAATGACATTTGGGAACTGCAAGTCACACCACGTCCACATTGCTCTCTCACTTACACCTTCTGAGGCTCTTATTACCTTTTTAAATAAAACTTCATCGAGGTATAATTCAATATCATGCAATGTAGCCATTTAAATTTTTGGTGAAATTTAAAATCTCTCTAGCTTATACAAAGACACAGGACATTACCTTTCATCACCCTACTATGAAAGAACTCACTTCTCTGCCTATTACTTAGTACCCATCATAGCTTAGTACCCATCTCTTCCTCCCCTCCCCTCCCCCCTTGGTGGTTGATCACGGTTCTACTCTTCGCTTTCAGGAGACCAGCTGCTTTGGCTTCCCTTGGCCTTTCTGTGCCTGGCTTATTCGATTTCACATAAAAATCTCTACTTCCGGCCATACTGTTGCAAATGGCTGCATTTCATTCCTTCCCAGCTGAGTACATTCTGCAGTGCATAGGGGCCACATTATGCATTTCTTAGCCACTGGGCACTAGATGGCTTCCGTTTCTTGGCTGTTGTGAACGATACCATACGAACATGAGTGCAGCCATCTCTCCCCCATTTCTTCCTGCTCTGGATATGCACCCCACAGTAGTGGGGCCAGCTGCTCTGGCAGCTCTCATTTTAATATTTTGAGGAACTTCTATAATAACCGTTCTCATCTACATGCCCACCAACCATGGACAAGAGTCCCCTCCTCTCCACACCCTCTACAGCACTTGTTAACTTTAGTCTTTTTGATAAACCCGTTTTTACTAGGGTTAGATCACAGTAAGTTTTATAAAACTTTCATTGTGTAGCTATTCCACATTTTGTTTGTCCACGTGTCAGCTGGTAGGTATTTGTGGGTCCCCCCGTCCCACTTTTTAGCTATTATGAACAATGTTGCCATGAATGTGCACAAACAGGTTTTTATGTGAACATACATTTTCATGTAACCTGGGTATATATCAAGGAGTGGAACTGCTGAGTCACGGGCTAATGCTCTGGTTCACATTTTGAGGAATCAGCAAACTATTTTTCATGGTGAGGGCATCATGTCTCCTTCCCGTCAGCACAGTGTAAGGGTCCTGGTCTCTCTGGATCCCCACAACCCCTGGTTATTGTCTGTCTTGTTTCTACCACCCTCACGCGTGTGAAGGAGCTCACTGTGACTTAGGTTAGCACCTCCCTGTTGTAATGATGCTCAACCTTTTATGTGCTCATTGGCCAGTGTTATCTATCACATCTTTATACACTGCAAGCTACCACTTATGTGCAAAAAAGGTACAAAGAGCATCCACGTTTGCTTAAAAGTACAACCGCAAAGCACGCTCCATGGAACCATTGTCCACATCAAAGAACAGCGCATTCTACCACAACAGGAGACCCTTGGGTGACCCTGGCCAACCACAGCCTCTCCCCTCTGATATTTGTCATTCTCATTTGTTTTCATTAATCATAGTCTACCCCAGATGGGCTCCTAAACAATCCAACCCAATTTTGCCTGCCTTTGAACTTGATTCAGTGAAACAATTCTGTGGAAGTCTTTTATGATTACCTTCTTTCCCTCTTTATGGTCTTTCTTTCCTTTTCTTTTTTTTTTCTCTCCTCCTTCTCTCCCTCCTTCCTTCCTTCCCTCCCTCCCTTCCTTCCTTCCTTCATTTTTCCTTCCTTTTTTTTGTACTGAATAGTGAACCCCAGGCCTTTATACTGAGTTATATCCCCTACCTTTTTTATTTTGAAACAAGGTCTGAAAATTAAGTCACCCAGGTGACCTTGGACTTGTGACTTTCCTGCTTCAGCCTCTCAGAATGCTGGGATTACTGACATGAGCCACCACACATGGCTTCTGCACTATATCTCTCAGCTGATTCCTATCCATGTGGTTTGCACTCATTGTCACTGCCCCACTGTGACCCTTGGAGCACAGGAACTGCCATTCATCCCTTCTGCCCTGGACCAACACGTGGATAGTGCCCAGGTCACAGCATTAGGAGTGTGGTGCCTGTGAGCGGGGAACCTCTTGAACCTGTTTCTTATGTACACAAAATGAGTCCCTTGGGGTCCGTGCTGGAGGAGCAGAAGCTGAGTCATGGCCATGCACATGAAGTCCACCAGCAGGGCACACACTGTGCAGTGAGCTAGACGTAGAAACACAGTCACACTGGCTTTGGAGAAGCTCCATACTGTAGATCAATGCCCAGTTGCACCAGATATGAAATGTTTTGATTATCAACCCAGTGTTGTCAGATGCCCAAGAAAACCTGGAAATGTCTTTTAAAGTGAATTCTCTTAGTTTTGAAAATAGTGGTTAAAATTGATTTTTGAGCTGGGTGTGGTGGTTCACCCCTGCAGTCCTCATGCTCTGGGAGGCTGTGGCAGGAAGATCTTAAGTTCAAAGACAGCCTGGGAAACTTGGCAACTTAGAAAGACTCTACTTCAAAATTTGAAAAATAAATTAAAAAGCTAGAGATATGCCTCAGTGCAAAGGCCCTATGATGAATCCCAAGAACCACCCCATAGAATTGATTTTAGGCCTATGCAAGCTGAAGAGAACCTACGCATGCTCCAGCCCCGGCTGTGCTGAGGCAGGCTCAACAATGAGGCTTGGGTGGGGGTGGGGTTGGAATCCAGGTCTGACTCTCTGCACTGCAAAGAATGCCCAAGACCACATCAGCCAGAGGGGTGAGTGAGTCAGCTGGGCTCACTTGGTGGGTGCATACAGTGATGTCTCTGTGCTCTCCCCGCCCGACCTACAGATCCTGGAAGAGAACATGAAGCTGGAGTGTAAGTGCCATGGTGTGTCAGGCTCGTGCACCACCAAGACGTGCTGGACCACGCTGCCGCAGTTTCGGGAGCTGGGCTACGTGCTCAAGGACAAGTACAACGAGGCTGTCCACGTGGAGCCCGTGCGTGCCAGCCGCAACAAGCGGCCCACATTTCTGAAGATCAAGAAGCCCCTGTCCTACCGGAAGCCCATGGACACAGACCTGGTGTACATCGAGAAGTCACCCAACTACTGTGAGGAGGACCCAGTCACGGGTAGTGTGGGCACACAGGGCCGAGCCTGCAACAAGACGGCACCCCAGGCCAGCGGGTGCGACCTCATGTGCTGCGGCCGAGGCTACAACACCCACCAGTATGCCCGCGTGTGGCAGTGCAACTGCAAGTTCCATTGGTGCTGCTACGTCAAGTGCAACACGTGCAGTGAGCGCACGGAGATGTACACGTGCAAGTGAGCCAGGCAGCCTGCGCCCCGGCTGCGGGGCAGTGCAGGGAGGACCGGACAGCTTCCAGGCTGCCCTTGCCTTCTGGATCACTGCCTTCATCTTCACCGGGAGCCACAGAAACACTGAGCTTGTCTTTCCTGCTGAGGAGATCCCTGTTTCTGGCTTCCGGTTTCTGGCTTCTGGCTTCCGGTTTCTGGCTTCTGGTTTCTGGCCGGACCTGTGGGAAGAATCCCTTGGGCCTTCGCCTATTCAGTTCCGTGTCCGGTGCTGCTCCTCCTCCCAGATACCGCCCACGTCTCTGCACGGCTGAAACGAAGCCCTTCACTGGAACTCCGGGCTCTCGGGCCTCATCATAGCAATATTTAACAATTTATTCTGATAAAAAATAATATTAATTTATTTAATTAAAAAGAATCCTTCCACCTCGTCGGGATCCGTTTTGTGAAATCGAAGTGGACTTGTGCTTTCCTGGCAGGATGATTTGTGTAGAACTTGGAGCTGAGTACAACTGTACATAATTATTCTTTATGCAGATGTTTCTACTAGTTGATTTTGCAGGTATCTTCCCTCTGCAGAACTAGAGGTTTAAGTACAACAAGCAGATGTCCTTCACACTTTATACCCACGGGGACACACACACACACACACACTTTTTTTTTTTTTTTTTTTTGCTGTTTGCTGCTACTCATCCAGAAATTTAAGTGGTCAAAGTTTGGAGACATTTTTTTTGTCCAGAATACATTTCCCAATCTTCTTCCCTCCCAAGTTCAAACATTGCCATTAGAAAAAAATCTAGTTTGGAACAGACAAAGAGAAAGGAACAGTAATAAACTCCCACCTGTTTTCATCGTTTGAAAAGTAAGCCACTGGATAAGAGAGAATATTTTGTAAAAGACTATTTTTATAAGAATATTTTATTTATATGGAGTCTTCTGTATCATCCCACAGCCCGTGTGTCTTCTTACCAGGGTCAGGAGGGGCACAGCCAAGGCCTGTGGGCAGGTCCCACAGGGACCCTCACACATCTGGGTTCTGGAGTTCTGTTTGCCAAGGGGGCCAAAGCAGCCCCCAGGTGCCCAGGGCTAGGGTGTCACCTGTTGGACTGAGAAGAAACCCAATCCCTGGCTACACCTCTGAAGCTAAGAGCTTTGGGCAGGGTCACTGAGGGGGACCTTGGGGTGAGTCACTAGACCCAGTGAGCCAGCGCCTTTCGCACTGTGTGACCATCACGGGAGCTTGGCCATCATCATCAGGTAGAGGCCAGCTCAGGCCCTCTGCACCTCACTAGTACATCCCTGCCATGCCTGTGTCCTCAGGAGAGAAAAGCAGGCAGGGAGTTGCTCACAAGCTGTGTGGCTCAGGGGTTTGCTGTCCTATTGTGGGCAGGACTGGCAGAGAGAGGCACAGGACAGGCCTCTTTTCCTTGGCCTAGCCACATCCAGTGCCTTTCAACCTGGAGAGCTGTCCTCAGAAGGCTGAGGGTGTCAGCAGGTACCATCCTACGTGTGGGTATGGATCTCTGTGCACACATGCATATGTACATGTCTGTGTGTTTCCCCCTGTGTCCCTGTGAAGGAGAGAAGGTTGTATGCATGGAGCTGTGTGCCTGAGCACTTGCTGGTCCTAGAAGCATCTCTTGCAGGGGTGGGGGGCTGTGAGTGCACAGGAGGTGGGCAACAGGAGACTTTGGTGATTGTGGTCAGCCCCCAAGAAATGGCACCTCTGAACTCTCTCCCATAGTCACTGATGAAATTCAGATACCTCCGAGACCACAGCCCCATGATCCCTGAGTGCTGAGAGCCCCTGAGCATCTAGACTGTGTTTAACTCCTATGTCAGCACTGGGTCTGGGACACTGGCAAATAAAAGTGGCTGGTTGGCTATATTTCCTAATATTTCCTTCATGTAAGTGTGTGGATGAGTGGGCATGATGGAATGATGGGTGGGTGGAATGATGGATGGACGGATGGGTGGATGGAATGATGGATGGATAGATGGATGGATAGATGGGTGGATGTTGATGGATGGAAAAATGGATGGATAGGTGGATGAATGTGTGGATGTGGGTGTATGGATGGATAGATGGATGTGTATGTGGATGGATGGATGGATACATGGATAGGTGGATGGATGGATGGACAAATAGATGGATGGATGAATAAATAGATGTCCAGGTAGATGGGTGGATGGGTGGATGGATAGGTAGGTATGTAGGCACATGGGTGAATGGTTGGAAAGTGAACAAGTAGGTAGTGGATGGATAGGTGTGTGGGTAGACGTGTGGGTAGTGGTTGGGTATGAAAGTGGGTGGGTAGGTGGATAAGTAAATGAGTAGATAAGGAGAAAACATACAGGAGCTTCTCGAAACCCCTGTGTCACATCTCTCTCTTCCTCGGAGAACCCATAGTGTCTCCCATGAGCAGGGTTTTTTCCAAGTCTTTGCTCCTGGTCTCATTGACTCCTGGGAACGGGGGAGGTTCTCACCAACATCCCCAGGTGACTGTTCAGAGTTATCTACATAAATGCAGTCTCAGAGAAGTTGCCCGTGTTCTCCCTCACCACCGAAGTGAGGACAGGGTGGAAGAGAGCGTCTGGGCCTGTGGAAGGAGGGCTAGGACAGATACCTATCATCTGGCTTCAGCCATGGGAATGTCACAAGCCCAGAGGCTGCCCTTTCTCAGGGTGCCCAGCGCTGCTGTGCTCTGAATTGTGCCTCAGTCTCCCCCTCTGTAAAATCAGAGTAATATACCTGCCACACAGGGACAGATGAGGATCTTCCCAATCATGACTGCACACCACTTGGCATTGTAAAATAATAAATGAATGATAACACCACTAATTATTATTGCTACGACTATTATTCTCCATGATTACAGGATTCTTCAAGCACATTTATGGGAAAAAATACCGGGTGCTTTTTGGGGGTAAAGGTTTAGCTTTTCAACAACCCTGGGATGAAAAACATGAGACGCTTAAGGGGCAGAATCACAAGTCAGAAAGCCCAGGACCACAGTGTCAAAAGCACACAGGCCTGAAGTCAGGAGGAAATGGGTTCAGGAACTGAGCTGCTTGATCCAAGATCACTGTTGCCACATGGGAATGTGAGCACAACAGTGGACAAATCCTCTGAGATTTCAAGAAAGACTGAACATCTGGGTTTCTCAGGATAATCTCCTTTTTCAATATGTTGACAGATGCCTCAAGGGTGACACAAACATGACTGTGACTGAACTTGGCACTCGGGCCACCAACCTGCAGACTCTGACTTGGGCTAAATCTCTTGTTTTAGAGATGGAGAAACTGAGGCCCAGAGAGGAGAAGGGTTTTACTCCAGGCTGCACAGGATGCTGAGTAGAGAGGAGACCTGGCACAAGCTCCTGGGAATGATCTTTCACCAACACAGTGCACCAAGTCAGGAAATAACTTAGGGGAAGGGAGTTTGGAAGGGATATAGTTCCTACACACACACACACACGCACGCACGCACGCACACACACACATGCACACACATGCACACGCACAGGCACGTGTGCATACATGCATCAAGGGGATCCAGAGAGAACAAATTGGGCTTGGCCAAGGGTCCTGAAGGGATGAACTGGTGCCCTGAACCATTCCGCAGCATGAACCTTTTCTTGGATGCCTGGCTGAGTGAACATAGATGGCGTGACAAAGTAGATGGATGAAAGGAAGGCAGGGGGCGGGGAGGGAGGGGCAGGCAGGATGGACACATAGATGGAAGGAAAGTATAGATGGAGGGATGATGGATGGATGGATGGATGGATGGGTGCATGAGAAGTCAGGTGGGTGGACAGAGAGATGGAGAGGGTGCAGGTACATGGGCAGTTGCCAAGGGAACCCTTCAGCAAGGCCTAGGAGGAGAAAGTGCTGAGGCACAGCACTTCCCCACCCAGGGTGGAGCTGTCTCCTGCACATTGCATGGTGAACCCAAGATCTGTCTCCTCAGCCTCTTGCTCTCACTTCTCAGGGACAACCCAGCTCAGAGACACTATGTCTTACCATAAAGAAAGGAGCACTCAGGTCATGGCCCTAAGTGTCCCAAATCAACCCTTACTCCTGGGCCTTCCAGCCACAAACAAAGGCCTAAAGGTGGAGGAAAGGGATTCCCCAGACAGATACAGACTGTCCTCGTCAATTTTTCTCTCCCTCCTCACCGAGCACACTCAGTAGGACACAGCTCTGTGGCACTTCCTCCCCAGGGTTTCGCACAGGTTCCCCCACTGCCCATGCCCCTGATCTCAACCAACTGGCCGTTGTCTATCGCCTGGAAGAGCACCACACCTCCTGCCCCACCAGCCTCCAAGCGCTGGGCAGACCAGCCCACACCCTGCCTACCAGCATTACAGATCATCACCATCCTGTACCTCAAGTCTGAGCTCTTTGTCCCCTTTGGACTTAGCAGCCACCATGCTGGGAGCCTTGTGCACACAGCAGTAACAGGCCCTTTAGGAAGAAAGTGCTCTGTGCCGGACAGGTTCTAGCAATTTCTATGCTTTCTCATCATCGCACCCCATTGTCTCCTGCACAGAATTACTACGGTCCCTGTGTCCCAGGACATCTCACGACTTTAGTGTTTCCTTTGCCTTCCTTTTCCCACCTGACAAACGCCTAATTCTCAGAGGAGGAGACCCAGAGCCACCCACACACAGCTCTGCTCCAGTCTCTCCCCAGCTATGGAGTCACAGTCACGCTCCCTCACAGGGCTCTGAGCCAGCCCAAAGGTAGAGCAATGAAGGGACAAGAACCAGCAGCTATGTCCTGGGCTTAACCTGGGCTTGTTGCCTACTTGGGGGAGTGTATCAGTCAGCTGTCACTGAGTAACAACCTGCCAGTGCTCAGGACCTTCAGACAATGAGTACAGTTACCTGTCACTTAATAATGGGGGTACATGCTAAGGAATGTGTCACTGTGTAAGCATCACAGTGCACACTTACACAGCCTAGAGGGTGCGGAACACCGAGGCTCGATAGTGTTGCCTGTTGCTTCTAGGCAGGAAGCCAGGACAGCAGGTGGCTGTACTGAGTGCTGTGAATGGCTGTCACTCAATGCATTTGTGCATCTAAACATAGAAAAGGGCCAGTAAAAACACTAAGTAGGACTTTTCATACACAATTCGTGGAACAACACAGCATACGTAGTCCAGTGCTAACAGAAATGTCATTATCTAGCGTGTGACAATAGTCAGGGTTGCTCACGAATCAAGGACACATTGGTACTTCCAGGCTGGGCTTCTTTATGTGCCTGTGGCCAGCTATGGGTCAGGTGGGAGGCCCTATGGATCTTGGAGGAGCCCTCTCACATTCTTTGGGGCCAGCTCAGTCTGGGCTGGTCAAGGACGATTTCAGATGGGACCAGTGAGTCTCTGATAGTCACATCCTCCCACAGGCTAGCCAGTGCTTGGCCACTGAGGCCAAGGAGTCCCCAGGAGACAACAGATGCCATTAGGTTCCCAGAGAGCTGAGCTCAGTGCCCGCACTGGGTTCCTCATGCCATGTCCTACTGGCCAGAGCAGGTCTCAGAGGCAGCCCCAGAGTCAGGGCACAGGACACAGATGCACTGCTCACCTGGAGGACCCAGCCAGTCACACTGCAGGGGTGACAGGGTAAGGCAGGGGAGTTGTTTCCCAAAGCTCGACACAGGACTAGCATGGAAGTGACCGTCTCAGCAGGACACTGCCTTAGCATAGGTCACATGGCAGAGTCATCGTCTTACCTCCTCAATCTAATCTTCTGTTTTGTTCTCTTTTCCTTTGTTTTGTTGATCCTAGAGATTGAAACCAGGCCTTACATTGAGCTACATCCTCAGCTTTTTTAACCTTATTTTGAGACAGGGTCTCACAAAGTTGCCCAAGCTGGCCTCAAACTTGTGATCCTCCTACCTCAGCCTCTGAGTGGCTGAGATTACAGGTGTGCACCAGCCTAATCTTGTCCTCCTCCACCCTATCCATCAGCAAATCCATTAGAGTCTTCTTCAAACTATCCACAAGTCTGCTCCCCTCCATCCGCACACCACCACCCACTGGTGTGTGTGAGTCTGGCTGGCTTCTTGTTTCTCCTCTGCTGGAGTCTGTACAATAGAACAGGGCTTCAGTGCCCATGTCCCACCCATCAACACCCCCTATGGGCTACTCTTAAACAGGCTGAGCATAGCCACACAGGGGTACACCAGGCACAGGCAGTAGAGCCACAAAAGTAAGCCCTTGGATCCTGAATGACCACTGGAGAGACAGCCACTGGCTGACCAGGGACCCCCAGAGCACAAGATACACATCTACTAGAGAAAATTGAGGCTCAGGAGCACATGTGTGATGTCATGGTGTCCCTTCCTCACAGAGCTCCAGCTGCCACACCCCTGTCTCCTGTCATGGTGGCCCTGAGCAGTACTGCTCCCACCAACCCTTGTGTGGCTGGCCTCTTCTTTTTCCTAGAACTCCACTCAAAGGTCAGCACTTCAGGATATCCACCCTGGCTCCTGTGCCCACCACCTATTACTTTTATTTGTTTCCATGTGGCATCTACCACTATCTCAAATGACATTTTTTGTTTATTAGAGACTGTAAAGAATAGCTATTCAGAGCATCAGCTCTGGAGCCAGATGCCCTGAGTTCAAACCAACCTCTGCTATTCCCTAGCCGTGTGTTTTGGCCAAGTCACAAACCCCTCTGTGTCTTCACTGCCCTGGGTGTCACATGGAGCTGTAATTAGATTACGATAGAGATTAGATGAGCTGTGCCTGGCACACGGTAGGCTGTAGGCATATGAGCCTGGGTATCAGGACGGGGTCACTGAGCTCCATGACAGCAGGACTTTGTGTTAACTGCTGTGGGGCCCCCAGCACCCGGCACACAGTGAGGGTAGTAAATATTTGTTGGGTAAGAACAAATGAGGATTCTAAGTGGGCACAGGCAGGTGTCTGGAGCAGGACCTGAGGGCAAGAAGTGGCCCATCCTGGGGGCTGCTGGCCTATGCAGGGGCCAGCTGGGGTGTGGGATGGAGGGAGCCCCAACAGAGCCACAGGCACATTTGCTGCATTGACAGCGTGGCCACAGGTTGCCCCAGCAATGCTCCTGATCCCAGAAGAATGTGCTGGAGACAACAGGCGTGCGTGGCTCCCGCCTCCAGTGCAGCCCCCAGAGGGGCAGAGAAAAAGCCCCGCTGCCCATGCGTGTGTGTGCACACACGTCACTGAGCAGAGGACCCAGAGAGACCCAAGGGCCAAGGAGAGACTGGATCCTCCCAGAGGGAGACACATACAACAGCCACAGGCCACAGGCAGGCCACCTCCAGAGAGTCACAGGTCACACTCACAAGCACGAGCCACAAGACACAGGCTGCAAGTGGGGCCCAGAGGAGTCACCAAGCTGCGCAGACCACCATGTTTCACTTTTCGCCTATGGTACCTGCTCAGCAGCCTCTGCAGTTTGTGTGCACATGTGTGTATTTATATGTGTAGTTCACGCATGTGCATTTGAGTCTGTGATTGTGTTTGGTGTGTTTGGGCATGTATATGCATGTGTATGTATTTGGGTGTGTACGTGAGTGTAGGTGGGTGCACGTGTGTGTTCAGGTGTGTGAGTGTGCACATGTGTACTTAGGTGTCTGTGTGTGTTTAGTAGTTATGCACAAGTGGGTGCTGATGTTTGTGCACACATATTTCAGCATATTTGCATATCTGTGTGTTTAACCATGTGTACATGTGTATCTGGGTGTGTGTACATACATATGTGTGTATTTGGGTGTATGCACATGTGTGTATTTGGGAGGTGTTCATATGTACATCTGGGTGTGCATGTGAATGTGTATTTGTGTATGCCCATGTGTATTTGAGCTTGTGTATATGTATGTGTGTTGGGTGTATGCGTACACATATGTGTGATCTGGGTATGTGGTGTGTGTGTATCTGGGTTGTGCACATGTGTGCATGCATGCGTGTGTGTCTGGGTGTGTAGCACACATGCCAAGTGTGGTCTAGGACTAGAGATGTGAAGTTAGGGGAAGACCCAATGCCACCTCCCTAGGGAGTGGGGAGGCTACTCCCAGACAGGATAAACTGAAATAATTCAACCTCTGCTGCTCCTAATGGTGGCAGAGGAGCCCCAACCTGCCCTGCTGGCCTTCGTACTCCACTGTCCTGAGTCACCTGCCCTCTACATGGTCTCGCTGGGCTCAGCTCTACCCCTTCCTGTAGGTGCCTGCACCCCTGAGACACCAGCCAGCTGCTCCCCACTGGCCAGAGTGTCCCTCCTGGCCTCCCAGTGCTGGTCATCAGGCTGCGCATGTGTGTGTGGAGTGGATCCTAGAGGTGGGGAACCCAAGAGACTCCAGGTCCCCCGAGAATTGTGTGGAGCCAGATAGGAGCCCAGAGCAGCAGCCCTGGTGCCTTCTCCATTCTCCCAGAACCCCTCCCAGGCCACTCTGACACAGGTCCACCTGGCGTTTGTGAGATTCCTCTGAATTTCTTCCCAGAGCCCCAGCAGCTGCTCAAAACTCCTGGCGGCTTTATCACCTGGAACAGAATGTTCTCCATCCTGAGAGAGGAGCCATGGGGGGCAAGAGGAGATTCCCTGCCTCCACAACATTCCCCTTGCAAGAAGCCTTGACTGTGTTAAGCAGGAATCAAACAGGGCCAAAACCAAAGGGAGTAAAGGTCAAATAAGACAATGAGGCTGGCCCTGCACTCTCAGTGGAGGGGAGGAAGGATGCCGCCATGTACTTTTTAATGGTGAAACTGATACACGTTCCCCAGCTGAAAAGTAGAAGTGTCCAAAGGAAAGGTTATACATGTCCCTCCAAAGTCCCAACTAACCTGTGCATCTTCCAGTAACACAGCTGCTTTGCCGGGTGTTTTCTGACCTTCACTTTGGACAAGGAAACATGCATGCCCTTCACAGTCGCAGAATGGTTTGCAAAGAGAAGGGGTCCACATCCTTCTCATCAGCCCCCTTGCTGTGGACACGGGAGAGGAGGAGACTGCACTTGTCAGTCCACCAGCATGGCACATCCTCACAAGGCCCCTTCGGTGCTGGCCTTTCTGCAAGAGCGTGAGGTGGCTGGGGGATCAAATAGGTGGCTTTTATGCTGTGGGCATACTCCCTCTAACCGTGACTAACCAAGCTGAGATATCTGTGGGTAGCATGCCTCTAATACTAGCCCTCTGGAAGCTAAGGCAGGAGGGTCACAAACTAAAGGCCAGCCTTGGCAACCTCTTGGGACCCTGTCTGGAAGTAAAGTTTTAAGACAAGTAATGGCAGTATATCCCCAGCATCCCAAGAAGAAAAGATGTCAGAGCCTGGGGTCAGCAGTGGACAGTCTAAAAGGCTGACCCTATGTGGTGGGTTGACAAGTGATGGTCAACTTGTAACACCCAGCTGAACTGAACCAGCGTGGTGCTGGGTGTGGAAGGCCTGCCCCAGGGTTGTTGCCGGCAGCATAAGAGGCAGCACTGGAGAAGAAGAGGGAAGTTGTTGGCAGCTGTTAGTTCTCGAGGGAGTCCTGGAGGGGCTTGTCATGCTGGCTTTCCTAAGATGAGCTCAGCTGTCCTCATTGTCAGAGGACCTCAGAACCTTGTTGTCACTGAGAGTGGCTGTGGTTCACTTTGGGGCGCTCTGGTCCTCACTCTGAGCATCTCTTCCTGGCTCCAGAGGGGAGGGTGGTGCCCTGCTCGGTCTCCTGGAGAAGCCTGTCGCCTTGGCTTTCCTGATGGGAACTCAGCTGTTTTCATCATCAGACAAGCTCTGGTCCTCACTGTCGCTGAGGATGCTGTGGTTCTCTTCAGGGGAGCTCTGGTCCTTAACTTGAGTACTGCTTCCCGGCTCCAGGGCAGATCCCTCAGCCTGTTGACACAGATCCTTCATCCCGCTGGCACAGACTTTCTAGCTTCCACCACTGACCTTGGCACCTTCCCAGCGCAGATCCGTGAAACAGACCTGCATGAGATGTTGTCATGGGCTCTAGGCCTCCAGTTGGTCTTGGTGGGGGCACCGTTATGGGCTCTAGGTCTTTAGCTGAACTCATGCAGGACATTGCCATGGGATCCAGCCCTCAGCTGGATTATTTGGTCTTTAGTGTGGTGGACAGATTTCCTGCACTCTCTTTGTATATGACTCTTTGGGTGACTACTATAAAATAATCTTATAAATTATGTGTCCCGTCTACAACTATTTCCCTTGTAAACCCCTAACTACTACAGCCTGGATGGACCAGGCAGAGTTCTGCAGATGGTGAGCTTCCCTCTGCTGGAGGGACACAAACCACACCCACCAGGACACCACAGAGGGCTCTGCCAGCCGTTCCTCAGTGGCCCCAAATGGGCTTCTATTTGTTCCCACACACGGACTTTGTTTGTGTAGAAACCCTCTGGGTGCCGAGGCCAGCAAGGATGTGTACAAGTCCCCTCTCAGCTACCCTTGGCAGTTCACTCCTTGGGACCCTGCTGGTGCACAGGATCACCCTCCCGCTAAATAATCAGCTTAACTACGGAACCCCATCCTCCCCAAGAATGTCCTGTGAAACCCATAGGACAACGCACACGGCCTGTTAGCATCAGTGCCACTGCGTTGTCACCAGATGTTCAGAGGCAGGGTGCTAATTTATGCGGGCGGCAGGAAGGGGGAGAGGAGTGGGAGGAGCCGGAAGATGGGAGGGAAGCCACGGAGCTGGGACCAGAGGCAGGAAGACAGTTCTAACCACGGAACAGTAGGACGGACAGGCCGGAGCCTGGGAGCCTCGGAGCCTCGGAGCCTCGGGAGGGGGCGGGGCTAGGCATCTGCAGGGGGTGGAGGCAGGCTGTTGAGGCAGTGCCTGCGATAGGATTGAGAGCTAAGACTGATTTTGCTGCATGCTCTGCAGATTCCTGGATTCTGTGATTCTAAGTGATCTGATTGCTCATTCTAGGCATCCCTGAGGCCCTCATGCATTCTGAGAAATAGGAGTACAGCCTGCTGCCCTGTGCCCAGCCTCTTGAGCTGTAACTGAGGGTAGAATGTGAGGCTCAGAGTGCCTCTGAGGAAGTTCCAGGATCTGATCCACACACCCCACAGAGATGAAGAGTGATCAGCACACATCGGTTTGGTTCTTAGCTTTAACAGTGAGAGGTTCCAGTTGATCCCTGCCCGGGCTGCTGTTCTAGGCTGCTGCCCTGTCTGGAGGCATCCTGGGCTCCAGGGCCCAGGTCCTGGGGGCAGCCGGCCCTCCTCCACAGGCAGCTGCTAGAAAGCAAAGCAAACACACAGAGGGAAGGAAGCTCCCGGGGCTGCGGGAAAGCAAACAAGGGCTGCTTCCTGCAGCCGCACGCGGAGGACAGCCGAGGTTTCCCAGGGCCGATCCTCAGGAGCCTTCCTCGGGCACCCGGCCTGTGTTTGGACAGCTTGATGGAGAAGCTGGAGATGCAGAACACCAGGCCACACCGGGCTGGCCCGGCCCCCAGCCCACCATGCTCCTCTTCAGGGCCCCCCTGGGCAGCCTTCCCAGCCTGGTGTCCCTCTCTGAACCACAGGCCTTGCTGTCCAGGGGGTCAGGTCTATGCACAGCCACGGGTGGCTGGGGCCTCTGGGTCTAGAAATAAAAGGTCATCGATAATAATTAGAGGAAAAAGAAGAAACTTCAGCAAGGAGCAGGAGCCTCCCAGCCCAGGCAGGAACTCAGCCTCCTGCATGCTGCTGCCAGTCATCTTCGAGAACGGGGGAGAGCAGCACCCTGAGGCAGGATAGAGACTCCCTGGGACTCCCTCGACCTCTGCCCCTAACCCGATTCCTGGCCCAGAGCTGGTGCCCAAGAGAGTGGGCTAGGGCCCGAGGGACTGCCCATGAGCAGATGGCCCCTCGTGGTGCCAAGCACAGTCTCACCCAGGGCTAGGGAACAAAGGGCTTTCACCCGGTGTAATACAGGCCGAGGGAGAAAGAATGGGCAGGTGCAGGCGAGGCAGGTTCGCACGGAGGGAGCACACCAAAGCCCGGCTGGCACGGGGGCAGGGTTCCGGCCATGCTCCCAGGCGGCAGACAGTTGCTGGCAGCGAGTAAAGGCCCCGTTTGTGCGCTGTGTGAGCAGAGAGGGCAGGCCTTTTAAGGGGCCAGATCATGTGGCCCGATAGCAGGCCGGGGCCTCTCCCTGGGGGGACGGGCCTCCTATGAGGACTGTCGGCCATTGTCAGCTGTGCCCCAGGTGGAAGAAAGCGGGACAGTGGCAGTCACTGATACCTGTGCGATCAGCCAGCTGGACCCAGCTCGGCTGCCTGCAGGTCTGGTTACACCGCTGGATGGTGGGTGGCAAGGGAGGCTCACTGGCTCTGCGAAGCCATGGGCTGCAGACTGGCTGAAGTCCCCCTGGCATATCCATGGCGGGAGACAGGGTGCGACTCCCCAGGAGTGCCAGGGAGAGGCCATGGGGTGGTGGCAAAGCATAAGAAGGGCGTGCCACCCTGGTCCTCGCTCACTGTGTGAGATCACACGCAGTCAAGGACACACTGACAGTGCACACGGGCACCGGGAAGTGCTGGGCACGGAACGCTGACCCAGCATTTGATCTTCCGAGCATTCGCTGTCCGTGTGTGGCAGGTGCTGTGGTAACCACCTCGAGGCACCACCTCATGAATTCTCCTAACCTGTACAAGGCCCTGTAAAGTGGTCACTAGGGCTGCACCCATTTTCCAGAATCAAAAACTCGCCCCCTGGCCAGCAGCATGCCTGGTGGGCCAGGAAGGGCGCTGGCAGGGTGCAGCGCATCAAGTGCGGGACAAATAAAGGGATGACCACAGAGGTGGGAGGGTCACAGTGGGCCTGGGGGCTAGCAGCAGTGCAGAGTCCTTCCCTCTGTGGTGTGACATGTAGCAGAAGAGCCACAGGCTGGAAGATGCCACCCCTTTTGGCCAACTACCAATCCACCTGAGTCAGTCCTGGAGCGCAAGCAGGGTACACACGGGCCCAGGCAGAGCCCACAGGGGCTGATGCAGAGGAACCAGCTCAGTTTCTCCTCCATGGGCCTGGGCGCCTAGAAGACAGATGGACCAGCCCAGGGGTCCCCTCCCACTGGTCCCACTGCCCAGACTCAGACCCAGCCTTGCCACAGAGGCCACAGCAGAATTCTCAAGGGCTCTGCAGCCTACGCTGAATGCATCTACCCACAGAGTGAGCTGCAGGCCCCGGGGCCCATGCGCCTGGGCTCCTGGTGAGCCAGGTAAAGTCTGGAGGCTGCAGCACATCCTGTCTGTCCCCCACTGCCACTGCAGTGCCCAAGGACACCCACAGGCCGCCCAGAGGCTGACTTTCATGGAGCTATCTGATGGGTCCACAAATTGGAGGTGACTCAGACAGCACCAGTTATCTGTGTGACGGTGTATAAGGTGTGTACACAACCACACACATTGTGATCTGTTTCTGTGTACCTGCACATGCAGCAGCTCCTATCCATGGACTCAATTTTCAGGAGCCCACTGTCAACAGTGGTGTGAAAGGATTAAAGGGTCAATTCCCGAAATAAACCATGCATAGTTTTAAATTGTCTCTGCTCTAGGTAACATGGTAAAGCCTGCCTAGGACATGATCTTCCCTGCATCATCCTGGCATATCCAGGCAGGGTGTGCTATACGCCCCCTCAGGACTCATGTGGTGGCCACACGGTTATTACACTGCCGTACTGCAGTGCCTGCATCCAGATAACTCAAAGCCACAGTGCATATGCCACTCACTGACCTTGTCCCCCCCACAGAAGCATTATCCCATGGGACATCACCACAAGAGTGGCTAGTATACTCAGTGTGGCCTGCTGGTACAATTACTTTACTATTAGTTGTTCTCTTCTACTGTGCCTAATTTATAAAATAAACTTTATCACAGCTAAGTATCCAAAGGAAAAACAGAATGCAAGAAGGGTTCTAGGGCTAGTGTCAGCCACAGTTTCAGGCCTCGCGGGGAGAAGGGGACACACACACACGTGCACACATATAGCACATTCACATGCACATCCACACTCAGAATTTGCAGTTGCCCTACACTGCTTCCTTCAGTCCATCACTAAACAAGAAGGTGCTCTGGGTGCATGGCCCTAGGACTAGGAGTAGGGAAGAAAAGCAGAGTCCAAACCACGGTTTCTGAGACCCCGCGGGCCTGGCCAGGACCTAAGTTCCCAGGGATTTGGAGTTCAGGTCATAGCCTCCCTCCTGGGGCCCTCAGAACCCAGCGGGGATTCCAAGGCTCCTGGGGAGTGAGGCCAAGCAGATGGGAAGGTGGTGGCAGGGGCCTAGGAGGCCAGGAGGGACACCAAGGCCAAGTTCCACCCACAGGTGGGCCACGGTGGACCAGCATCAGGCCAAGCAGAACACACTGGGTGCCCTCAGTGGGTGACTGGGAAAGGCTGAGGAAGGCCCCCACAGACCAAGACATGTGTTTGACAGCCCGCAGGGGACAGAGAAGCCATACTACCTCAGGCCCAAAGTGACAGGGAGGGAGGGGTCATAGCATCGGAAAGACTTGGGGCCATGTGAGGGGACCTTGAGACAGGTGTGTGGCTGCAGTATGGGACCCCCAGCCCATCTGGCTGAAAGCCAGAGGGTGATTCCCGATTCAGGACCCACAGAGGCCATCTTGCCAACAAGTATGTGCAAAGACTAGGTGCCACATAAAACTGCAATGAAGCTGTGTCCTCGGGGGACCATCACCACTGAGTAACAGCAGGTAGAACCCAGATGTTAGATCCAACTGTGGGATGATTTCAGAGTATTGAGGCTGGGGGTAAAGGGCCTGGTCATCATGCTCTAGGGTGACCATGGCTGGATGGCTGGATGGCACATGAGTAACCAGCAGGAGCTGCACCAACCACACCCCACCTAACTGTGAAATCTCTGGATTCTCCCTGAAATCACCAGAGCCAGAGCCTTTCTTGGAAATGGAGGTCCTGCCACACCTGAGCAGTGTGCCTGTGGGCAAGCTGCTCCCTGTCCAGGAACCTCTTTTTCCCAATAGCCAAACACTTCTGCAAACAGACTGCACTCTGGGGCTTTGTCAGGACGAAGCAAGGCGCCACGCAGCGGCAGCCCCAGCCACCGTCGTCCCTCCTACCACACGTGCATTCATCAACACGAGTTTAACGCCATTTGCAACAGAAACAAAATGCAGGCCACTCAGATAATAGTAAAAAGACAGGTCTGATTAATTTTAATAATATTTTTTATCCAAATATATGCCAGGTGTTATTTCAACAGGTAGCACCAGCTGCATTTCAAGTGCCCAGTAGCCAGTAGCCCAGGTTAACTGATGCACAGACCCAAGTAAATGAATGAGTTTCTTTCAAGATAGAGAAGCCAAAAGAAGTACTGGCATTGCCATCCAAGAGGGAGGTGCATTTGGATCTGTCAGGATCGACAGGGCTGCTCTTGAAACGCAGGAAACTGAGGCCCAGAGAAGTCAGAAGCAACAAGCCTCGGCATGACTTACAAGGAGAAGGCAACAAATTTGGAAGGAGAGCGGGAAGCGGGGCGGAGCCCTACTGCCAAGGACAGGGTGGGCGGCAGAATGAAATGAATGTGGGAGTGCGCGCGGGAATATATAAGCCTCGGGTCTGCGGAGGGGAAGGGGAAGGAGGGAGGCAGAAGTGGAGGAGGGACCTGAAGAGTGTGAAGGGCTTTTAAAGACCTAGCTGCATCCAACTTGCTGCTTAGCATGCAAGAGCTGCCGTTGCCACGGCAACGGGAGAACAGCACAGAGCAGTCTGTAATCAGTGTGACTCCTACAACTCCCAGGACGCCATTCCCAGTGGGAGTCTGCAACTCCAAGCAGGCAGAGTCCTGTGGACCCCAATGCAGGGCACCCACCCGATGCCCAAGACCGCCACACCCTGCTCACACAACATTGTCTGTCCTCAGCTGCCATAGCGACCTGAGAGGGTGCTCCCTGCTTACCAGGCGGCCACCCCATCTTGTGATGTGTTCCTAGGCGCAAGCTGCCCACTCACCATGCTGGAGTCTGGCTCCAGTCTCGGCCCACAGCCCTGTCTCTTCCTCCTGACCTGGGGCAGCCTCCAGAAACAGCCAGCAGCCACATTCTCCAAATGCAGTATGGAATCTCCTGAGTCCCACTTACCAAATGCCATCTGCAGACAGACTTGTCTGTTCTCTTAACCAGCCTCAGAGATGAGATCCAGAAAAGGTCTGAGCAGCAGAAAGCAAAAAATTCACCTCCCTCATCCTCAGCATAGACCTTGACTAATGAGACCTGAGTTCAAGTTTGCCAAGGCACAAGCTTTCCTTCCTGCTCTCTATAGTGTCTTATCCACTGAGCATCTCACAAAAATAAGGAGGCCAATATGGAACTTCTAATCTGAAAAGCGATCTGGCCAAAGTCATACATTGCGTAAAGATGAGAAGCCACAAAGCCATCCCCTGAGGCAGCCAAAAATCCAGAGTCTGAGAGACCGGTTGGGGAGTCTTGGGGCTGGAGCCCACAGCACTGCACCAGGTAGGGGACAAATCCCCAGCTCAGGTTGCCCAGCAGGTCCCCAGTATCCTCTCCCAGGAGAAGGAAGGGCTTGGCTCTGGAGCTCAAATATCACGTGACCAAGACAAACCCCTTTCCTTGCCCCAACCTTGGGCTGAAGTTCTGGATCACAGAAGGGCCACACCAGCCTGGCATGGCTGGAGCAGCTCAGATCACTGGGGAAGGGTGTGGTGCAAGGGGCCGGCGGGGGATCTATAGCTTCGCTGCTCCCCTGGGCCCTGTCCTCTGCCCGCCCAGCCCTCACGACACTGAGGTCGCCTCTCACGGCCATAACTCAGCCTGTGGCCCATTACTGCCCAGCTCAACTCCAGCCTGGAAGTTGTCCAGGCACAAATGGAGAGGAGCAGGGGTTGGCAGCACAGGCTGGCCTGTGGTTCCGAGGACAGGAGCCTCCTCCAATCAATGGGGTCTGGGAAGGACGAGAGGAGCGCAGGACAAGGAGCCCTGTCCCCATCCCCGCCTGTGCCCTTGACCCCAGGCCTGGCACTGCCCTGCACGCCCTGCAAACCTGACCTCCCCGTGCCACTGCAAGGAGGCTTCCCTGTCTCCAGTGCTGAGTAATGCAGCTGGCCTGGAAAGGTCTGTGAACCAGAAACCATCTTGGGGTTGCTGCCTGACCTGGGAGAGACCGGTGCAGCTCCCTCCCCTCCAGCCCCAAGCCACAACCCCCTCCAGTTGAGGGAGCCTAGGCTGTGGGTACTGTGGGAGCCTAAAGAGAGGGACCATCCCATGTGGGTTCCCCAGAGACCTCTGTTGTTCAGCACAATGGCCACCAACCTAGTATGGCCAATGGTGCTTGGGTGTGACCCAGCATGCTGAGATGTGCTCCAAGTGTCCAGGGAACATGGGCAGGAAAGCCTCAGGATGCCAAAGAGAGCACCGAGCGTCTCATCTGCAGTGTTTTTAAGGTGGATTGTGTGTGAAATGATGGCTTTTGGGGTAGATGGAGTCAAGGAGATTATGCAGTTCCCTCCACCATCTTCTGTAGGTTTTGCACAGCCTGGCTCCTGGAGTGTCTGGACCATATCCGGGCCTGTGTTTCCACTGATGGCCCGGTGTACCCAGCATTACCCGCCCCTCCTGGCTGCGCACAAGCCGCAAGCAGGATCGCTCGCTCCCAGCCTCCCTGAACCTGGCAGAGAGGATGTGTGTCAGGTGCGGCAGTGAACGTGAGGAAATGGTTCCACTCCAGGGGCTCCTGTCACCAGCGCTGTCACCAGCCCAGGCACAGAGGATGCAACTGTCCTGGGGGACACACTGCATGGAAGTCTGTGTCCCCCCATCTGGTATGCAGGCCTTGGGGGTGGAGGAAGAAGGCAGCTGGGGACCCTCTGAATCGCACAGGTCCGAGTGCCATACACAATGGAGGCCCTGACCAGGCCAAGGCCAGCGGCTGAGGTGGGCCTGGCCTCGACTGCTTAGCATACCAGGCGGAGGCCCCCACCCCTTCCCAGAGCGGGCTCCAGGACCAACTATAATGTCCTGATTGTCGCATAATACCGTGATGGAGGGCCCTGTCACATTTTTGTCCCCGTTACTGGGGTCCCCATTCATGGCCACTGTCACCAGGCTCGGAACAAGCCAGGCCAGGCAGCCTCCTTTGCATTAAAATGGGATGAGAAATAAGCCTTCTCGGTGCTCAGCTGGGCAGAAAACGGGATTAGGCCTGGGCGGCAGAGGCCCCTCGTGGGCGCCGGAGAAGGCCGATGTCCTCTGCTGCTGGCCACAGGGTCAGGCCTTCAGCTTGCACCTGGGATGCCCGAATGGCCTTTGGCTGACAGGCCCCTACCTAGGCCTCGGTTTCCTTAGCTCAGACTGAGATGGGAGCAGGAAGGCCCTGGAACAGGTGCCTTTGGGTTTAATTCTGTAGCCAACAAGCTCCGTATTCACAGTAAAAATCCCTGTGAAACAGCAGCACTGCCCAGCCTGGGGAGGTGGGGTCTGACCCAGCGCTGCTGTCCCTCGGGTGGGCGGTTCTGCTCCTGCTGACTTTCTTGGGCTAGAATAGATGAGACAAGACATGGGGGCTCACAGTTTTGGAGAGTCCAGTCCAAAATCAGGGGTCCTGCAGCCTGTAAGCCTGTGAGGGGGGCGCAGCACCTGGGAGGGAGCATGTGGTGGGGCCCATCCGCTTGCCTCATGGCCAGAAAACAAGGGACACAGAGGAAGTCTGGGTCCCACCGCACCCTCGGAAACCTCGCCCAGAGGACCTGACCCTCAGGTGTCATCCACAAAAGGCCCCCACCACCACCAGCCTTTAACACATGGCCTTTGGGGACACACCACACCCAAACTATGGCCGTTTCCCAACCGAGCCATAGGAACCCTGCAGCCCAAGGCAGCCCCAGGAATAAGACTGCTTCTCTTGGGCAATTTGGAACAGTGCTCTGCACTGAGAGATGGCCAGGGTGTCAGAGTGAGGGACTGACGGCCACCCAGTGGGCGCCTCAAAAGCACAAGACACCCACATGGCATAGTGCTACATATAGCCAAACTCAGAAAGAGCCCAGGCTTTCTGATCAGGGCCCAGCGGTGCGACTCAGGAGCTGCCCCAACCTGGAGCAGTGCTGCCTCAGAGACTCGGAAGGACGGGGTCACAGGCTGGGGTGGCAAGCAGCAGAGGCAGCCGAGCCACCAAGCAGGGCAGGGCACAGGCAGACACTTGGAGGAGCCTGCTTGTGGGGAAGAACAAAACGTGTTCAGGCACACAGATGTCAGCAGTGAGGCCCAGGGACCATTCACAGCACCACCTCTGCAAAACCCAAGAAGCTGAGCAGGGGATTCCACTCCGCACCCACACACTCACCTCCCTGCGTTCGCACTGATGGTCCCCAACTCAGGACAGTGCAGTTCGATTTTCTGACCATGATCCCATGAAGCTGTCTGTGTTTGGGAGAAACTGGATGCAGAAATATCTGAGAATGAAACCCAGGGCCTCACGCACGCGGGCCACCATGGCCCCAGCCCAAAAAGGCTCCATCTTCCCTTCCCCTCTAGCACCAGTTCTCCAACAGCAGGTGCTCGCTGGCTACCAGCTAACGCTTACTGAGCGCCTACTGTGTACCAGGCACCATGCTTTACCCTTCACATTCGTGAACACACTGCACAACCTAGAAGGCAGGAGCACCCTTTATCATTATGGATGAAGGAGCCGGCACTTTCATAGGGGAAGCAGCAGATATAGGGAGATAAGTGTCCCCTTCTGGATGGGACAGGAATAGCCAACATGGCTCTGGGCGCCTCCTCATGCCCCAGGCCTCCCCCTGTCCCTCAAGCCCCCTCCAAGTGCAGTCTAGGGGCACCCTGTGGCCCAAGAGAAGCCAGACTCGTGGGCAAGGCCAAGGCTGGGGGGGCCAGTGTCTGCAGCCCAGGCTCCAGGCTCGAGCCAACCCCCTGGCCTTGGCACAACAAGCTGCAAGCGGAGCGGATATCCTCCACGCCCTGCCTATGCCTGAGCCCCAGGGACACCACTGGGAAGCTCCCTGCTAGATTAAATGGCATTTATAGCAGCTGCAAGCACGTTCCAGCTGATTACCCTATAATTTGTATGCTGTTGCAGGTCATTACCGAAATGACAATTAAACACTGGCTCCCTATAATTAGATGTTTTTATGAATGACGTCCTATCAGTGACAAAGTTAAAGCTCTGCCCTCTGCCAGCTCTGACGTCCTTCCTCAGCCAACCAGGGGCCCCGGGGCTACTTCAGTTCTTTAGGGGACTAACCCAGCTTCAGCCAGGGGCCCGTACTTCCTGAACAGTGGTCACCCATGCAGGACTCTGTGGCTTTGAGCAGCAGGGCTCAGGAGCAGCCTAAGTGTCCAAACACAGAGGACTGGATGGCCACCTGCATCCTGTGACACCCACGCCTTGGGACAGGTACAGCCACAGGGAGGGAGGCAGGCTGGGGATCTGAAAGGGAAGCACGCCCAGGAAAATGCTAGTGACCAACAGGACAGATGAGTACACAATCGCCACCACTGGCCGGGGGTAAGGAGAGAGGAGGAAGCCAGGAGACACACCAGGTGGCATGGGATGAGGTGTGGAAATCTTAGACACAGTGGTCACAGAAGGTCTCCCCGAGAAATTGAAGGTATTCAGAAATGGGTAGGGTACCCAGGAGACACCCAAGGTAGAGCATTCTGGGAGGGAACAGCCCCTGCAAATGTCCAGGGTCAGGTGTACCCATGCTCACAAGCCACATGCCCTCAGCCAAATACTGCATGGATGTTACTTATTAGCCCTAAGACAGTAAGGTCAGTGAGCTACAGGAGCCAAAGCCCGGGCCTCCTGACCTCGGGAGGCAGAGCATTTCCAGAACCTTCCATGCATGTGGGTCCCTGCATAGCCATCTCCTGGCCACAGGTGATCATGCAGGCTATACCCTCCGTGCCCTGCGCCAAGCAGGGCCCAGTGCAGGGGGCTGCCGGGAGGACTCTGCACATACCTGTGGCCCCACAAGCCACTAAGAAGAGTTGGCTGTGTTTCGAGCTCTGCTCCCCTCTGGCCACGTCACCTTGGGCAAGTTCCCTACCACGCTGAGCCTCTAGGACAGCAAGTTTGCAGGAAGCGGTGGGTGGTGATGTATGCTGGGGGTGCTGATGATGGTTGTGGTCGGGGCCCTAGAGCCAGCCCTTCCAAGAGGCCTTCCTGGTGTCCCTGAGCCTGATACTGATGAAAGAGCCAAAAGTGAGCTTCTCGGGGTATGAAAGTCAAGTGAAATGTACTTCATGGCTTAGGTGACAAGAAGCTAGTCATCCACAAGAAGCACTTCTTAAAAAGCACCAAGTTCCAACATTATTAACCAAAATCTATACCTGTCAAAAGGAGGTGAATGTTTGATTCTGTTCTGTACTATGCAGAGTGCTCCAGAAGGAACTAGGTCCTACTCTGCAGGAGAAGCATAAATATCCTATGAATATTCAATACAAGGTGGGAGTTGGGCCCAGCCTGGGGGAGTAAGAAAGGAAGGGAAACCAGGAAGGAAGGGAAGCCACAGTCAGGGAGACCAACTCTCCATTCCCCCGGCAAGTACAGCCTCGCTGTAGAGCTGGCAGGACCGAGCTGCCGCCTGGGGTGGACGTTGGGGGCCTGCTGTCGGAGGTGCTGCACAGCCAAGGGAAGCAAGTACCTGTGCGGGGTTGGGCTGGGCCCCCACAGCCCTCCCCCAGAGACCCTGTGTAGATACGGGAACAAGCGCAGCAGCCAATTGATCCGGCTTGCAGGTTGGCCTCCCGGCTTTGCTGGGCCTCAGTTTCCCCATCTCTGAGTACCCAGGCCATAGGGCCGGCATGAAGATTCGGTGGCACATCAGGCTGGCACCAGACTCACCTGTGACCCCCACAAGGGCTCTGTCTACCGCCCCTGACAGAGGTTACTTCCGGGTCTTTGGAGCTGCAAAAGAACAGGCTCGTCTGGTTGTGTTGTTTCTCCAGTGTTGCCTCACCTCCAAAGTGGTCAGCACCGCGGGGCCCTCCCCCGGCTTGGCCTTTCAGGGGCGTAGCCCACTGACCACCCGGGGCCCAGGGCGAGGGCCTTAGATCTCTCTGTCTCTCTGGCCCGGCTCCTTGGCTTCCCGGTGGTCTTCAGAGATGCAGCTCGCAGCTTTCCAAGCAATCGTGGGCCATGTGTTGGCTTTGGGATCCTCACCCGTGCACAGACACCTTCTCCTTACGGAGACATCACACAGCGCCACAGACTGGCAGTGGCTCATGAACAGCGATGTGTTCCCCGTGGTGCTGGGGGTGCAAAGGTCAAGCTCGAGGAGCCTACAGGTCCTGTAGTTCCCACTTCAGAGCCCAGCCTTCCACTGTGTGCTCGAGGGTGGAAGGGGCAGAGAGCTCTGTGGCCTCTGTTACGGGGACATTAGTGTCACTCTTCACCAGAGACCCGGAAACTTCCCAGGGAGCTCAAATCCCTGGTGGTTAAAATTTCCACATGGGACTTCCGGAGGAGACACAAGCAATCAGGTCATAACTCGAGGTTTCTGACCTGACTCCAACTGATACACATTCCATACTGGAAAGGCAGAGGGGTCTGCGATGCGGTGGGGTTTGCCTCTTATGAAACGGGACCCCATGCAGAGGCCCTTGGAAGCTGCCGTGTCTACCTGGGCCACTGCATCTGACCTGCCATGTCGGAGCCCAGCCCCACATGAACAGCTCTCTCTAGAAAACACCCCACATGCCTGTCCCTTCTGAATAGAGACATGACACTCACACTGTGCTCACCCCTAACCAGCCAAGGGCTCACTCCCTGTGCCCAGGGAGGAGACCCACTGTCCCTATGCCAGCCCATCTCCCCAGCCGAGTCACAGGTCCTCTCTGACGTTGCAGCATAATGCTGAGATACAGGCACAGTGCTGCTAGCCTAGTGTACTTGGAAATGATGGGCTCACACACAGATACCCCTGGCTGATGACAGTTCACGTGCTGACAGACCCCTCAGAAGTTGGAAGCATCACAGCGTGGTTGCCCTGTCCCCATCCATGTGCTGGTCATCTCCCTGGGGTGACCACAGGCTGACTGGGCTCGCTGACCTGCTGCTCTGCCCAGCGTCACAGAGAGAACTGGACTGCCTATCACTAGGCTGGGAAGAACATCGAAACTGAAAAGGTAAAATGCAGTTTCTGTTGAATGCATGTTGTGTTCACACAGCCGTGAGCCTGCACATTTGTGAGTCATGAAGTCCGGGAGTGTCCATGTACGAGAACTCCCAGGCCAAAACAAGACACATCAATGCTGCCACCGACTTCTGGATTAGTCACGTGGGCTTTGCTGTGTGCACAACTTCCTGCTTCCTCTCCCGTTCCACCCCCTTCTGCTCCCATCTGAGTTTGGCTCCCAGCTTGGTGGCTGCTTCCCATAAGTCATTATGTCACCCGCGGCTCTGCCCGCACCAGTGAGCTGTGACTTTCTGGCAACCCCAGGGCACAGGCATTCCCACATGCTCCCCTCCCTCCGCCAGCAGTCCTCTGATCACCAGTATCAATGCACCTGTCAGCAGAGAACCGCTTCTTTGCCTGCTGGGTCAGTGGTACAAGGTAGCTGAGGGCAGTTTCGACCTCCAGATAAAGGGAAATGTTTCTGTGTCTGGTGGAAGCAGTTCTTCCTGGAGGACCAACACCGCCAACCCAGGTTGGCACCAAGCGGTAGGGAAAAGAAGTAAACAAGCAAGCGTGAAAAGATTGATACATGCCCACTTCTAGCTCGAGTCCCAGGCCCAGGCCTGTGGGAAGCAGCGCCATGTTGTCACCAGCTTAGAGCATGCCTGGAGGACACTCAACCTGCCCCACACATTTCGGTCACCCAGCTGGGTGTGCAAACACCATTGCTCCATTCCATCAGGAACTGCTTCAGCAACATGGAGACCTGTAAAGGCCACAGCATCCTACAAACACCTGCTGTGCTTGAACTGAGTCTTCCTCAGTGTGGGTAACGTCATTGAAGGAAATGCTAAGGACAGGGACTGGATGACATGTACGGGGGACACAGATGATGGCTTGGGAAGAGGCGGTGAAGACCAAAGGTGCATATAAATAGAGAGAAAGGGGCCATTCACAGAGGCAAACTATGCCCTGCCAGGGCGGGGATGGCCCAAGCCAGCCTCCCTGCACCAGGCACCTGGCTGTGACCAGAGGGGGCTCAGCGCTGATCCTGTGGCTCTCCACCTCCTTTCAGCACAGGTCTTCCTGAGGTATCTCCGGTGCCCAGTTCCTTCCTATTCCCAGGTCCAGCCTCCATAGCATCACCCTGGAAGTGGACCAGCAGGACACCCTGAAGGCAGCTGGAAGCCAGCTGCTTGTGGCGCCCTTGCTGATGGGTACGGGGGAAAGCAGCAGGTACAACCAGCACCACAGGGACAAATGAAAGCACTAAAGGAACCGCCTCTGCGACTGCAGCGCAGAACAACCCTGTCACTCTTGAGGTCCCTACACCTCCTCAGGGACAAGGTACATGCGGGCTGGGGTGTGGCAGGAGCCACTCCCCATAATGGCTGTGGTCGCCTGGGCTCTCTCTGCACCATATAGCGTTGGCTGCTGTTTGTGACTATGGTAGGAAGAGGCTGTTCTGTGGGTTCCCACCCCACAGGTCCTCTCCTGACACTTGTCATTTTGCAGGTCAGGGAACATACACGGTAGGGAGTTTCCCCAGTATCCATCCCAATCTACCAGTCACCTGTAAGTCTCTAAGGCATGTGAGGTCCCTAACACTTGCAACTGTTCCGACCAGCATCCCAGAATGTCAGGAAAGTCTGGATTTCCAGCTCCACATCATGGATGTCCCTCTGGCAAGGCTGGAAGGGAGACTTAGACTTCACAGAGGTTCCTTGACCTCCCAGGAAGTGAGGTCCCACTGAACCCACTGTAAGATGAAGACGTCCTTAAATCAAAGATGGCTTTCACACACCTAAGCCTTCCCAAACATCACAGCCAGTCAGAGGCCCCACCCCCTTCCCAAACATCACAGCTCAGCCCTGCCTACTTGCTAGGAACACTGACATCGGCCTATGCCTGGGAAAATTCCCTAACAGCCCATTTTATAATAAAGTATGGAATATCTCACATCCTTTACTGAATACTGCACTGGAAGTGAAACACAGAATGATCCTATGGGGATGAATTCAAATTTCAAAGTACAGTTTCTGCTGACTCCATATAGCTTTCCCAGCATTGCAAATCAAACAGTCAGAAGTCAAACCATGGCAGGTCCGAGTGCATGTGGACCCATTTGGTTGTGCGGCCTGGTCCTTTCCACAGGGCCCTGGCCCCTGCTCCATGCAGAGTGCTCTGAGTCTATGAACAGGCTTTTGTCCTGCTTCCCTTGGAGACCGAGGGAAAACCATGACTACACCCTTCCCTGTCTCTCCAAGCCCCACCGGGTGGTTGGCCTCTCTTAACAGACCCAACGTGACTATTAGCAAGCAGTCACATTCCCAGCTGAGCCCAACTGTCAGCATCATGATGCCCTGGCCACAGAAAACAGGGGTCACTACTGGGTCCGAGGAACAAAGTGGGCTGGAGTGCAACTGTGTGTGCAGACAGGGCTTCCTCTGCATGTGCCCAGGACCATCGGTCCTGCCTGCCTTGCGGCTCCTTTGACACACTCATGAACACCCCCTCCATCTCACAGCACTGCAGAGTGGGACTTTAAAGATATCTGATCCAACACTCTGCGTCACCCCCCAATTGCTGGCCACAGCATCCCACCACCAGGATCCAGGCAGTCCCCAAGCCCAGGCACCTAGGCTCAGGAAGACAGGGCAGAGGCAGTAGATCCACCCTGCAAGACTCAGATCACCAGACACCGGTCCTACTCCCACAGGAGAAACTGAGGCTCAGAGGGCCTGGAAAGCTCCTCTCAGCAGTGGGTATCAGGCCACCAACCCCAGGTTTCAGGCTGAGCCTCTACATAAGGTTCTTCCCCACCCTGCACTTCCTCCAGCCAGACAGATGTTTCTGAGTCCCCAGTGCCAACTCAGGGCCTGGCACAGAACAGGGCATACAAGGGTCGCGCCCACACTGGTAAGAACAGGCAGCAGTGAGCCAGGGCAGGGACAAGAGCGGGGCCAGCGCTGTGACACTGCTCACACACGTGCACCCCCGCGGCACATACTCCCATGGACATCCTGGTACCTGGGCCCCGGCACCCAAACTGCCCAAGCCACCCTGCACATCCCCTTCAGCTGCTTCAGCAAAGGCCCAGCCCAGAGAGTGCATGAGGTCTCAGTGCTTGACAGCCAGAGTTCTTGATCTTCCTGTCACTGCTGCTGCCTCCAGGAGGCCCCTGGAGCACAGCACGGGAAGCCTAAAATCAACCTGGGGAGTCTTTACACCACAGCAATGGGCAAAAACCACAAATCGGAGCACGACTTTGTCAGCGCCCCCTGGTGGACAGTCACAGGCACACCACTAGCTAGACAGCCAGGGCTCACCCACTTGACCATCCCACAGTGCAGGGTACAGGACCACACAGCATTAGTGCACACATCCAGTATAACAACACACACACACACACACACACACACACACACACACACACACACGTGCACTCTTACATATGCACGGCTGTCCCCTCCTGTAACAGTCCTGAATCCCCACAGGGTGCAGACCCCAGCCCACAGCTCCACCCCATTCCCTGACCCCTGGAACTGCACACTACACATCGGCATGGCAGGCCAGCACAGGCACATGCAGCCACATGCATGAGGACACCATCAGCCACCCCCAGCAACCAAGCCACACCTGCACACACAGGGACTCAGATGCGCCCTTGTCTCAGCCACGTGTAGCCCCGACGGCCACCATGTGCCCCACACCACTCTACACACAGCCCTTCCTCCCTCCCAGCAGAGTGTAGGGCCCACCTTTCCCAGGGGAACCACGTAGACCCCCCAAGGAGGGCCCCTGACAGGGTGACAGTGGGGCTGCAACACCTTGGAGCACCAGCCACCCCTAGCTGCTCGCTTCCCGGGCCTTCCTGGGCTCCCTCTCCATTTATTTGGACCCATATGAAAGATTAAGATAAAAATAATCCCCAGAAGGCGGATCCCTTGGTAATTACATGCAGGTGTGAGATCGCTCCTAGCTGGCTGTCCCAGCCCTGCTGTGTTATGGGTGTGCATGGAGGGATCCTTCCAGAACCAACCCCCCAGTCCCCATGGTGGGCTAGGCCTGCTCCCCCTGCCCCCTACCTGGCAACCCAGGCTCAAATCCAGCTCCCCCAGGGACACACCCAGTGAGCTGGCCCTGGAGGGGCTGGGATTCACACCCACTTCCCAGAGCCCGCTCACTCAGAGGTGGAAAACAGAGGTGTCCCTGCTCCAAGTAACAGACCTGTCTGGGGACACCCTGCCTTCAGTCCCCCCTACATCATCTTGCAAGAGGGCACAGATGGGCAGAGGTCCTGTCACTGTACCTACCCTCCAAGATGCCGCAGGCAGTTAGGGCCGGGGCACTCAGTCCCCAGGGGCACAGGGTCACAAAGACAAAGTCAGCTGGAAGGAGGATGGCACTTATCCCCGCCTGAGCTGCTCAGGAAGTGGGCATCTCACACTGAGAGGTGTGCAGGTGGTCCAGGCCAGCCAACACCCCACCCTCACCCCATCCTCAGGGCACAGGACCTCTGCCCCCAGGCCCCGAGATGAGTGGACCTGGAGAGGTGGCCAGAGAGCCCACAGCAGGCAAGTCCATGAGGACCCATCTTTCCCTGCCCCTGAAGTCCCCTCAGAGCCCTCTGTCTTCTCCACCTGAGCCCCTGGGCACTGCCCCCAGCCTCCAAAACAGGGAAACTGAGGCAGTATTTGCTCCTCCCATCATGCACCAGTCACTGCCCCACAGCCGACATTCCTTCATCCGCCTCATGCTCACACGCCTCAAAAGAACAACGTTCCTAATAATGCTGGACAGAGAGTCAGCTCCTCATTCAGTTACCATGGAGCTGGGCATGACACTGCCCCTGTAATCACAGATAATTAGGAGGCTGAGGCAGAAGGGTCCCAAGCTTGAAGTCAACCTGGGTAATTTAGCAAGATCCTGTCTCAAAGTAAAGAATAAAAGGGGGCTGGGCGTACAACACAGTGGTATGCACAGGCATGGGTTTCATTGCCAGTACTGAAAAAAAAAAAAAGAAAAGAAATTGCAACCCCAGATGATCCCCGTTATGGCTTGTATCTAGATGTCCTCTCAGTGCCTCACGTGGTCATAGATAAGGCTTTTCAGACGTGGGTGGGGCTAGGGTGTGTGATCCTGGGATCAAGGATGTGTCACCAGGGTTGATACAGGGTGCAATACTAGGATTAAGGCTGCCCCACTATGGGTGTGAGAGCTACCGCCCTAAGGGTGGGCAGCCTGGATAGGATAAAAGGGACCAAGTGTTGTCACTTGCTGACTACTGCCTTGCTGTCTTGCTGCCTACCATGGACTATTTCTCCTCTGCTGTGTGCGACCCTCCCTGCCGTGAAGCTAGCCAACTGTGGGCCAAAACTGAGCTCTACTAAACCTTTCTTCCTTTAACTTGGGGTATTGAGTATTTTGTCTCAGCAAGAAGAGAAAAGTAACTAAGACAAACCCAGGGTGACAGCGCTAATTCTTCTAAAGTGGGTTTCTCATTCTGTTTTGGTTTTGGTGCTAGAGATGGAACCAGGGCCTCAAGCATAGTAGGCAAGCACTTTAGCATCAAGCTGCACTCCACCTCTAAAGTTCCTTGTAGCTACAGTTTCTTGTTAGCTAGCTAAAGTTTCTTGTTTGTTTTGACAGAAGCAGAACAGATGAAATTCATATTAGCAGTAGGTTACATTATTTTGCCCAATAGGTCCAAATACTATCATGCAACATGTCATCCATGTAAAAACTGTTATGGAGTCACTGTATGTTTGTTTTCATTCTGTATCTTTAAAATAGGTGCATATTGTCCACTTACAACTCCATCTCAAATCCGCAGGAGCACGTGTGACCTGTGGGTCTAGGAGGGTGGGGGAAGAGTGGGGTGTGCCTTCTACAAGGGTGGCCAGGGAAGGCCTCTCAGAGGATGTGCTGTCTGAGCAAGGGCCTGCAGGCCAAGCAGAGCTGAGTAGCTACAGAGGGGGAAATGTCCCAGGCAGGATTGCCATATACGCAAAGGCTCTGAGGTAGAAGTGGGTTAGGGCTGTGGCCACATGTGAGGACTCGGGCTTTTCCTGAGTAGGTGGAAGCTACCCAGGGTGCTAGGCAGACAGCAGGGCTGTAGCTTGGCCTGGGTTCTGAGCGCTTGCTGTGTCACTGTGCAAGTCCAAGCCCCAGGTGACAATGTATGCACACCAGCTCCACCAGTCACCAGCGCTGTGACCTCCTCAACTGCACACTGCAATACCAGAGCACTGGGGAAGCTCCCCAAAGTGTGAGCTAACCACACTACAGGCCCCAGGCCTCAGGGGAGGCTCCCATGTCTGGTGCTGGAGTCCAGGCTCTGGTTCACACAGCCCCCTCCCTCCCTCTGCCCTTCTAGCTGTGGCTTCTCAGATTATGCAGAGTGATATGTAAATGGAGGCTGCCCTCCGGCATCCTGACTCAGCCTCTACTTCTCTGTCTCCCTTAGGTAGATGTCTAGGAGGGGTCTCCCAGCCCTACCATGAGGCACCCTGAGTCACAGCTCAGCAAAATTCTTCCCCCCACCCCGTACCAGGGATCGAACTCAGGACCTTGCTCCTACCAGGCAGTCACTTATTCCACTGAGCTATATCCCCAGCCCAGCTCAGCAAAACCCTTAAACATAGGACCCTGCGTCTCTCCGTCTCTCTGCTCCGTGTACTTTATGAACACACTCACTCAGTCACTCAACAAACACTCATGGAGCCTACTCTGGGATTCTTGCTGGAGCCAATGGGATATAAGAATAAACAAGACACACAGAGGGTCTGCCACTGCGGGTTCCCAATCACTCGCCCGTCCTTAATTTATGGAGTGCCAGAACCCCTGGCCTTCTGGGCCTATGGCTCATAAAATCCATGTTTCTACAACCCAGGATGGTGGTGCTCAGGGGCCACACTCTGCAGGGTACACTCTGTAGTGAACCCCAAAGAAAGAGGGGCTCGGACCAGGCAAGAAGACTCACTGATCCTCGGGGGATGGGCTCGGCCAGGGAAAAGAAAGGGCGGCTTCTCGTTGCCTACAGAAACGTACATGTGCACTCTGAAAAGCACGCAGTATGAAGAAAGCAGGAGCAAAGGAAGAAGCCTGCAGGCCAGGCCGTGCGCAGCCTTCTCGGGGGAGCCCGGGCCAGGCGAGCACAGGCTTGGGAAGCCCCGCAGCTCTCGGCTCCCTATTCCCCTGCCATCTGTATCTCTCTACCGAATGCTCAAAGGCTGACGAGGGAAAAGAGAACAGAAACGGGAAGCAACAGTCCCAGGTTCCAGAGCTGGCACCTCTGGGGCACCCACCGGCCTGGAACGGGACCAGCTCCCACTCGCTAGAGGCGGCACTGGAGGAGGCAGGATCCCCGGAATAAATGGGGCCCAGGAGCCGCGGCCTGGCCCACACCGCAGGTCGGAAACGTTCTAGCTGCTTGTTGGGTCCTCAGGCTGAAGCTGATCTCTCTGCTCAGCTCCTCACCCTAAAACTGAGAAAACATCGCCCCGTGGGGTGCACAGCGTCACACACGTGAAACACTCCAAGCATATGTAAGCAAGCGATCAGTAAGAACTAGACACAGGTCCCATCACCAGTGTCCCCTCGCTTTGACGCCCCCTCAGGATCACACACCACTCAGATCCTGCCTGCCTCGGGTAGCCACCGGCCCTGTCTGGGGGCAGAGAGAAGTGGCCTCCTGCCTTCCGGTTCGGGATGGCATCCCTGGCCCCTCCCCCAGGTGCCTCACACAGGGTTGGCCCCTGGGACCCCTGAGGCTAGGGCCACAACTCTGCTGTCCTCATGCCATTTAATCTCCGAAGCAACCCTAATGAGGGGATTGAAGAGGCATGAGCCCCCAGCCCTGCAGGGCGCATCCTGGTACCCGGCCCTGGTACCTGCAGGGCCCTCGGAATCCATCTTCCTGGCTGGCACAAGGCTGTGTGTTCCAGGGATGAGATGAAAGAAGGGCTCCAATTTCCCAGAATGCCTCAGGAAGGGAGCAGGGGCCTGGGTGGGGGGCAGTGGGGTACCTCTGGCCTTTCATGTGGAGCCCAGGGAGGCCCCCAGGATCGTCCACCTGGAGCCATAAACCAGCTATTTCAGAGGCCACCTGCTGCCTGGCAGAAGTGCCAGGATGGGAGTATGGGTGGGATCCCCGAGAAGGAAGCAGCTCCCAGCTCAAGCCGGCCCATGCCAAGCTGTGGGAGCCCCACGAAAGCTCCCATATCTCCCTCTGCCAAGCCTCACCTGCACGCCTGCCGACCACCCCTCCCTCCTCCAGCCCGCTGGGGTGGGCAGCAGGGAGCCCACTCTCAGACTGGCTGGCACGCCGAGGACTCTGCAGCAGGGGCAATGGGGGGGCGAGGCTGGCATCCCAGCTCTCAGCTGCGCCTGTGGTTCGGAGCAGGAGTCTGCCCTGTGGCCACCGGGCTGGCTGGGTGGTCCCCAGGGAGCAGCTGGGGAATAGCACAGACAGCCAGGCCTGGCTTTCCTGGGCGGTGTGGATGGTCTGCTCCATCCAAGGCGGGGAGGCAGACTGCGCGCTCAGCCCCTGACACAGCCCAAGCACATCCTGCCGACCCTCGGGGACTCGACACTGGGCTCCAGCCAGGGCTCTGCAAGCTGGGGGCTCCCAACCCAGCTCACGCCTGCAGTGGGGGACCAGAGGCCCCTGCAGAGAAAACAGGAAGGCTCCTTGGCCTGCACAGTGCAGCAGGTGGCCCTCCTGGGTCCCGGAAGTCAGGTGTCCCGGACAAACAGGTACAGAGCAGAGTGGCGCACACCCAGCCTCAGCAGAGAGGAAGTCAGGTCCTCCGCGAGGCTCCTCCCAGCGAGTGGCGAGTGTGGGCTCTCTTTTCCTTTCTTATCTTCAAAGAGATTGGCAGATGCCAGGCTAATTAGCTCTCACAGAGTGCCGGGGCCACCCCGTCTCACCCCCTAGTGGCCCCCAGCCCCCAGTGCCTCTGTGGGGGGACAGATGAGACCGGGTAACTCGGCTGGCAGAGGCCTGGGGGAAGAGGGAGGGGAGAGAACACAGGAAGCCAGAGGCAGAGGGGCAGCAGGCCTCCACCTGCCCGCCGCCGCGCACCCGCCCTGTACCAGCAGCACCCTGGGCCATGCCCTGCGTGCAGGTGACGACGCCCCGCGGCCTCTCCCACCTGGCAGCCAAGGAGAAGAGAGATGCTCCTCCTTCCCATGCTCCTTCACTGGCTCACTGTGCTGGAGCTGGGACTTGGAGGCCAGGAGCAGCTTCCCAGGAGGGGCAATGTCTAGTCTGAATCGGGTTTTGCAGGGAGAGTAGGAGTTTGCCAGAAGGAGATGAGCAGACTGGGCACTGAGGCAGAGAAAATGGCAAGTGTGAAAATGAGGAGTTGGTAGCACCTGAGGTGCGGGGAAGTGAAGTCACGGGGTGGCGGCCAGGGCGGGCATCACAGGAGACAGGTGCAGGTGTCCATGGAGGGATATTTGGCTCCTCCCCCAGCACGGGCTCCCTGCCAGCACCCCGGCCCTCCTGGGCTACACTGATGGGAATCCCTGCTGGCAGACAGGGGCTGCCAGGACAGAAGGTACAGCCACGCGGCCCCTCCACCCACCAGAGGCCCAGGGATGTCATAACTCTGACACTGAATCCCGTTTGTCACCACCAACTAAGCGGTGTTGTCTAACGCATTAGCGCCGGCTGCACCCGGAGCTCCAGGCAAGAACCCTGGGCTTGTTCAGGGCTCCGCTGACTGCTGCAGACACAGGGGTCTCTGATTTCCCAATCTGCCATGCTGCACTCCAGGGTCTTCCCACTCCTGATCATGGGACAGCCGCCAGGGCTCCCAATATCACAACCTTTCCTGGCAGCAAAAAGGGTTTTCTTACACACGACCCTTCTAGGAAAGTCAGTCACTCCCAGCAGGCGCTGGCAGCCTTTCCCTCAAGGCCACTGGGCGGGAGTTGCTGCTGGGCCTAAGGCAACACTGGGTGCAGGAAGAAGTCACTGTCCTAGCAGGCAGGGCAAGGAGCAATGGACGGTGGGGCCAGTCCACGCCACTGAGGACCTGAGAGCCCAGCAGGAGACTGGGAGATGGGCACAGCTGCAGACCCAGCAGCGCTGCTGCATGGCACAGGCACAAACTTGGCACCTACCCTGTCTGAGTCTCTCTTCCCTGCCCTCCCTAGATTTGGGGAGCACACAGAGGGTGTAGGGGCCTCAGCAACACTGGAGATGTCAAGTCTGCTCGGGTTCTGGGGGACACAGGCCTGAGGAGGGCGTGGAAGCTCAGGTACAAGGAGAGGGCAACCCCAGAAGCCTCTGGAAGCAAACCGGGCTAGGAAGGGCAGGGGCCAGGAGACCCCGTGGAGGCTGGGGAGGGAGGGAGGAGCCGACACTCACATGCTGAAGCGCTTCCAGAGAGATGCTGAGGCCCGGGCAGTGGAGCTGTGCCGTCAGCCCTGGTCCCACGGTGGTCAGGCTCTTCTGGAGTTTCTCAAATGGAGAAGTGCCCGGCCCTGGGACAGGGGGACGTTATGGAATGTCGATGTCCACCGGGAGAGAGGGGCTCTGACTTCTGATGGTAAGACTTAGGATTTTTCCATTTTTTAATGGTGCAAAAGTGACCCACACTCAGTAGAAACAATGCGCTGAATTTGGCTCTTTTCCTGGACTGGCAATATGGAGCCTGATCCCCTCCAGCAATGCTGGGAAGGGCAGGAGCTGTGGGGACTACCAGGGGGCAACCGAGGATGCTTACTAAGCTGGGGTCATTACATTCCTTGTTTCTTTTTGTTTGTTTGTTTTTGGTTTGAAACAGGGTCTCCCTATGCAGCTCAGGCTGGACTTGAACTCACTATATAGCCCAGACTGGCTGTAATCCTCCTGCCTCAGCCTCCCGAAGTGCTGGTATGATAGTTCACACTATGATGCCCAGCCATTAGATACATTTCTGATTTATAATATTTTCATTTTATGATGGGTTTATGGGCTGTGACATCAGCATAAATTGAGAGCATCTCAGTTGGCAGGGAAAGTTACTCCCAGGTAGCCATGGGGTCCCCGCATGCTAGACATCTGCCCTGTCCGACAGCCCTCCCCTGGTTACCAGCCTCCAGAGCCTCCCCATCTTCCATTACACAGGGACGATGGTGCCTGTGTGTCCCAGGACTTTCCTGAGAAATTCACCCACAGCCTCCAGTGAGTAGCAAAAGGCCTGGGGCCGCCCACCTGTGCATCTGCTGCATGCGTGGGGAAGCAGTGCCCTGTAGGAACACACCCCAGCCTTGACTTCAGTGCATTGCCCCACTCCTTCCTCCTAGGTCCAGAGGTGCTCGTTACTAAGTAGACACCAGCACCAGACAACTTTGATCTCCCTTTCACAGAGGTTCTCCCCAAGCATTCATGTGATGAAATCTGTATGCTTTCATTACGAATTCTTATCCTTATTTCACTGTAATATCACATTCTGATGGGCTGCAGGTGGGGATATTCCCTGTGAATCTTTCGGAAGAAATGAAGCAGTGGAGGAGCTCACTTGAAGGGGACAGTAGGCCTGAGTTCTAAGCCCCAGGGACTTCCCCACATGTCCAGGTGTCACTGTCCACGCAGCAGGCAGGGCCAGGGGGGACCTCCAGAGATGGAGGGAGTGCCCCCAACAAATCGTAGTCCACCAAACTTCCTGAATTGAGTTGACTATAAATAGACATCAAGGGACAGAATAAAGAAAGGTCTGGGGCAGACACAAAGCTGGACACCACCTGGCCACAGGACAGCGTGGTCGCAGCTGTGTACAGTGGAGAGTGTGCAGGGAACCATGCACAGATGTGTACAAGATGATCAAAGACTGAGAGTGGCGCACGCCTGTAATCCCAGCACTCGGCAGGCTGAGACAGGAGGATCGCCGTGAATCCAAGGCCACCTTGGGCTACATAGTGAGCTCAAAGTCAGCCTGGGATGCACAGTGAGGACTCTGTCTCAAAACAAATGAAAAAAACAAAAATCTGTGAGGTTTAATGCAAGGGTCGAACTGTCCCTGGTATTGATCATTCTTCTGCCCCATGAGGTCTCCTCCCTGGCAGGTGAGCAGCCGCATGCCAGCTCACACAGACCACCACTGGGAAGGCACATGCTGGGTTTAACTGCCACTTAAAACATCATCAACGTGATTGCACTATGATTTGACATTGGAGAAAAGCTCTGTGCATGTAAAAGAGACCTGGGAACAGTGTGCATGGGGGATACCCCAAGGAAGATGTTTTCACATGAGGAAGAACTACATTTGCTCATAAGCTGATATCTGAATTATCAACCCTGTCCCCAGAAAGAAAGATCCCCACACAGAAGAAGCTGTCATCTCCTGTTGCTGCTACATGCAAGACGGCTGGCCATGATGTAACAGAAAGGAACATGGCAACATGGAAACATGCACAAGGTCACCAGAGGTTTGGAAGAAAGGCCCAGAAGTAAGGCCAGCATGTTTTTTTTAAAAATATTGCCACTCCAATGGTGTCGAGGACAGCATGTGTGTGGAGACCTGGGGGCATGAGGAACACAGCTGAAAGTTGTTCCAAACAGATTCTGAAAGTGGAAAGGTGTTAGCACTAACCTAACCAACGTATTCCTCTTACATTTTATTTTATGCACAAGAGTGATATATGAAAAAAAAAGAGTGATATATGATAAAATCTCCGCCTCAAGAGTTCTTTCAATGACAATAAAACAAAAATTCCAAATGAATTTCAAGATAAGCATTCCGTCAGCATCTTCCAAAGGAAACATTTATGTCAGAGTGTAACAAGCAGAAGGTTTTCTTTGTCCCGCAGAAGTCAAGTAAAGGCACATCTTATAGTCGGTGATGTTTTGGAACTGCTGGAAGGCCCAAGATTTCAAAGTGGGTTTTTCAGCCAGACAAGCATGGCTGGGCACCATCAAGAAGCAGGATGGACAACAGCAGATGCAGAGAAGCTCTGTCACCAAGGATCATCACAGGACCCGGGACCGTGGGGCACGAGACAGCACAGCACAATAAGGGTGGGGTGTGAGAAGCTAGGGAGGCATTGTGCTGAGCCCCTGGTCTCTGGAGATAACCAACCCAAATCTGAGTGACGCCCCTGAGACAAAGGAGAAGATCTGGCGGCATGGAAGCTCTCATACAGCATGTGCCCGAATTTAGAATTAAGAGGGCCGGCTTCAGATGCCACATCCAAGTTCAACACCCAGTACCTGGCACAAGGATATAACCTGCCTGCACCTCAGCCACCTTGGCTATGAAGCAGAAATCACAGAAGTACTCACGTACATGACAATTAAGACATGCTATGTGTGTACAGGACACATCTTAATTCTTTTTACATGCCTTTCCCTTTCTCCCCCAGCATCTCTTCATCCCCTTCCTATTTGAAAAGAAAAACTGTCTCTCTCCTTTCTAACGTGTCTTTTATTTTGCTCTTTGATTTATTTATACTTTAGCTTTCTCATATAAGAGGAATCATTCAATGTTTAAGCTGGTTTATTTCACTTAACATTATGGTCTCAAGGTGCATCCATTTTCCTAAAAGTGAATCAAGTTTATCCTTCTTTATGGCAGAGTAGTATTCCACAGAGTGTGAATACCACATTTTCTTTATGCATCTATCTGTGGATGGTCATATAGGTTGCTTCCAAGATTTACCTATTATGAACTGTGCTGCTATACACATGGGTATACATGGATCACTGTAACACAATGTCTTTAACTCTTTGGGGAAGGGAATAGCTAGGCCACATAGAATTTCTAGTTTCAGTTTTTAGAGGAGCCTCCATACTGATTTCCATAGTGGTTACGCTAGCTTACATCCCCACCAAGAATGTAGAAGGGATCCTTTGTGTACGTAGCTTCACCAGCATTTGCTATCGATTTGTTGATGATGGTCGTTCTTTCTGGGGTCAAGTAGAACCTCAGTGTTTTTTTAATTTGCATTTCTGTAATGGTCACTGGTGCTGAACATCTTTCCATCTATGTACTAGCCATTTATATTTCTCCTGAGAAGTATCTATTCATTTTGGGTACTCACTTATGAGTAGGTCTTTTATTCTAGGGGTCTAACTTCTGAGTTCTTTACATATTCTAGATACCGGTTCTCTGTCTGCAGTCTGTCTGACAAAAATGTTTTCCCATCCCGTAGGTTGCTTCTTCGCTCTGTTGTTTACTTTGCAGTCCAGAAGCTTTTTAAGCTGATATGACCCTACAGATATTATTCCTTATGTAAGTGGGGTTCTCTTCCGCAAGTCCTTGCCTGCACCTATGACTCTGAAACTTTTGCCTATTTTATCTTCCCGGTGATTATGAGTTTCTGTTTTAATGTTTAGATCTTTGCACCATTTTGGTTTTAGTTACATACATGGTGTGTAGGAGTCTATACTCCATCCTCTGCGTGTGGATAGTCAGTTTTGCCAGCACCATTTGCTAAGAGGCTGTCTTTCCTGTGGTGTATGCTTTGGCCCCTTTAACAAAAACTCAAGTGGATAAATGTGTCTAGGGTCATTTCTGTGCCCCCTGATCCACGTGTCTGGTGTTGATTAGTTGGTTGGTTGGTTTTGCCAATAACATGGCTTTTCTATCCCTGTACATGCGTGACGTAACTTGAAATCCATGACTGTGATGTCTCCTGCTTTGCTTTTA